>NLAC01001993.1:0-103896 GCA_002374635.1 Metschnikowia sp. 04-218.3
TGGTACTGCAGTCTCGGAACACTTGTTGTCGGAACAAGAAGTGATGGTAATCGTAGAGATGGTGGCATGGGTGACGGTGACATCGGAACCAGGAGCAGTGCCAGATGGGGCGCCAGCTCCAAGGGAAAGGGTGGTATGACCAGTAGAGCTGGAACCGGTAGCAGTGGAACTAGCCGAAGAGACAGGACCGGGACCGGCAGCAGCGGAACTAGCAGAAGAGACAGGACCGGCAGCAGAGCTGGAAGCCACATCTGGAGTATTGACCTCAATCGTGAATGAAGGCAAAGCCTCACCGCTCAAAGTCTTGATGTGAGCCACCAAGTCGGAGATCTCATCTCTCTTGTTCATAATCTTGGCATGGAATCTCTTTCTCAAAGCAGAAGTGGAGTTGGAGGTTGGGGACATGCTATCGTGGACGTGGAAGAATCCAAAGTTACCCTTGTTGTAAAGATCCTTGGCAGGTACTTCAATAGTTCTGCCAGCGTTGGCAATGTCGTTCCAGAACTTCTGGCCTTCGGAAACGTAGTAAGCATCGACGGTGTAGTCGTCAATAGCCGTAAAGTCAAACCCAACAGGAGCAGAGCTTGGGATCTCAAAAGAGCAAACCCCGGTGTCCAAGTCCACGACGGAACCTTGTTGGCCATTAATACGGCACGCGACGTCCTGAGCAGAAGCACTTGCAGCCACCAAGGTAGCAGCGGCAATGGATATAAACTTCATTATTCGAACGAGTGGATTGAGTTTGTTAGAAAAATTCTTTAGATCAGAGTGCTGGGAGTCTGATATTTATATGTGACTTTTTGTGTTGCTGCAAATATCTCGGGGAAATTAATCGAACAGTCACGGAGCTGCATGACGCAAGGCCACTTTTTCGCGTTGCCTGCTACCGGATACCATTCCGACGCTCAAAAGGTGGACCAAGGTCGGCAACCTTAGGTTTAAAAATGTAAGATACTTTTAGCCTTCGTACATTAGGTCACCATGCTCTTGACACCCATTGTTTAGTAGATACTTTTAGCTTGCCTAACAATGAAGATCCTAGCCATTGTTCTGTATGCGAAGCATGCTAAGTATAGAAACGTATCTAAGGTAGGTGCGAAGGAGCCGTTTAGTCTTCCCTTCAACAAGGGTTGCGCGGAGCGCGCGTCCAGTGCAGGACAAGCCTTGTATTCCAAAATTAGATCTGACCAAACTTACAACCCAAGGGTCGCTTATTCTAAGCCATGGTGCATGCTTCACTAATAAATGATCACGGATAAAGTCGTGTTTAAGCGGGGCAGCGTTTTGCTCCATAAGAGGTTTTTCCTTGGAATCTTAAACATACATTTGTTTACTGAGAGCAAGTATACTTGAGTCTAGACCATTTGTGTAACAAGTGGTGATGCGTGGGGGTTGTGAAGTCTAGAAGCGTAGTGAGGGAAACATAGTGTTTCAGCTTCTTAACTTATCTGTATAGGTACGTTGCCGTCAATTGCCAATGAGGCCAGACCGGAGGCCAGTCGTTTTCGCCATCCAACGCCCTGCATAACCTGTTCGCAGATCTGAGAGGAGCTCCGAACCGATGCGCCTGTTTTGCGTAGTTTGTTTAGTCCCAGAACTGCATATTATCGCTCAACAGTGATTGCGGTGCCCCTTCATCCCTCGTGCAGGGCTCATACCTTTCCAACTGTCAGGCCAAGAAAAAAAAGATATGGAGACCACATGACTATACTTATAAAGTTTCCGAGATAGTACTACTATAAAACAATGCCCATACTCAACCACTCGACCCACTCCTATCTAAATTTGCTTGCTATCCCTAAACGAACATTAGAAATGGACAGATTCGAGATCGTGCATTTAAACATCTTGCGCGCATACGTCTGCTTACATTTCGAGCCCTTACATGTTCGTATACATCCCTAAATATAGCTACACACTCAAATGACATAGCATCCCTTTAAATAGTTTCCGAGGAATAACTGATTATTAATACTGTTTTTAAATCCACTATATATATCTCGGAAACTCCCCGAATTATCCTTCCACTATTGAGTATTTTATGGTTCTTCTTCACCTGCATGCGTGCACTTTTTATTCGCGAAGTGCGTTCGTGGGCTGGCTTAGCGCAAATTCCGGGCCGTTCGACTCCAAGACTTGACATGAGCTTATGCAGTAACCTAGCTAAGTCAGGTGATCCAATTAAGCAGCCAAGTGAGCTGAGATATTAAGCTTCAAAGAAATATATAAGTACTATAAGATCTATAAGTACTGGGGTTGCATGAATAGGGGTTAACTATTTGTACCTTCTTATCTATTATCCCTGAACACGCAAATTATGTGCATGTTGCTGAACTGAGCCCCGGATCGATGGGGGGCGATGCAAATTGGGTGTTGAAACAGTATGGTTTCAGGCTCTTGCATCACTTGGCTTGCGGCGGCGTTTGGCTCTTCCTATCTTTACGCAACATGCAAGCTAGCTTCCCTTTTAATTTCAATTCTGCAAATAACATTTCTTCTGCACATTGCGGACTTCCTAACTTTCCCCTAACTTCATATACCTGCCTATTTCCACTATCCATCTCTTTTATCCTTAAATTTGTTACTACTCTCTTTTACTCTTTACTCCCTTTCTTTGCATTTACTCTATTACCTTTTTTACGACCTCACAATCTTTCTTGGATATTGCTTGCGTTGGAGTAGCAATGGTATCTTCAAATCATAAGGCTATAGCTGGGATAATCCCATGAGTTTGGATGACACAATTAAATAATGACTATTGTTGACTGTTGACTACTGTTGACTACTGACTATTACTACGGTCACTACTAGAGCCTATAAGTGACTATAAGTGACGAGTACTACCGTGGTCTGGCAATAGTACAGTGACACTGATAACTTTTGCATGATACTTTAGTTAGGTTGGTTGTGAAGTGGCCAATTATTGGAGGTATAGCCATAGCCATTCTTTGGTTTACTGGCAAGATGTTTCTAGAAGCCACTATCCCTGAATACCTATTGAAAGCGTGCTCAATTGCATAAGATTGAATATTTACATGACTTGTGCCTTCCGTTAATTTCAGAATGTGAATCAGAAATTCAAAGTCCAGAAACACTCCAATAGAAAAGTATACTATGCATCCGTTGAAATCCTGGTTTATCTTTACTTTCTCCATACTTTATATATTGGCCTTTATTTTGACTTCATTCGTTGGCCTTCATTTTGACTTCATTCGTTGGCCTTCATTTTGACTTCATTTGTTGGCCTTCATTTTGTTATCTACTTGGCCGTCAGCTGAAACAGTCACTGAAACACACCTGTTTCAATCAAGGATCAAGCTGTTCCAATCCGTTCTGCTTATATCAGTTGGAGGTTATAGGTTGGAGGTTATCGGCTGCAGTGGGTACTGGTGCGCTGAATGCAAACCATGTTCCTAGACTTGATTCTTGCATCACCAGGCTCTGCAATTTCAAACATCGTTGCACTTCCAAAAATAGTCTCCTTCAAAAATAGGCGCGGAGTTTCAAGTTCCGCACCTGCAATGCACTGTGGCTGCAAACGCGAATTGTGGCTTGTGCAAGTCCGCAACCCCGTCATTCTAGACTGAAGGCACCCGACTATTTATATCCGTCTTGGCACTATCATTTCTTTTTCCATTGGTTTTTGCTATACCCTTACCTTTCCACCATGCAACTTCAAAAATGATTATTTGCTTTGTTCCTGCGCTTTCAATTCGGGCGTACCTGTTGCTTTGGGATCTTGACATAGATTCCTGCTGATAGGAGTTCCATGCCTTTCATCCAAGGAATTGGTCTCCAATGCTTCCTCCAAAGTGTTCTTTTCGTGATTGATTGATGGAAGATTGGTGATACCTGTTATATTGACATGGCAAAAAATACCTTGCTTGCGACTCCCGGAGCAAGCTATTAGCTTGATATTCAGGTGAAGCGTGGGGTTTTTGATATGAGCATTGGCATTCGCACAGAACATTTCACCCCTTTTCAAGAGTGCGCGATAGTCCATGTCTAGTCTTTGCGCCACCGTCTGGGTATGACTATGGATCTGATTGTGGTGAACTTTTCTAGTTGGCAATCCTTCAATGTATCCATTTGCTCGTTTTGGATTTCTTCGTCTCGAAATCCATTCAGAAATCTCACTGATATTTAAATTCGGAGTCACCCCACTATCAATGACATTGGATATTAGGGTCTGAACTAATGTTCTGCCGTTTCAACTTTCCCACTTTCTTACATTTCCTGATTCCCCAGAGTTCCTTTATTCAATTCATTCTTGTCTGTTTACATTATTGCTTCTTGAGCAAGTTTTAGTCGGGAACAATTTGAACAGTTATATCGAGAACAATTTGAACAGTTATATTGAGAACGCTCTTCTAACTTTCACAACTTACCAGTTCGAGATTTGTTTGCTTTAGCTACTCCCCTAATCCTATAACAAGAGTCTAGCCGAATGGTTGATTCTCTGAGTAGTACCTTTATATTGGGATTCTTTGTTGATTGTTTTAAAGAGGTTCTGGAACTTTAAGAGTCAACCAAATGAATACATGTTTAAGGGGTGGTGTATTTTCATGGAGCTCATCAGCCTATAAAGGGCTACTTCTAAATTATAGAACCGTTACGTCGTAGAACGTTGATTTTTTCAAAAGTCATTTTCTTAATAATCTGCCCTTCTGGTAATCCACAATTTTTATAATTGCATCAAAGGCATTGTGGCCGAGTGGTTAAGGCGACGCACTCGAATAATTTCGAGCTCATGCGTTGGGATTTCCCGCGCAGGTTCGAATCCTGCTGATGTCGATATATTTTTGTCTTTTTGTCAGAGCATTTTTTTGTCAGGACACGACCCCAGTATAATGACCCAGTAGTAACACCAGTATAATCGAGAAGCATTCTTTCAGATGGAATAATGATTAATATCGAAACTTAAGAAATTTTTGTCTTATGACTTAGATTTGTTTAGGAGAATAGAACTTGGTTAATTGGTAATAATGTGAGCTTGTATGCAGTATACTGTCCATAACCAATACACACCGGAATCAAGTATAACACCTATTCAACAATAATAGATCTCATTGAAAGTAAGAAATCTTATTCAAAGTAGTAAATCAAAAATGGTCAGTGTAATGATGGGTGTTTGAGAATAAGGACACGTGACCCAGTGCTACCTCCATACTATACATGCAAGCCAACATCAAGCCAACAAACTAATCAAACAGGTCAAAAGTGTTCATAACCAATTTACACTCTAAACATAGAAAAAAAAAATATAGAAACGCAATCATTCCTAAAAAAAAATACCCATATCAATTTATATTGGTACTCAAATCCCTTAGTATTTAATATGAATTGTAATATGAATTGTTGAACATATGAGACTCGCACGTAACTGCATAAGCAGTATGGTCAGATGAAACAGAACGTGGTCTTTTACATGCAGGAGGGGGAGAAGGCTCCGGGCGACGTGGCCCTTTAGCGTAAGAAGAGGCAAATTGAACAAGGTCCTACAGAGATTGAATCAGCTCAGTTAAGGAGAGGAAATAGCGATTTCCTAGTGTTAGTTTAGAGATTGATTTGAATATAAATAACTGAAGTGCCAGCTAAAGTGCCAGCTAAAGTGCCAGCTGAAGTGCCACGCTGACGAGAGTACAAGAGAACAATTACGTAAGAGTTCCAGATTATGAAGTAGCTAAGGTTCAAAGCGCAACAGTAATAGAATATGTCTCACTTTCGCACTCTACCAAAATAATGCGAACAAAAGATTACTCTCAGAATCTCACTTTCTACCACGCAAATACCTCCTTCTCACCCCAAAAACCACCCTTAAAACCACCCTAAAAAAATAAAAGTAACCAATTTTTAAATACTTTTCTTTATAGAATAAACTCAGAATAAACTCAGAATAAATTATAATAAATTATAATAAATTAATCATCAAAGAATAATTTCTACCTCTACTTGTTTATACTTTAATATCCATTCCTCATATACAGAGCACTGCGAAAGGTATAGTTTGGTATAGTCCAAATTATTTTAGAAGTAGACGAATCTGGATAAAAAAAGTATATAGATTTGAAATAATATGATTGACGATTTAGTTATTCCAAATTTGAAAAGATTTAAGAGCATGGACAGGTGTTGTTTATTGGTATAGCTATGGATAATCTGATGTACAGGATCTGGAACCCAATGCTAATGGACACAGAGAAGGAAGGAAGGAAGGAAGGAAGGAAGGGAGGAAAGAAAGAAGAGAATGAAAAAAGTGTTTAGTAGATCTTTTTTTTTTGGAGATTAAGATTTTTTAAGAAAGGGACCCTCGGAATGACCCTCGGAAGGGTCACGTGACATGCACACCCAATACATAGCCTTATAATAACAAGTCCCCCACACCAGATTGATAAGTCTCAAGACCAAAACAAGTTCTAATAACCCCAAAGAATCGTTCTATTATCTTAGTATCAAAATCCATCTTTTTTTGCGGAGGATCAAACGACCTGAGTCAATAGGTCGGAACTGGATATAAGCCCCGGAACTGCTCTATTCTGGATATATGCCCCGGAACTGCACGTCCAACCGAGGGTGCGTAAAAACTTCACCATTCACATCCACTAAATCACCACTCTCACCACTTACTCTTTTGACTAAAAACCATTACTTACTCCAAACCCTTCTTCAAACTGTACTATACAAATGGTTCTAAAATTGCCAATTCCATCCATGTAGAAATACCAGTCCTACTACAGTATTCAACGGAGTACTAGAGAGATTTTTATATCTCCACATCCACTAGTACTATACTATACGTATACACAAGTTTAATGATTAATATACTAGTTACATCTATTACCCTCTATAGAATTATACAAGACTACCCTAGAATCTAACAACAGACAGTCGTTGGAGGTGACAGAGTCGATTGGGTCGTTTGAGTCGATTGAGTTTGACTAGTAGCTAGAAAATCAATAATAGTAACAGTAAAAACGGATTCAAAATATACTTGACAAATTTCAACTAGTCCACATTTTCTACAAGGTACGTGTTGGAGTGTTTAATCCGAGAAGTATATGAGTTGCGCACGACCAATTAATAGGATCAATTCCCAAACCACATAATATCTGAATTGGCCAATTTCAAGTATTCAGGAATAATTCTTTACCTCGTAATTCATACTACCAATTTCTAGTACCCATACCAATTTCTAGTACCCATACCCATTTCTAGTACTCACTCATTCTTCAAGGTCCATACAGACTATCTCAGTACTAAATAAAGCCAAAAAAAAAGGAAAGAAAAAAAAATAAAAAAGCCTAGTGGTAATCGACTCCTTACTATTATTCTACTATATAACATATATTTTCCTATTTAAAATTATCAAATCATCCATGGTCACCAATTGAGTCTAGTCAGTCTAGTCAGTCTAGTCAGTCTAGTCAGTTACTATGGTACTATGGTACTATGGTACTATGGTACTATGGTACTATGGTATTATGGTACTATGGTATTATGGTACTATAGAGTGAGATGAATAGTGTTCAATTGGTCTAGTACGCTTAAAAAGGTATATTCCAAAACATCAGATGGTTCTATAGATAGGAATAGAGAAAATACAATTATAGGTCTCTTTTTCTAATAATGTATATAACAATGGACTCCAGTCTGATGTAGTTTTAACCATCAATACGTAGAAGATCTTTAACTAAGAATATATTTTTAAGCCATAGATACTATTAATAGAAGCAATTATTAGATATGGTGATATCAATTTAGAAAAATCAATAATAGAGGATTCTTGCTATTCTGAATGTCCTAGATAAATGAGCCAAATCATTGGGTCAGGTGTAGAGTAGAAAAGAGGAGAGAAGAAAAGAGAAGAGAAGAAAAGAGAAGAGTAGAGTAAAAAGAGTAAAAAGAGATTGTATAAGATTTTACTGGAAAAGTTGTTTTTTACATTCCTAAGAAACTTGACACTAGATACTTTAGAGAGTTCAGGACTTATGACAATTCAGAGAGTCCAATGACTCCAGAGACTCCAATGACTCTAGAGACGTTTTACACTTTTTACACTTTTTACACTTTTTAAAGTGTTATAACATAAGATCATCTACACTAGGACTAATTTCCAGAGTTCAAGTATCAATATAGTTTATCCATGACTGATTTAGTGACTACGAGTGTAGATTAACTTTGATCTTAGGATGTACGAATTTTTCGCACCCACTGGTTTCGAGCCCTCGTCCAATTCCCAACACTGTCACACGAATAATTATTTGAGTGGGAACTAGTAATCAATAGGATTGGGATAAAGAACTTTTGCGCTTATACATAAACACTTTCGGAATCTGGCACGTGCGTCTCATTGCCTAACAATAACTCCTTTAAGTATGGAACTTCACTGTTTATCTTGTTGCTTGTATTAGTGCTTCTTTTCTCTAAATAGTGGGAATCCTTATTCCTCGTCCCAAGAGATGGTTTTCTATGTGCTTTAAAACAAGACGGGAAACCTTCCCACCTTATATAACCAACTGACTGACCTATATCCACGGAACGGCTTTCCGTCGGATCTCTTCCTCCGGCCGTTCTGATTAAATCCCTCATGCATGATTTTGTTGCGCTTTGAACCTTAGCTAGTTCATAAGCTGGAACTCTTACGTAATCGTTCTCTTGTACTCTAGTCAGCGTGGCACTTTAGCTGCCACTTCAGTTATTTGTATTCAGACCAATCTCTAAACTAACACTAGGAAATCGCTATTTCCTCTTCTTAACTGAGCTGATTCAATCTCTGTAGGACCTTGTTCAATTGGCCTCTTCTTATGTAGTCGCGGCGTGTCCCTTTAGGGGCCACGTCGCCCGGAGGCTTCGTCTCCGCCTGCATGTAAAAGACCACGATTTGTTTCATCTGTTCTTGCTTATATGCAGACACGTGAGTATGCAGTACATCAGAGATGTACTGGTTCCTCACGTTCAACACATTTAATCAGACTCCTGTCATTGGTCTCTGATACCTCCTTCATTGGAGTTATCACCGGACATCCTTCAAACACCCGTTCGTGCATGACTCTACACCAAGGGCTTGCTTTCAGAGATCTCTTATTGGATCCTTCCTTTATATCTTGTTTCACATACTAAGCTCCTTCCGGTTCAGGTTCGCCGGTGGCACCCTTATATCCAGGAGTGGCTGTTATGTGTCAATTTCATCTGCACCTCGTGCATTGTCAACTTACGAGGTGCATCCTCATCGCGCCCAGTTCAATAAGCAGGCCGTATGAGACTCGCACGTCTCATACGCCAACAACGATGTAGTAGAATTCTACATTGTACTGTACACCTAAAAGTGGTCGGAAGTCTTAGCTCAGGTTTAGAGCTTAAATGACTGTAGCCGGATATTTTCAATTGTCGAGTCTTTGATAAAGAATAACTTCTCCAGCCATGTCCAAGTACTGTCAGTACTTTCCAAGTAGTCCTGACTACAAAAACTGTTACTGCTCCAACGAGTGTATTTGATTCGGGAAAGCAGTAGTAATAGTAATAGTAATAGGAGTAATAGTAGTAGAGTAGAGTATAATGAAATATCTTTCATGGTATTTTTATCATCTTATATATTCTCAGATAATCCACTTATATGCACACCCGGAGGATACTGCAGATCTAGGAGTATACTATAGACCAAGAAAGCAGTAAAAGATTAAAGTTGATATTTTCTTTTGGAAGTGGTTATTTGAATACATTTCCTTGCTTAAGAGCCCCTTTTGGCTACACAAAACGACTAGAGGCTCTATAAGTATCTATTCGTGTTTATGGTAGATTCCAAGAGATTAGACAGAGAGTAGTAGTGTTAATGAGTGGATTGTCTTATGAATCAGAGGAAAAGAAAAGGAAAGGAAAAGGAAAGGAAAAGGAAAGGAAAAGAAAAAGAAAAGAAAAAGGAAAAAAGGTTATAGTAAAAAAAGTGTAGTGTAGTAGAGTAGAGTAGAGTAGAGTAGAGTAGTGCACCTTGATTATTGGTGACTAGAATTACCCTCTATAATAATTCATATAAAGTACCTTTGAATACTAGTTCATTAGTACTCTAAGGAATATATAATAACACAATTGTATTGACTTCGGTTCATTGATATTTCTTCGAGGTCATGCACATAATACCAGAACCACATTACTCCATATCTCAACTTTTTTTCAAAACACATGTAGACGTTTTTTTTTCTTAGGTTTCTATTTACTCTAATGATTAATAATAAAGTAAGAAATTGTACAGTAGTAGAGAAGAGAAGAGTGGAGTAGAGAAGAGAAGAGTGGAGAAGAGTGGTGGAGTGGAGTAGAGTAGGGTAATTTTGAAAGTGTCATGTGCGCGCATCTCTTCTCCAAACATCTACTACTCTTCCTATGCCCAGAGTTCGGACCAGCAAGAAACCTCCAGGCGATTATGATAAAGTTAAACCAACTCTTGATAAGCTCCAAGGTCGTTTAAAACAAGCTCAACAAAAATCTCTCTCCGTGGAGAACAAACACTCATCACTCTGGCCCATCTATAGGCTCAACCACCAGATCTCCAAGTATGTGTATATGATGTATTATGAACGGAAGGCCATTTCCAAGGACCTTTATGAATACTTGCTACGGCAAAAAATGGTGAATGGGGATTTGATTGCCAAGTGGAAGAAACAGGGCTATGAGAAATTGTGCTGTGTGAATTGTATAGTACAGAACGAGACTAATCATAATAGCACGTGCATCTGCCGTGTACCCAAGAGTGAGCTTAAGAGTAGCAATGATGAGGGCTGTATCACGTGTGGCTGCAGAGGGTGTTCCAGTAAAGACTAATGAACCTTAAATTTAACAAATTAATTACATATAATACACAGGCTGGTCCTCTGGACCTCAGAGGAAATAATCCTTCAATAGATGCCTTCCGTAGAAATGAAATGGTCTGGCACAGACCAACATCTTCTTCCCATCTCTTCTTCCTTTTTCTTCTTCCTTCCCAATATATTCCTATTCCTCTCTTCTTCTCATGCGCCAGCGCTGTCCTAGTCTTCATCGGCCTTCTTTAGCTCGCAGAGCAAGTTGACCTTGGACGACTTTATGTTGCCTGGATTGGCGGTGACCGAATTGATGTGCTTGATTGGACTGGCTTGCTTGACTATAGGACTGTCGAAAGCCCGCATAATCATATCATCATCATCGTACGAATTCAACACCGCCCGGCCTGCAGCAAACGGCGAGTAGTTGAATTCCTCAAGGTATGACTGCGAGTGCCATAGTTTGTTCATCATGTTCCCGCTCATGGGCGTTCGCAAAAGCCTCATCGGTGTGCGGCTGGTGGACTTGGGCGTTCGAGCTGTACCTGCAACTCGAGGCGTTCCACTATTGATCATCGATGGCTGCAACTGGGGAAGATGCTGTGTAGGCATTTTGCTCACCGATATCGTGGGCAACTGCATCAGCACATTTGCTCCTGCACTCGATGCCAAGGCCCTGTTTTGCGCCGGCGTAAGAGGTTCGAGCAATGGCCCCGTGTCGAGCGGAGGAATCGGCAGCAATTCAAAGTTCAGACTACAGCTGAAACTCAGCGTAAACGCAAGATTTTTGCCCGCCGTCATTGGCTTGTTTACTGTCTCGGAAACAAATGACACTTGGCACGGTGTACGGAGAAGCGAAGCGTCCACGTCGGGGGCTGTATCGCTCGTAGTATCGTTTTCTTTATTGTCTTCCCAAAGCGACTCGCCCAAGTGGAGCTTATCGGCAAAATCCGTCTTCTTCTTGCTATCATCGTCCGTCAAAGATGTTGGCGACAGTGGGAGCAGGTTGAGAGATGCGTTCTTGGCCAGAGCCAATTGGTCCATAACCTCGTGGTACAGACTCTTCTTGTTGTTCTTGGCCTTGAGAAATATATCTTCACAGTCCAGCTCAATGCACCAGAAATGACCTTTTCCATCTTTAGACTTGGCGCCTTTGACAAACGCCTTGTTGAGCGAGAGGTTATGACGGATCAGATTTTGCCAGCCCACATCTTCACGACGGTAATACTTGAACGTTTCAGAAATCCACATGTAGATCAGCGAAAGCGTCAATTGCTTATCTGGGTGAGAAAGAATGGACATGCCAATGAGTGTGGCATACGAATAGGGCGGTTTCTCGGAGGAGTTGATGGAAAAGCCGGCATCACGGGCCTGGCGTGGTTTCTTTTGTTTCTTCTTCTTGGGCCCCATTTCCTTAGTGGTGGATTCGATTGAGCCGAATCCCGAAAGCGGATCCGAATTGGGCATTAAAAAGGGCGAGTTTATGGAGCCCAGAATATACAGCCCATTGATCAAGTCACGGCCGCCAAACACGGGTTTCTGAAGTTGTTGTGGCCTCTGAGGAGATGAGAACGCAGGCGAGAGTAGGAGGCTCTGTGATGTGGGTCTGGTGGGCGATTCGAGGTTCTGGTGGTTTCTCTTCATGTAACCGGATTGTGGAGGCGTGGAGATTCTTCCGTGCTGAGTAAGAGGCGTATCGATAGCACGAACCGGATGTCCAGACATACTAAGAGCGGCCTATTGTTTGTGGATTTCGAAAAAAAGAATAACGCGTAGCACCAATCTAAATTTGGAGTGGGTTTCTAGATATGATGATGTGGTTCGTTTCAATTAAGGTCAGCGCGGAAGGGGTTCTTTTTAACGAGTAAAAATCGGGGGAATGCAGGATCAAGCAAGGGGAATATGATGGTCACTGTAAGGGCAATGAAATAACAGTGAATATAGCAAATAAAAATCAAAAAGGGAATGTAGTCTGCAAGCGTAGGATTGACCGTGAAAAGAGGGAGCAACGAGGATAAGGGGGACTTTAAGAAGACGTGAAGGGGAGGAAACGCGGTGCGGCTTCTTTCCTGCACACATTGGCCCGATGTAAATACGCGGATCGTGTCGGGGTGCACACAACATGCGGCTCATTCCCGTTTTCATCTATATTGGGGTCAGATTATTATCCCAGACTCTCGTGAGCTAGACGCGATTAAGCTTAAAAGCTGTGCTAGGCCGACTTGTTCCCACACATTAGTGTGAAGGCCACCGGAGTTAACACTTGAGCAAAATATGGCGGAGTTTATGATTTTTTGCCCTCATTTTTTGATTTTCAAAAGCATCAGATTGAGAGCTTAGATAATCGTTTCGATTACCCCAAATGAGTTCACAATACGCAAAGCTTTGTTCTCAGAGGCTGTAATAAATCCCATTGTTAGCATTGCTGTGAGAGAAGATTTTGATGCAAATCAGCACCCAGCAATTACGGGGCGCAGAATGCTCAGGTTTAATTTCAACGGCGGACGGCGGAAATAAACCCAAAGCGATTCTGCAGGTTCGAGAAGCAAAACGAAGCCGTTAGTCAGAGTCAAGGCCGCGACCCGAAAGGGCAAATGTGGGTGGCGTTTGCCGGAGGGGCAGTATCTTCAAACTCACGCCGCACATGCATAGAATTTGGTTTAATTCCCTGCGGCGGTGTCAGAAGTAGATACAGGAACACCTGCACACAGCCATTGTTTCAGAAAAACGCGACTTTATGCGCGTGGCAACCTGATGATCTGTATTCAAGGTGGCTGCGGTAATGCAACGTGACGACCAATCACGTGGTTGATTTGAGAGTGAACCTTTATCGTGCTGGTGATTGATCAGCTGATTGATCAGCCATAAAATATCCGCGTCATAGGCGTTTCAGCCTTGATATAAAGGATCCAAAAGGGGTGATGATCCGTCATAGCAACTGGTGATCATGATGACTTCTTGGCCAATGTTGCCAAAGATCAGCTGTTCAGTAGCATTTATTTGAACTATTCGCAATAAGCACAGCCGGATGCCCAATTCTTAAATGAGAGCCAATTTCAAATGTGATCTTCCAAAGGCACATCATGGCTTTTATATTGCACCGCAGAGACATGCTGCATGATGTTCATGCGTTTTTAATGCGTTTGTGGTACAGCACTATCTGAAACAGGTTTCATAAAATCCCGCAATTTTTGGAATATATAAGAAGTAGTATCCCGCTCCAAAATACTCCAAAAAAATTGAGTTAAAGAATAATTTCGGAAAAATCAAAATGCTTTAATTCTTTACTCATAAGGTCACGAACTTGCCTCTTAAACGTCTACCATGAATTGGCTGCTATAGGCAACATAGCATACGAAGGGCAGAGTGCGAGCGCTACGTGCAGTACAACATGGATATCAAAGTGAGCACCTCCACCTCTCACTCACCAGTTAGTCCCTCGCCGCCCAGCTAATCACACCAGCACAGGGGCCACAAACATACAGACATGGACGAAACCACTCGATCACTCTTACGGTTTGTGGTGCGCGGGTTCTACTCGCGCCCTTACATCCTCATCCTCGACGCCGTGCTTCTCCACTGGGTATTATCGGAGGACGACCTCATCTACCTTCTTGGAATCAATCGTAAGGAATTGCGGTCGCTATGCAATCGGTTAGTGGATGACCGGCTCATGGCCAGCCATAACCAAAAAGAAGAGAATCCCCAGCAGCGGCTCACCAACAAAACATACTACTACATTCACATCACAGCAGCGATCGATTCCATCAAGTGGCGCATCCACTCGATCGTGTCGCAAATCAAGGATGAGATGTCATCTTATGGTAACCCTCATGGGTACTTGTGCACGCGGTGTGGCAAGAAAATCAGCCAGTTGGATGCCATTTCGTTGCTAAGCGACGATCGCTCCAGCTTCATCTGTGATACATGTGGTGCCGTGTTGGTGGAGGATGACTCGCTGAAACAGGCTTCCATCAAGCAGGAGACTTTGGAAAAGCTCATGGTGCAGGTAGACCCGATCATTGGGTACTTGAAGAAGATTGACAATTCAGTGGTTGAGGACAATACGTTCGAGATGTCCTTGAACAAAGCCATTCCAGCACAGTCGGGATCTTCGGCATCTTACACACTTTCCAACCGGATCTCGGGCAAATCCAAGGCTCAAATGTCCCAGTCATTGCAGAATGCAGCATCCAAGTCGAACGCCACTTTGCACGTGTCGATCACAGCCTCGGATGAAAACTATGAGAGAGAGCAGCAAGAGAAGGAGGAGAGACGCCAGAAGTTGGAACAAAATGCCTTGCCTTCATGGCACTCTGCTTCTACCATTGGACAGAATAACGCAGCTCCAGATCCCGAAGAGGATATCGTGGAGGACGAACCAAGCAAATCCGAAGTCAAGACCGAAGAGAAGGATGCCACTTTTGTACAACCTTCAACTCTCACAGATGCAGAACGGAAGGAGAAGGAACAACAGGATGTGCTTGCAACATATTATGCAGATTTGGCAGAACGGGAGGCCCAGGAAGATGAAGATGAAGATGAAGATGACGACGACGACAATTTCGATGATTTCGAGGATGTATGAACGGAGCATCAGAACAGACCAAAATGGTAAAGATTACCTTTAAAATTGTCCTCGAGTCAAGTGTCCCAATCAATTACCGTTCAGTGAATTCGGAAACTCAATACCTCCAGTCGATTGTTTTCGAGTCTGCAATAGTGAACGGTTCAGTCCATCCGATCGGTTTGCTTCATAGTGCATGAAACAACTAAATTCATCATAGAGTTCTAAAACTCTGTGTTTCAAATACAATCTTGATATTAAAGTCGTCTTATCTTCATTATAGATAATAGTAGTAAATTAAAGATAATAGCTAGGGATGTAGATAGCGTGGTGTACGGGTGTCATGCACATGGCCGCGCGCGGGCCGGTTAACATAACTTCGTTTCACATTTTTCACTGTTCTCGTTATCTCCCGATGCCAGAAAAAAAGGTACGTTAAGCCAGGGAAGAACTTGGTGTGTGCGGGAAACCCAATCCGAGTAGTTCGGCTAGAATTACCCCTTTCGGCAATGTTCCTAATTCAGGTCTGCAACAGTTCATCAGGTGCAGTTCCACATAAGACCATGACTCTTAAATGGATCCACCAATTGAAATTGCATTGATTTCACAAGACAAGTTCCCTTCACTGTTTTCAATGCAACTGTTTTCACTGCAACTGCTAGTAAATGACCTGTGTACTAACCCCAGAACGATCCTTTCAAATCCTTTATTGCTGGAGGAACGGCAGGTGCCATAGAAGGGGTGGTCACGTACCCGTTCGAGTTTGCCAAAACTCGACTTCAACTCAAAACCTCCGGCACGTCCCGAAATCCGCTCGTGCTCATCTTCAATGTGGCTAAAACCCAGGGTGTTTCGGCCTTATATATAGGCTGTCCAGCCTTTGTAATAGGCAACACGGCCAAAGCCTCGGTTAGGTTCTTTGGCTTTGATACCTTTAAAAGTCTCTTGGCTGACCGAAACGGCAAGTTGTCTGGACCCCGGGGTGTGTTGGCCGGCTTGGGTGCAGGTCTCCTTGAGTCTGTGGTGGCTGTGACTCCCTCGGAAGCCATCAAAACTGCTCTCATTGACGATAAACAGAGCGCCAAACCCAAGTACCAAAATGGGCTTGCTTCGGGGACCGTCAAGTTGGTCCGTGAGTTGGGTTTCCGCGGATTATATGCTGGCGTGGTGCCTGTGTCTTTAAGACAAGCATCCAATTCGGCAGTCCGGTTGGGAGCTTATAACTCCATCAAGACTTTGGTGCAGCAGGCCACCAACACCAAGCCAACGGACCCCTTATCGTCCACGGCCACCTTTGCTGTGGGTGCTTTGGCTGGAACAATCACCGTGTACACCACAATGCCCATCGACACAGTGAAGACCAGAATGCAAGCTCTTGGCGCAGAAAAAGTGTATTCGTCCACAATCAATTGCTTTGCCAAGATATTCAAAGAGGAGGGCTTGTTGACCTTCTGGAAGGGAGCCACTCCAAGACTTGGACGGTTGGTGTTGAGTGGAGGAATTGTCTTCACAATCTATGAGAAGATGCTTGTTCTTCTTGGTTGAGCCGAATCATCCAGAAACAAAATAGACAGTTTCGCGTAATTAGACAGTTCAGGTGCTCATGGCTGAGTATACCTAGTCTTAGACAGGAAATCACAGGTCCATAACAAACCAATTACCGTAATCACTTTTTCACCAGTATCTTCCAGTCACAGATGATTAAGACGGGGTCTCGTCCACGACCAGGGTTGTGGAATAGGTGGTCTGCTCAGCCTGTGGAGCCAACATCTGCTTTTCCGCTCGTTTAATATTCCAAAAGTCCACCATAGATTTGATAATGATAAAGCCCCCAAAAGCAATAAGGCCATAAGCCATATACGGAGCGTCATTATCCATAGTAAGTTCATCCAGGTTCTGGATAAAACCCAGCAGGTACGTATCCACCTTATTTCCCGAGCTGATCGACAGAGACTTCAGGATATCAAACAGATTTGGATTATTCGGCTGGTAGCGTGTTGGTATGAGATCAGGCCGGCCAAAGTTGGCTGGCACAAGACTCCAACCATACATGATCAAAGTAATTCCAAGGCCAATCCGAGTGCCTTGTTTAGCAGCATGGGAAGTGTGGAGCAAGTAGCAAAGGATAAACCCCACCAATTGAAAAGCAACAGTCACCAAAATGTTCCAGATAAAGTTGGCCAAGTTCCCCACGGGCAAGCCCTTGACAAACACCTCATCCTCGTACATCGGGCTGATCATCGTGGCCTCCCAGTATTCAGGGGAAGAGTCGGTAGCGGCCTCCTCATACGTGGGAGGAAACTGTTCGTCGCTTGCTCTAGTGGCCTCTGTATCCGGTTTGGCCGTAAGGTTCCGGAATACACCATCGGTGCCTTGGCCTACAAGACGGCCTGTAGGAAGGGCCTGGCGCCGGGCCGGGTCTAGACCGTTATGGATGAGCTCGTATGTTTGTTTAAAAGGGATAAGGTGGTTGACGGCGTTAAGCACCCTTTGTTTTGTGGAGATTCTTATGGGAGCCGAGGAGTCCTGGCCTTCCAAATCAGGTGAGTTTGCACCATCTAAACCGCCGGAAAGGAGGGTAGAAGAGGTACCCTCATTGAATGTCTCTTGGTGGGTGGCGGCAGCTTGGTTGTCATGAAGGGTTTGGGTATCAAGAAGGATTTGGCTGTGATTCTGAAGATGGCTTTGGCTGTGATTGTAACTGCTATGATAGGGACTTACCTGACCATCTGAGATTTGCTCCGATGACAGGAGAAACTCTTCTGAGTTATCGGCAGACTCAGGCTCAGCATCCAACAAACTAGGGTCGGTTTCCACCCTGGCATATTTTCCACGGGAACTCATTGGTGGCTTTAGAAGAAGAAGGAGGCGTGGCTTGGTGCGAATGGTTTTAAAGGTGCGGTAGGTAGTTGGGGTTATGTGCAGGACCACCCCAATTCAACGCGCTGTTCGGTGGCTGCGAATCCATCATCAATTAATCAGATAAGTGAGTAATGAGAATGGAGAGAAACAGGATACCAAGGTTGGGCATTGGATGCAGGAAACTAATATGAAACACACATGCATGCATGATGCATGATGCATGAAACATGAAACAACAACATGAAACATGAGCTTGAAACATCGGAATCCCCATCGTGTCACGTGAACCACCTTGATTTATATGCAAAAATACTAAGGAGAATGAATATGGATTTGGGGACGATTCGAGGACTTTGACATGCATAAATAAAAAGTTTTTTCAATTTCATGCTTGTTTCAGAATTATGCAAGTTGTTATTCTCTGTTTCATGTGGGAATGAGTTGGTTGGAATGGACTGTGACACTCATATATTAAGGCTCAGCAGGTCAATCCAGTGAGGAATGAATTGATGTTTCAGTGCACACTTTTAAATAGGAAGTCCTGTATATAGTCAATAGACCAGAAATCTAAAATAAAAGAAGGAATAAAAAAGAAAGAAAAAAAACCTTAATATAATTGGATACTGGAATCAGTCAATCTGATTGGCTACTATTGGTATAATCGCGTGGTCACGTGCGCACTATAGTCAAGATATAAACCATACGTACCTAAGCCAGAAACAAGAATTCAAAGTTAGGTTAAAGGCAGGATTTGATACTTGAAGAGGAAAAAGATTGCAGCACCACAATTTCACACATGGTCTCCCACTGCATTACTCACTGTGGCCCTAAGTGGCTTGACTAACGTTGATCGGACGGGAAACAGTATTTTCCACTTGGTATGGCCGCAACCGAGATTATTAGCGAATTTTAATGGTGAGTGACGATAATTTGGTTACTTGGATTTGGGAGTACCCTCGGAATGGTCACGTGAGACAAACGTGCATAACTATTCTTTCCCATAACAACACGAATAATCATAATTGTAACTTCACAAGAAGATATGTTGGTGGCGAATCTATAAATGACTCAGAACTGTCGAAATTTTTGAAAAATACTTTTTTGTGTGGAGGATAAAACAACCTGGGTCAATAGGTCGGAACTGGATATAAGCCCCGGAACTGGATATAAGCCCCGGAACTGGATATAAGCCCCGGAACTGGATATAAGCCCCGGAAGTGCATGACCTATGTTATTCTATCGTCCCAACAAAACCATTATCATGTGATTCTAAGCACTTTTACATTCTTTTAAGTCGTCAATGATGTTCAAGAAATGTCTAGTTTAAAGTGTGTATAGATTAAGAAGGAGGCTCCATTGATATCACGTGACCTTTCCGAGGGCACATACATGCCCAATATTTCTACACTATACCATTATAATCTATTCTAATCAGTATAGCCTAGTAGATATAATGTCAGAGTACCTTGTAAAAGAATATAGTAGTGTATATTATAGTGTAGCATAGAAAAAAGGGAATCTAGTAAAGTATCAAGTCTAGACCAAATAGTAAGTCATGTAGCATCTATTAATAAAGTATTAGTCTAAAATATGAATCGATTTCTTATTGGAGTTTATAAAAATTGATTATATTGGAATGTCCTGCATACAGTGCCATCCCAAGCATTCTTAGACCCATAAAAAATATTGCATATTAAACTAAAACATACCATCCATTACTACTTATAACATGATTCAATATATAATATAATATAATATAATATGATTTGTATATATAATAAATTTACCCGGGACTGCATACAACATCCCACGTTCATCGCCCCGTGCACGTGTGTAGTGAGCAATGCCTAATAAACGCAGGGCCCAGTTTCGCACCCACATGGCCCACGCGGACTCTAATTATCGCCTGACTAATTATGCTTCTCCGCATATATAACATCCGGCCAACTCCCTTTTATTCTTATGGATTGAAACTTCCAAAGGTTAATATTGAGTTGTACAGAATTTAAAAACATTTGAAACCAATTAAAAGTTTTACTCCGAATTTATTCATTGTTATTACTGATCTGAACTGTTCCTGTGTGTATTGTTTCTTGTTATTACCTTCACTACAAGTCGGTCATTGTTACGATTACACAATCTCCAACTACATTGTTACATTGATTTTAAATTGATTTGAATTGATTTGAATTGATTTGAATTGATTTGAATTGATTTGAATTGATTTGAATTGATTTGAATTGATTGTTACATATGAAACTCCTTACATTACTACCCGTGGCTTCGGCTTTGAACATTCTATTATCGTCTACGGATTCCTGGGTTTCCAGTAATGTACGTTATTTATACCCAGCTCTTACTGCTGCAGGTCATGAAGTGGTTTACGTGGGTCCATTGAATTATCTAGATCCCGAAGCATTGGAACATAACTATGATAATGATAATGAAACAGAAAATGATAATGATAATGATAATGATAATGAAACAGAAAATCAAAAAGAAAAAGGAAATGACCAAAATAATAAGCGATTGGTTACTCGTTCGTCTGGTGATTTCAATCATTTATCCCAACCAAACCAAGAGTACTACAAGAATATCCACAAATGGAACATGGTTCCCCGTGGAGCCAAGAATACAGTATCCAAAAAAGATCTCGAGCATTTTGATCACTTATACTCTACTCGAAAGGATACTCTTATCAATACTCATTCTTACGGGCAGGACCCATTGAATGAAAACTTCTGGTATGTGGATTCTAACCCAATTGTTGCCTTGGCTGTGGCCTTCGATCACATTTTACCCATCCACTATGAAGAGTTTATTCCCGATTTGGTGCTTATTGGCCCCAACGAGGGCTTACACCTTACACCTGATGACTTGCTGCACTCTTCTGGCTTCAAGACCGAGGACTTAATGGCTCTGACTGACTACGTATATGCCATGCGTCTTTTGGCCCAGTTCCATAACTTCCTGGTGATTTCGGTTTCTGTGGAAGACCGTCTGCATGTATACTTTGAGAACGAAGACTTGTTCAATGTGGAGGAGACGTACCAACGGTCTTTCAAACGGAACACTATCTCCAAGAACATTGAGTTTATCAATAACCGTGTTTTGGATTTGGTAGATTTGGCCTCAAGAAAATTATCCCCCAATTTGGCTTTGAACGTCAACTTCCCCTCCATCAACAAACCACTGTCCAATTGCTTTACCAATGGAGCTCTGGGTCCACAATATGTACAGGTGGTGAAGCAAGAAAAAACTAAAGCTACACTTTTGGGAAAAGTGTTTTCTGTGCCTCAATTTACCATTCTTAAAGATTCCGTTAATTATATCGGCTCCAAACACTGGAAAACTTCTGATGCTTTGGCCCATGCACATGAGATCCTGGAGGTCGAGGTGTTGCGACTCCTGCCATTGTTTGAAGAATCTTTGGCCGACTTCAAGTATCCTGGTGAACATGGAGAAGATATGCGGAATATTGCAGAAGCCCGGGCCTTGGAACGCTGTGAAATCGCTGTTTCGGTATGTGATATCACCCAGGGCAATAATTTAGCCAAGCCTGCATTATGCCCCACCATTTAAGAATGGATGATTACCAATGCCAAAATTTATGAATCCAATATCTATAATTAAATTTAATATACCAACTTAATGATACAAGACATTTTGATATTGTACTAAGATGAATGCTACTGTGCAGTAGTGCTCTCAGTATGCAGGATCCTTTAATATCATACATTATTTCATTCTTACCCTTTATACTAGATTTATTAAAAGTTTTACTCTATTTGTCTCGAATGTACGGAGCTCCAGTTATTTTCTAAAATGGTTAAAGATGTTTTTGTGGCGAGAACCGGATGAACCCATAGGTCGGAACTGCTTATTTCCGACCACCGAGGTTGCAAAAATCACGTGCACATCACATGCACATCACGTGCCATGTCTATATCCATCGTAGCTGTCTACACAGTCCAGATAAAATGTTCCATTTACTATATGTTTGCCTTACCGTTTAGTAGAGCGTACTCATACCCATAAACCTCGAGAAAAAGTTTTTGTGGGGAGGATAAAACGACCTGGGTCAATAGGTCGGAACTGGATATAAGCCCCGGAACTGCCCATTCCGACCATGCACCACACCCTCGATACTTAGAAATCAGTCGCTGGATTGAGCACTAAATATCGGCATAAGGAGAACTTTACTATACTTCTATACCCTACTATTGACATTCACTTTAAGTTAGTAGTGGACTGTATTTAATGGTGTTGTCTTCCCTACTACTTACAGTATTTATGAGAGTGGTACTGCATATAAGGACGATTCACTAGTATTGTTTACTACCGCTACCTTTAACTACTACTTTTGAGTAATACTTTTGAAGAACCCGTACATCCCTAAGATAAGCCATAATATATCAGCATTCTAGAGAGTGTACAGGTTCTAGAGAGTGGGTGCAGGATGTTGCAGGCGCACGTGACTGATAACAATCCGTGCTGCCTGTTTTGGCGACGCGCCTGCACATCTAATCACCACAAGCTTCAACCCCCTCCGGAACTACGATCGACTCCAAGGGCGGACCACAGTCTCCCGACCATAGATCCACTTCCCATTATCTATTACCATATAATCTCATCCATAAACCCATACATCCCATTCCATCTCCCATTTATCCACTTCTACAACAGTTCGTCTACTAATTACTGTTGCCTATTCATACTATAGGTTTATTGACTACCCTATTACTATCTACTCTCTTCGAGTCATTAATCACTGGATGGTGGAAGCAAGAAAACTAGGTACACTCTCGTGTATCTCTCTAATCACGAATAAGATGATTGGTACGGGGCTCTTCAGTACGCCCGCTATTATCTTCAAGTATTGCAGCGGCCACGTGCCGTTATTTTTGGCATTGTGGCTTCTTGGAGCAGTGATCATCCTCTCCGGTCTTCTTATATACTTGGAATATGCTCTCAACCTACCGTTCAAAAATGGAGGCGAGAAGAACTATTTGCTCCGAACGTTTCGCCGGCCCAAGGGGCTTATTGGCTGCATTTACCTGTTTCAAATGGTGTTTTTGGGCTTCAGTTCGGGCAACTCCTTTGCTTTTGGTAAGTACATTTGGTTTGCCGTGGCTGGCTCTGCTGCTGAGGACGATACGTGGCCACTGAAGGCCATTGGCGTGGCATGTATCACATTTTGCATCTGGCTCCATATCAAGTACCCGAAAAAGGGCACTTCTTTGTTTAATTTCTTGGGAATGTTCAAGATTGTCATATTATTCATGATCGTGGCCATAGGATTCTTGGTGGGAATCGGCGTGGTCACGGTTCCTGACCCTACATTATTGGATTCGTTTTCAGAAAATGGGATTACTGGCCTTACGGGAAATACAGAGAACGTATCTGAATCCCCAGTTATAGACCCCTATTCGGTATCCGTGGCACTTCTCCAGGTGATTTACTCGTTTAAAGGATGGGAAAACGCCAACTACGTGCTTTCGGAACTCAAAGACCCCTATACTTCACTCACCATCACGGCCCCGTTGTCAGTGCTTTTGGTGACCGTGCTCTACTTCTTGGTGGTGATCAGCTACTTGGTGGTGATTCCCCAGAAGGAGTTTCTTTCCAGTGGAGTATTGGTGGCCGGGATCTTTTTCAATAAGGTGTTTGGAGAGTCACTCACGGCCCGCGTGTTGCCGGTGTTCATCTCGTTGCTGACCCTAGGAAACGTGATGGTGGTATCGTATGCCCATTCCAGAGTCAACCAGGAATTGGCCAATGAAAATTACTTGCCATTTTCCAAATACTTCCGCAACTTGAACCACTCGCTTCTTCTCCATTGGGCCATCTCCGTGATTGTTCTCGTGGGGCCTCCAAGCACCGAGATCTACGAGTTTGTGGTGAATCTCTACATATACCCGGGCACCTGGATCAACTTGATGTTGACGGGAGGACTCATTTACTTGAAGTTGAGTTCCGCGGAAGACTGGGCTCAATATAAGAGTGTCGAGCGTCCCTCCCAACCACCATCCATCCAACCCCAAGTCACCTCCACTCCCTCCATTTCATCCACTCCTTTCCAAAATTCGTCCATTCCTCCCACGGTCTTCCCGAATTCCTCTGATTCTGTTCCATCTGCCCAGACTTCCACGGAAACTTCTCGGTTACTCGTTCCCAAAATTGGAACTGAGTCTCCATTATCTGACGAAGAGTCAGATAGCTACATTGAATTCGACCTGCTTCTCTCGCAGACATCAGGCAGCAGGTGGCAGAAAAGCTTTTCTGCCCCGTGGATCTGCATCTTCATTTTCCTCGCGGCCAATCTCTTTTTGGCGGTGTTTCCTTTCATTCCTCCTCCAACGTCCTACACACAGGGCTCCATTCCATACTGGTGCTTTCCGGTAGTGGGTACAGGGTGCTTGCTAGCAGGAGCCGTATTTTTCTACACGAGAAGATACTATAGTAAGGTAAGAGGATTGGAACAGCCATTCTACGGAGAAGTCTTTTTGACGTGATCAAAGGGACTGATAGAGGCCCAGGCTTCATAGACAGCCTCATAAAAACATAATGATTCGCTAATAAATTTAATTTAATTGGATTCATTTAATTGTGTAATGAGTTGCTAAAGTAGATAATAAATGGTTATAAATTATTTCAGTAGTTATAATTCTATAGATTTGGAACCTCGGATTAATGCCTCGGTATGGTGGGGTATGTGCTTATATGCAGGAACCCGAGCATCCCTCATCAACCTCCACACTCACTCACTCTCTCACACTACCATCTACTAAACTATACACACCCCATAGCTTAGGCCCAGTTATTTATAGCTCTTGATACTTGGATTGATATGGAATCGTTGGGAAGTTCGGGCACGGAGTCGCTCTTATATAGCGACTACAAATTGGCCCTCAAGCATTTCATCAATAAAGACTTCGAGAAGTCCTTTGTCATCACCAGCAAAGTGTATAGTGCCGCAGTCCGGAGCTTTGAAAAAGGCCAGATTCGGGAGAAAACGTTTGTTAAGATTGTCAGCTTGTACCTCACGGAAATCGGCATTCTCTTGCCGGCACATAGCACGGTTTTGGCCCATGATAGAGCCAGTATAGTCCAAGATCTCCAGAATGACGTATTGCTCCGGAAATTGCACGCTTATTACGGCAACACCGGCAGTATTCCACGGGAACTCCTCTACCAAATCTTCTTGGTGTATTATACGTGTCTGGGCTTGATTGGGGACTCCATAGTGGATAAGTTCAAGCACACGTACCATAACCTCCAGACGGAGATTGGGGACCTTGGAAATGAAAACGATGTATATTTCCAACGGTGGATTGAGTTGTTCATCTTCAATGTGCTTCCCGATTCGGGCAATTTCGACATGGCCTTTGCTATACTTGATAATGTATTCCCCAACAACACCAGTGCCAAAAGCAAGCTCCAGCAGATCGAGAGCCGTAAGGCTGATGAAGCCAAATTGGCACAAGAGAATAAAAATAAGGCCAAAAAGGCCGAGGCTGACCGGCTTGCTCAGCAAAAGGTAAAGGAACTCCAACAGACACAGGAAAAGAACCTAAAGTACATGTCGATGAAACAGATTCGAAACAAGCACGAGACTGAAACCACGAAAAGGGAAACACATGAGGCTAAGGAGGATAAGGTGGCAGTTTTGCTCCAGAAAGTGCAGTATTATTATGAGCTCATCAAGCGCACCATTGGAGCCAATTCACCAATGATTCTTTTGGTACTTATTGGTTTTTTGGTGACCACCAAATTCCTTAGGGCCCGGAAATATAATTTGGGGGAAAAATTCAAGGAAACCATGGCTATGGCTTTCAAGGTCACGTACTTGTGAGCACATGAAACTTGATTCCAAGAATGAGAAGGACGATGGAAACCAGAAATGACAAAGTAAAGAAGTGACTGCATGGAAGAACTGTATGGATGAATGGAGTGGAAAAATGGAACTTGAACTGGGTCAAAGAAAGAAAGGTAGGTCCATGGTGTTGTGTGCAGTGCCAGCACTAGCCAGGGCCGGGGCCCTTTGAAACGACTGGTATGAAAGTGGCACTGACGGCTCAGCCAGCTTGGATTTCTCCTTCTTTTCAAGGTACTCCTTGACGTTGGTATATGCCGACTCATGGAAGAGATCGCTGAGATCTGCTGTGGTGGGTATATCTCCATCGCCCAAATTGGTCTTTTCCAACATGTTAAAGGTGATCAAAGTGCCGGGGTAGTTGGTGGAAATGATGTTCTTGCAGAGCAATTGGATGGAGAGAACGCCGGCGAAGTCCTCCATAATCTTGCATTTGGACAGAAGCTTGACTGCCCTGAAAATCCGGATGAACGGCGAAAACGCCAAAACACAGAGCACCGTATCCTTGACGGGCACGTTTTCTCCTTCGGCCTCTTTATACACCTCCAACTTCTGCAACATGGTGCGGGCACGTGGGTACTCCAACTTCAGGTAGCCAATAGCACCTCTGGACACGAAATCCACGGCATTCTCGCCGCCATCTTTCCGGCAGTTGCTAATCTCCAAGTAGAGGTCGTGGGTATCGAGGTTATCCAAGTCCTGGAGCAAATTGACCAAGATATCACTCAGCAAGATCACCTCATAGTGTAAGGCCGAGTGGTCTAAAACAAGACCACGGTCTTCGTCAGCAATCTCTGCCGCATAAGGATATTCAAGCTCAAGATAAAAGGTAGAAAACTCAATCATCTCATTCATAAGTCTATCTTCGAACTCCACTATTAATGGAGAGCCTGGACCCTCGTACCTCAAGTAGCACGTGACCAGGTCCCCCGAATTAAGTCCCTTTCCTCTTAAAGACACAGCAGAAGCAGCAGCAGCAGCAAAGGAATCAGTCATAAGTTGAGCATCAATGCCTATTTCCGTTCTTTGATGAATATAGAGATCATTTGAATTCTGACCAATCAGATCAGTTCCAATCAGATCAGTTCCAATCAGATTATGGTAACAAAAAGAAGAGAACAAGGTCAGATCTAGAGTCACGTGACAATTAAGAACATGATTATATTCTGAATAAAACGTTAGACCACTCAGTGAAATGATCATTAGAGCATGACGATCCACAGCAGTTATAGAAGCTAAGACCTCCGCCAAATGAGTCACATGAATGGTTGAAGCTGTAAACAGTATTTGGGATAGATTATTCTGCAGGACCACTAGATTATTGTGATGATCATTAATTTGAGATGATGATTGTGGGGATGAAGGGACGAAAAGGGGCATCAGTGTGAAATTAGAGGGAGACGCGAGACATGATGATATAGGTATATGCAGTACTGATGAGTATATGCAGTACTGTATAGGTATATGCAGTACTGTATAGGTATATGCAGTACTGTATAGGTATATGCAGTACCGGTGAGTATATGCAGTATTGTACAAGTATATGCAGTACTATACAATTATATGCAGTACGGTAATAACGAAATAAAAAATATTTAAAGCAAAGTGATTATATTCGTTTCAAATTTCAGAGTGTTCATTTTAAACATTCAAGTGTTTTGCATTTATTATATATTTTTGTAGGAACGAGGGAATTGGTTATTTATGAGTATTCGCAATTTAGCTGTTGAAATGAGAAATGCGCGGTACCCTCTTCATTCACTCTCACTCACTTTCACCCACTCTCACCCATTCTCATTATTCATCATACTGAAATTTACTATTCAACAGTATAAATGTAAGTATGTAGTAAATTTCAGTCCATGTGTATTAGTATATTCTATGACTGTATATTCTATGATTGTATATTCCATGATTGTATATTCTATGACTGTATATTCTATGACTGTATACACTACTATAAAGACTACACTATACTCCTAGTACTCTTACTAGAGTAAAGTATTTAGGGAAAACCCAAGACCAGAATATTTCTATCGATTATGTAATCTATATTTACAGTACCATCTTTAAATTTTTAGACCTATTCAGAGGATCTGATGACCTTGATCTGGTCTTAAGTAGACGGCTTAGAAGATATCATTCATGAATCTTGATTAGAACTTCTACACCCATTTTTTTTAATTTTCTTCTTCTTCTTCTTTTCTTCTTCTTCTTCTTCTTCTTCTTCTTCTTCTTCTTCTTTTTCTTCTTCTTTTTCCTAGACTCTTCAGTTCCAAATTCTCATCTTAAACCCCCAGTATTTAGTTCCTTTAAATGGAATTTGTCTCTTTGACTTGTTTGATTCCCGGTCCCTAAAAACACAAAACTCCCTAGTCTTTAAAACTCCATTCTACTCAATTCAAATCTTGATACTACGCTACTGAAAGAACATGTTCTCATGATAAAGTCTACATATTCTGGTTAATGTGTGGATATGAATACCATCGTGGTTAGCAGCAGGAGCCAAATTTCACTAAAGAACTACCCAAAGATTAATAGACTCAAGACTTAAATAATAACCTAACAAATTTGTAAATCGTAGCGTTGACAATGACTGTTCATGGGGAATCAAGGTTCTAGCCATGATACACCCGTGCACCACAAAAGGGCGTATGTGCAGGATTTTGCACCCAAAGCATTGTTTCTATATTTCAAGACACCAAGGTTAGAATAAAACCCCCCAATTCATTTTATTGAATATCCATCCATTTCTATTAAGTAAATCTAGATATCCTGCTTTTTTGGAAATACACGTGTTTGTACAGATGATGAGATAACTACAGCACATGCCACAAATCTACTATTACTGCGTCTCAATCAGCATTGCAGATCACAAGAACTCATGCATTGAAACGATATTTTTAATATCAATTCATTATAAGTATATCAAAATTATTGATAAATCTCTGGGTTTACCAAATCGGAAATCTCCAATTCAGATATGGTGTCTGACCCCAAAACATCAAAACATCAAAACATCAAAACATGAAAACACCCAAACAGACAAACCGGTAACCAAACAGAAAATCCGGTAAACAAAGAATTATGCCGGTTTTGTAGATCATGTATCACATAAAACATCTTTTTCTCTGTTCTTATGTTTGTGATGCAGATAATCAAAGTTGAGTTTGTAGACTGAAACTGCTCCATAAAAGTGTCTTGTTTCGCACCGCCATCGTTTTGAACCCACCATTTTTTACCAACTCTGAATATTCTAGAAATACCCAGACTTGATTAAAGTTTTGCTCCTCAGTCTCTAACTCTTAAACTAAAACCCCTAGCTTTTGAATATTTTCGAATCAGACTTGACTTCAAACTCCCAAATTCTGGAATCCAAAACTCCGAATTCTAGAATCAAAACTCCTAATTCTAGAACCAAATCTCCTAATTTCTTTGCTATGCCTGCTCTTAACCCCAATAACTTTGCCAACCCCAATAATTTTGCTAACCCCAATAAGTTTTCTAACCCCAACAATTTTGCTGAAGATGTGTTTGATTTTGACTCTGCAATGGATATCGATTTCCCCCCAAATCTCGCTTTAAATGGCTTGAATCCACCGATCACTGGCACGTGGCAACCATTAAACCCTATTCCTGACCCTATGGATCACTCGAAAGTCAACCAATTGGGCTGGACAATCAACCAGTCGTACCCTTTAGTGAATAATTATTATCCAGCACAAATGAACCCTGGATACTTTGACCCAGAAATTGCCAACGTGGCTATGCCTTCGTTTGCTGCGGATAATATTCCCAACCTCTTGGGTCTCCCCGACGCCACGAATATCCACTCAATGTTGTTTGAGAATCCGGTAGGTGGAGAGATGGACCAATTTATGGAATTAATGACTTCTCAAAAGGAGTTTCTCTTGGAATTCACCGTGGCCTCTCCTCTTGGAATGTCTGCTGAGTTTGATGAGGAGAGTAAACAGTATGGAGCCATTTTTTCTGCTGGACTGCCCTTGGAAGTTTCCAACTCGCGTTCTAGATCGTGTGACGACCTTGAGCAAACTGAATTTGTTGAAAACCCATCTCAGAAATTCGAGGGAGTCCTGAGACTTGGATATAGGAGCCAGCCATGTTCCCAGTGCGCCTCTCTGGATGATACTTCTGAAGGAACGCCCGAAAATGAAGCATGTGGTCAGTACCCCACTCCAGACCCCACTCCAGACCCGAATTCCAGTCCTGAATATGACACTCGGTCCATGGACGACTCTGACTCCAAAGAGTATCCAGTAGTAGATGGACTTTCGGCCAACGATCCCTATAGAGCTGCTGAATTAAACACCAATCTCCTCTACAGACAGTTTGTAAAAGAGATCACTGAATCCCAAGAAAATGGCACTCTCGAGCAAAGCTCCCCACGGAAACGGTCCACCCAACAGTGTATGGCATGTGGCATGCCAAGGGACCTGTCCAATAGCCAAGCACGTTTATTCAATGGAAACCAAAGTCTCGTTGAAATAGACTGGAAGAATGGTCAAGTGGACCACACCTGGGATATGCCATTCTTTAATTCCGGAAACGGCTCCAACGTCCCTGAAATAACCGACACTGTGATGGAAGATTGCGAGGACGATGTCTTTTCCAGCGCGCACTTTTTGCACCCATCAACTGTGCAACCAAACTGCGACTCCCACGAAATCCCTCTCTCTCACTATCCCCATCCACTCTGGAAACAGGAATCAGAAACCACAGAAGTTTGTTGGGGAATTAATTCTGCTCTGTCATATCTAGATGCTTGTGGACCTCAAAGGCCCAATCCATTTGAGCTTCCGAACTCCAATGTGTATGACTTAAGTCCTTTTTCAGCACAGAAATGGCCAGAGCAAGAAACTAATCCCGTCCAGACATATGGAATCCCAGCCCAGATTTTTGGAATCTCAGTCCCTATCAATTCAGAGCATGAACGAATTCCTGCCAAATTCAGAACTGCTTCCGGTGCTACTCAACCCGGAAACATCTCTTTGCACAACTCCCAATACTTGGACTCCAATGCTTCCAATTGTCAGTACATGGACCCAAACAACAGAAGCATAATTGCTTCAAATCCCAATTGGACATCGGCTAGCAATATGATAAACATCCCAAAAAGCCCAAGTCTAAGCCTCCAAAGCGCTTCAATGACCACTTCTTCCAGCCTCGGACTAATGAATACTCTTCCCAATGTCCACTTTAGTGCTTCAGGAGCCACCACCAATGGAAATACCAGTCCAAGCAATATGGTCAGTAATGACTCAAACCAGCTAGGTATTGAAATGTCTTATTTCAATCTCCACAACTACCAACGACCATTCGATGACTACCCAATAGCGAGACATTCACTACTTCAAATGGGACAACCACTAGATTTCATGAACGATCCCGAACTCAAAGAACTCGAGCAGTTTGCTTCTGATCTTGAGCATGAATTGGAGAAGCAGTTGCGGGCTCATAAGCATGGAAATCCCCAGATTAGCCTGGTTATTCCAAAATCAGCAAGAATAAGAGGTAATAGAATGAACCCAAAACGTCAGAATACTTCCAGAGTTTCGAAACAAGGAAAAAGAAAAGTCAATGGCACTCAGTCTAGGCGTCTCCAGGGAATTAATGCTCAATTGGGTAAGTTGATCAAAGCCAAAATGGATCAAGCAGTCCATGCAAAGACTCTGATAATCCAGGAACCAGGCCTAATTAGTATTCATGAACCAGGCCAGATTGGAGTCCTGAAAACCCCTCAGGCCAAAGGTAAGAAACAGAGACGAGGAAAATCCGAGTTCAATTATGAAGGAGTCAAAATGTCCCAGGAAGTCATCCACAGTCCTCGGCTTCAGAACTTGGCGAGCAATAAAGAAAGCCATCGGTATAAAAACCAGCTCATTAGACTCAATGGTTCAGGAAATTGTCCTATAATAAGAACAAGGTATCGGCGCCACAGTTTGGCTGAGCTCCAGAAACTTCACGATAATGTGGTGTATGAGAAAAACAATGGGTATGGATTGAGTCGGCCATACCAACAAGAATTCAACCGCATTGAGTTGGACACTAAAACTGGCAATCGGATCTTGGCGTCCCGGAGTGCTTTATGTGGGTATTGTGAAGAAATCAATTTTTTCGAGTTGAAGAATTCTTGCTACTTACACCATATGATAAATGCGCATGGCATTTACTCGGATGATTATTTGACCCCGAATCCTCTATTCAGTGGAAAATATAAGGTATCGAAGAAACCATCAGCCAAGAGAAAGACCCAACCTCGCATCAGAAACCATGAAGGTGTGGTTTGTCCTGTATGTTATGACGTGGTGGAGGTCCAGTGGAGGTCCTCAACTCTGGAGAAGAAGCCTCTAACGACTTATTTGAGGCACTTTAAACATCACCATCGGGTGGGTAAACGGAGGGAAACGTATTTTGACATCCTGGCATAGTTAACAATAAACTTCTATAATTGCTGAATGTTAGGATTGTAGGGAAAAGGGATTTAGTCTTAACTGTAGCTATTGGAAAACCTCTTTCCATTCCCTTTGATATATAATTGTGTAGACGAATTATACACTCATCTTGGATGGAGTGTAAAAAAAGTAGGTCCAAATTTGAGTCAATTAAGAATCCGTAAGTCATAATCAGAGCTTCTTGGCCCAAAAACGCAAAGAAAAAACTCAAAGAAAAAAGTCAAAAAAAAAGTCAAAAAAAGAAACATAACAAAGCAATAAAAAAAAGAATTTTCAGACAAAGTTGAGGTGGTCTCCTTGGGTTGTGTTCAAATGGGATGGATGTTTAAAGAATTTCCTCTTATATCTCTTAGAACTTAAGCAGCACACTGGGATTCATAAACAAAGTCATAACAGTTGTATATTCAAATAGTCTGATTAACCTTAAAGGCATCCGTGAGAATTTATCTATCAGGGGAACCTGCTAGTTCTTATATAATTTTCCTTAGCTTCGGGTAACCCTTGAGGGATTTCTTGAAACAGCTGATATGCAAGATAAGAAACATCGCGATGTTTCACTTTGGCCCAAGCATACCTAATTGAGAAGTCTCCCTGGCGCGGGCATAGTGCATGATCTACTGGCATGAAACCTAGTGCGCAGTATATAAAAGTCTCCTTGAATCCTAACCTTTACAGCTTCTCATACTAATGAGCAGTACTTTAGACTTGAGCCTCGGCTAGGTTTCGCTAGTACAATCCACAAATACGAAGTACTCGATTCTAGTGGTCGTAGGATTCTTCTTAACAAATCATCAGGCGGAACTCATACACAATTAACCAGATTATCGTGGAGACTATTGTGGTTGTTAATATACATGATCCCCATGTAATCATCTGCAAGCCCCTTATCACTGTGCATATGTTTCAGGATGCGCACTCTCGGACTATAAAAGGAAGCCATTCCCTCGAATTGATTTAGGCCATTTTTATCTTTTCCTTTTTTATCTTTTCTTTTGTCTTTGTCTGTATTGTTCTTTCCATTTCTTTCTGATTCTTTCTGTTTCTTTCTTTCTGTTTCTTTCTGATTCTGTTTCTAGATCACAGAACTGATCAGATTTGCATACCTGTACTTGGCTGAAACGAGTCCACAAATCTTCTTCCTGGACCAGATGTTGTACCAAAAGCAAAAAAGAATAAAAGCAAAAAAGAACAAAAAAGAACAAAAAAGAACAAGTGATTTGAAACTGCATTACAGCATTGTGTCCTTATAAACAGGAGCACAGCTACAACTAGAACTGGAACAGGACTAAGACTGGGACTAGAATAGGGAATATGACTGGGAAAAAACAGAATCCTTCATAACCAATTTCTTATTGATATTCCTTATTGGTGTGGAATCTACTAACATGAAAAACAGGATTTCCTCTAGGTCATGAGTAGGACCAAAGGTTAAGGTTCTTGACATCTGATAACTAAAGACACTGGTTGATACAGCAGAGGAGCTAGAGGAGGAAAAAAAAGATTTATCACCATTATTTCTTATAAAAACTGAGCCAGTGGTTTATACCGGAAGTTCCAGGTATTGGTTTGACTTTTGACTTTGGTGAAGAGAGTATGAGAAGATGAAAATGAGAAGATGAAAATGGGTGCGAAAAGTGAGGATTTCGGTCTTCTAGAATCAGTGCAACTATACCTTTCACCATACAAATAATTAACTACTAACATGATTAGGACAGGCTAAGGATTCATACTTCCAAGGTTAGAAAATCTAAAAATATCATTGAATATTTGGATTTCTGCTATTTTTTAAAACACAGTGGTTTAACCTTACATGAAATATCCTCCTATTAAGTCTTGATGATTCTCTCTACTGAAATCATCAAATTGATCATCCACAATACCCATGAGTCATAGCAAAAAATGAAAGTGCCAGAAAATATAATTCAAGTCCAGGAAATCCCCATTATATCTACCAATTTCTTTCCTATTGAAGTTTTGAAAAGTATCATACAATTGAATAACCAATAGAAATTTATACAAAGGATACTTTTCAGTATTGATTCCAAGAAATATCCATATTTATTGAACTTTATTATAATTTCAAGATATTCATACTTATGACTGATGATTTTTATGAACTATGTATTTCATAGATTTTCATAAATACCTAATCATAATATGATTATAAGAATAACCATACATTTTAGGACCATATGACTATTCATGGTATTGTATTATTTCCTATGAATTGATGAGTTTTAAAGATACTTTATATCTTAACCATTCCTATGATTTATTTAATTACTAACTAATAGTTCTCTAGAATAATATACAAGACTACCTATTGTAATATTTGGAGTATTCTATTCTAGTTCCTGTATACAGCACCAGACGAGCGTACATTATGTTGAACAGTATACGTTCCACATGAAACAATAACCTGCTATATGAAACCGGTCCAAGGAGGTTTGGTATACACTATCAAGATGAAATGGTTACTTTTGAGTGTCTTGGAGATTTAAGGAGTAACTACTTGATGGTCAGAAAGGGAAACATAAAGAGTGCTCTCCTTGAGTCAGCCTTGAGTCAGCCTTGAGTCAGCCTTGAGTCAGCCTTGAGTCAGCCTTGAGTCAGCCTTGAGTCAGCCTTGAGTCTATGGGAGTTTTACGAGAGATAAGCTTAGTTAAAGGATATTCCTAAGTTTAGTAACCACGATATAAAGAACTAAGATGATATCTCTTACATTACTAGAATTATTGGAAGAGGACTACACTTTGGAGTCACCTATAAAGATAAAGAATAAAGCCAAACACTCTCTACTCTACACTATTCTTTACTGTATTCTTTACTGTATTCTCTACTGTATTCTATAGTCTAGTCTGGAGTCATTTCTCTACTCTACTCTATACATTACTACTTAATAGACTGTATACTACGTTTCTACATACACTACTACTTAAATAGAATGTATTTTAAACCAACACTGTATAATTTTTGTAATGCATTTAATTTGAAGGGTTTTGGGTTGATTTCGTTTTTGGTGTTTGGTAAAAGTGTACTTGATGTTTGACCAAGTCTTGATGTTTGACCAAGTCACGTGCGCGTTTACTCTGGATTCATCTGTATATTTCTGGTGCAAATTAAGAAACGGTTGATTTATTAAAGAAGGCTTTAATTACCAAACTCTTTATTTTTTATAGTCTAGATTATGAACTATGTACAGGTTCTCTTCCAGATCCATAAACAGGGTTCTCTTTCAGATCCAAATAGGTTGAACAGGAGAGATGTTAGACATGTCAATTGGATTAGTATGTAGTTTCAGAAGAAACAATAAGCATTGTCCATGAAATCAATCTAAGGAGGATCGGTCTGAGGTGGTTTTAAGAAAAGGGTTCCATGAAATCAGGGGGAGGTTTCAGTCTAAGGAGGTTTCAGTCTGAGGAGTTTCAGTCTAAGGAGTTTCGGTCTAAGGAGGCTTTAGTATACACTATCACGATGAAACGGTTACTTTTGAATATATCTTGGAGATTTAAGGAGTAACCATGTTACACCCAAAAGGGAAACATAAAGAGTGCTCTCTCTGATCTACCAGAGGTTTCACGGGAAGTAAGCTTAGTTAAGGATATACCTAAGTTTTGCAATCACCATATAAGGACTAAGATGATAATGATATCTCTTGAATTACATGATTTGATGGAAGATAGTACACCTGGAGTCACCTATAAAGATAAAGAACAACCCAACGCTGATTACTACTAGTACTGATTACTACTACTAGTACTGACTTCTTATACTGATTACTGACTACAGACTAGTACTGACTACTAAGTACTCCTTGAAAATACTACTATTATTGCCTCCTGACTACTGACTACTGACTACTGATTACTACTACTGGTATTGATTACTGACTAGTATTAATTACTGACTACTAGTACTGACTAGTATTAATTACTGACTACTAGTACAGACTACTACTACTATTGACTACTAGTACTAAGTACTGACTACAGACTACTAACTACAAACTAATATTGATTACTGACTACTAGTACAGACTACTATTATAGACTCCAGATTACAGATTATTGACTACTGATTATTGACTACTGATTATTGAGTACTGACTACTAGTACAGAGTACAAAGTACTCCTTGAAAACACTACTGACTACTATTGATTCTGGCTACTAGTACTATTTATTACTGACTAGTACTACTGATTACTGAATTCTTATACGGACTACTAGTACTGACTACTAGTACTAATAACTATTACAGACTACTAGTACTGACTATTGACTACAGACTACAGACTAATACTACTATTACCGGCCACTGACTACTGTTACTACAGATTACTATTACTACTAACTATTACAGACTACTAGTACTACTAGTATCACAGACTACAGACTACAGACTACTACTGCTACTATTACTGACTACTGACTATTATTGATTATTGATTATTGACTAAGAAGTACTGATTACAGACTAGTACTATTATTGACTACTACTGCTACTAGTACTAAGTACTGACTTCTTATACTGACTACTGACTATTATTGATTATTGATTATTGACTAAGAAGTACTGATTACAGACTAGTACTATTATTGACTACTACTGCTACTAGTACTAAGTACTGACTTCTTATACTGACTACTGACTACTACTTATTACTGACTACTAGTACTACTACTAGTACTGACTACTGACTATCACTGACTACTGATTACTGACTACTAGTACAGACTACTAGTACAGACTAGTACTGATTACTACTACTACTATTACTGACTACTCTTCTAGACTACTATTAATGACTTCTTATACTAATTACTGACTAGTACTTATTACTGACTACTAGTACCGAATACTATTATTGACCAAGTACTCCTTGAATCTACTATTATTGAGTACTGACTATTATTGATTACTGACTTAAACTATTGATTACTGACTATTGATTACTGACTACAGACTGTTGAACAGGCGAGAAGTTAGAAATCTCGTATAGGTCTATATGTAGATTCCAGAAGAAACAATAAGCTGCTCCATAAAATCAATGCAAGGAAGTAATGGGTTAAGTAGGTTTCTGTATACACTATCAAGATGAAACGATTACTCTTTAAATGTATCTTGGAGATTTAAGAAGTAACCATGTTACGCCCAAAACGGAAACATATAGAGTACTCTTCTCGAGTCAGCCTCGAGTCAGCCTTGAGCCTGCCTTGACTCTGCCTTGACTCTAACCTTGAGTCTATGGGAGTTTTACGAGAGGTAAGCTTAGTTAAGGAAAACTTCCTGGTACTAGTTTACTAACCACAATACAAAGATCTAAGATGATAATGACATCTCTTAGATTACAACGATTAATAAAAGACCTTTACATCCGGCTACAAATGTATGGAAACATTAAGATCCACGCTAAACACTTTTGAATCATTAGTAGAAGTCATTGTAAGATTCTTGGAATGAAAGGAATGGGACGAATTTAATTTCCAATAGAAATAGGTGAAAATATAAAAAATGGAAATAGGTGAAAATATAAAAAATGGAAATAGGTGAAAATATAAAAAATGGAAATCGATAAAAATATAAAAAATAGATATCCATAAAAATAGGTCAAGACGAAACCACTCTAGATTTCCATTGGCTATAGCATCTATTGATCCAGTAAGAACCAATTCGCACCAAAAGTCTTGTCATATAATCTCCTCTTACTACTCATATATTGATCCCCATTATCCACTACTATTCTTAATACCCATAGTCTGTAGTGGTGGTAATGGAGGTGAAGTTGGAAGTTATGGTATGATAGACATAGTACTGTATAAGAAAGGCTGGATGGGTCTATGTGTAGATACTGAAGACTTCAAGATCCGTTACCTATGAACGTATCATCCAAAATATGAAATATGAATTGAGGAGTCATTTGAAATGGAATTAGAGTGTTATTAAATATGTCCGGATATTTATCCCATTCTTGATATGGGGTCCAATTATGTTTGCTTAGGGAAGAGATACCTGAGATAATCTACTGTTTACTATACTCTTATTGACAAGGACTAGTCCTTAGTGGAGTAAGAAATAGTAATGCAGTACTAATGGAGTAGCATATAGCTCATTCAGGGTATAATCTAGAGAAGTATATGGTAATCTATTATCACTAGTAGACTATTAGGGGCGTCTATCACCAATAAGGCGTATTCTCCGGGAACTAGTAGACGGAAATGTAATTGTCGATTCTGTTCTTCTGGTTCTGAGCAATGCACTCGGCAATCCATGTGATGTTTCTCACCTCCTGCTCTTTGGACCGTAACCATGCCCACACACTGGACAACGTGAACTGCTGCGTGAACGCATTTTTGTTGTATTTCATCTCCAACAAGTAAAACCAGTCTTCGATGCTTTTTTGCCCGCTGCCCTGCGAGTCGCTGAAGATATCGCTGAACTCGCCCACGGACTCCACCACGCTCTTGATCTGCTCCACCTCCTCGGCTTCCGCCAAGTCCCGGTGGTACACGGGGTACAATTGCCCGAATTCTGGAAACAACGCAAGCTTATCTTCAGCAGATAATTCATCGTTACTCAACGAGTTGAGTGCAATGTTAATGACCCTTTTGTCAGCCTCGAAATTCAACAATTTGGTCATGATCTCCAAATCAGGCCCCGTAAACTCCTTCTCCACAAAGCCAATGAATGCCTCCAAGTAGTTCTTGTAAAGCTTGTTCCGGATGATTTCAATATTCAAGTCATCCAAGTCTTTAAGTGAAAGACAGTCCTTGAAGAAAGGAGCCAATGGAGTATCCACCAACACAACATTGTACAAGGTATCAATATCCGTGGCCGTGGACAACGTGGGCAAAGTATCAAACCAGCCGATAGGGTGGCACTTGGGCAAAATGTCCGCCAAGTCTCGGTCGTGCAAGCTCCCCGTAATCATCAACGACACGTTGTCAATCATATATCCATAAGAGATGTAGTCCAAAAACTTGGCCAACTTGCCGGATGCTTGACTACGCAAGTATTGGAACTCCGAAAACAAGCGCTTGGAAAGCCGGTCCTGGATGATGGACGTGGATAAGTTTCCGCCCTGGGAAGATAAGAAGTTACCATAGTCAGTGGACGATAACTGCAACTTCAAGTCCTGGAGCGTATCACATTGGGATAAGTTTGCATACTGGTTTCCTGTCAACAAGCCGTTTCTGTAGCCGCGCACGACACCTTCCACGAAGCCGTAGTCAATGTTGAAAAACAAGCCCTCCATTTGGTGATTAGTGTTTAGGGGTGGAGGAAGTTGAGTGCGCGAATATGCCAGTGTTGAGGTAACGTGACTCGCGCTCACGTGGTTTATACAAATGAATGAAAATTGGACCCTCGGATCTCACGCCACACCCGTACCTCCGCCTACCCCAGGCCCCATCTCCCTCCTTTATGCCATTATAGAATCCTCCCAAATTTTCACTATTTGCTTAGAATCATGTATTTGTTCATCTTGATTAAAGACTACCCCCGGATCTCTCTGTGTATGGTTCTTGTAGTGGTTGTTTAAAGCCCTCGGAACTCGCACGCACCAGTCTCATTAACTATCCTCCACTGCACCCTCGAAACATACCCTCGAAACATACCCTCGAAACATACCCTCGAAACATACCCTCGAAACACACCCTCAAAACACACCCTCGTATATCCCCATCCTCCACTCTACCACCACTCAACACCCCCCATGTCTGATCTAATCATCGAGACCCTCAAAGACGGTCTAGAACCTTCCATCCTCGCCCATCTACAATCAAATGCCGACCTCACACGTGACGTGTCCAAGTACTTTGCCGATTTGTTCGTCAATGACCAACTTCTATCCACCGAAACCTTCACCAGCAACTCTACTACCGGAGGAAAGGTCACCATAACAGAGGAGATTGCCGAGTTGGATCAGCGCCTGCGCCAGATCGATATGAAGCTTGCTGCACTTACAAACTCCAAAAGAGATATGGTCATCGACTCCAGTCAAAGTTTAAACCTGGCTGTGGATCATATTTCAAACGATTTAGGCGTCCATTTGGCTGAGATCTCCAATCAGGTGCTGGGGTTACGTTTGGGAGGAAGAAAGGGCCGGAGAGGAGACACACGTGACGTTGCACGTGACCAGATGTTTTTCAGTATTGATGCCATTCTTGATGTTCTTGAGCTCCCAACGCTATGTAAGATTTGTGTGCTTCAGGGTAATTACCAGGAAGCACTTGAAATCCATACTCTCGTCAAGATGTTGTGCATTAAGTTTCCCCATCAAACGACGTTCCTGCAGATAGAGCGGCGGGTTCGTGGGGAACTCCAGCTCATGTTTCGAGGTCTAGTCAAGCTTTTAAATACCAATTTGAAGCAGTCAAATATCCTCAAAATCTTCCAAATCTTGAACCGGCCTGATTTGGTGGACCTTGGGTCGGAGGCAGAATACCTGCCTGCCGTCCGCGAGAGGTCGCTCCAGATCCTCTACCTTAACTCACGGTTCCGGTTTATAACGGCGGAAACGGGGAACTTGAAGCCGCTCTTGAAACTCAAGAAACTTACATATTTGAAGCGGTACATCGAGGTATACCGGGAATACCTCTTCAACTCGCTTTCGATATACTATGCGATATTCCGGTCTTCCGGGGTGGATTCCGAGGGAGCCAAGTCTGACCGGTTACTCATCCACCTGTACGTCCGGAACTTGGTGGGGCAATTGGTGCAGGAAATGAAGGCACATTTACCGAGTGAATTTGCTTTTGATGAGGAAAACGATTTGCGTGGCCAGAGAGATGGAGTGCTTTTACAACTGATGTACCTTTGTAAGTCATTGGAAAAGTATGGGTTTGACTTTGAAGCAGTATTGGCATGGGAGCTCTGTGTGCAGGCCCCCCTAGTGACTCAAGAAGATTGGACACGAAACCTTTCCAAAGTCAAGAAGTTCCGGGCCTAATTTCATGAAGAAGGATAATTTTAAATGGGTAATGCATTTTTGGATTTGATTGAGAGAATGTTACAAGTTTTAAAGGGAACTAATTGAAACACTCATCAATACTATTCATCCCAATATAAACCATTTGAACCAACCTGAAACAGATTTAACAAATTTAACAGATTTAACAAATTTAACAGATTTAACAGATTTAACAGATTTAACAGATTTAACAGATTTAAAATCATATAAATCTTTGGCATGATATTATGCTTTGGTAGATAATCTCATAGTATAAGCAGGAGTTTTCATACACTCATTCGCACCCTTCGCACTCTTCGCACTCTTCGCACTCTTCGCACTCTTCGCACTCTTCGCACTCTTTGCACTCTTCACCATATTTCAATACACCCATTTATGAATTATACACATGAACAGTCACGTCACCAAATATGATTCAAAAAAAAAGAAGCAAAGGAACAAATCAGAAATCAGAAATAAGAAGAGAAATAAAGAAGAAATAAAAAAATAAAAAAAGAAATAAAATTGGGTTAGGTTTAAGACACTTATAAAGTTCGTGATATTTAATATCATCAATAATTCTCATCAAATATGAGTATGATGGTCAGAGTAGTCAGAGTAAATTAGTATAGTGTAGTGCGGTGAGAATGTATAGAAAGTAGAAAAAGAGTAGAAAAAGAGTGCGTAGAAAAAGAGTGCGTATGAAGAGTAGTGAGTAGAGAAAGAGTAGAGAAAGAGGAGTAGTGAGTAGAAGGTAGTGCATTGACTAGAGTAGTGAAGAGTAGTGAAGAGTAGTGAAGAGTAGGGACTAGTGGTTAATGGTATTGGTGTAGAGTATTGTAGAGTATTGTAAACCATTGAAGAGTAGTGTAGAGTAGAGTAGAGTAAACCATTGAAGAGTATTGTATGGGAGTTGTACAGAGAGTAGAGAGTAGAGTGTAGTGTAGAGTAGTGATGAGTGTAGAGTAGAGTGTAGTATTGTATTGTAGTGTAAAGTATTGTAAACCAGTGTTGGGTAGTGTGGATTAGAGTAGAGTAGAGTATAGTGTATTGTAGTGTATTGTAAAGTATTGGAGGTCAGTTCAGTTAATCACTACTCAATGTCATGTACAATACTCTGAGTGACTTGGAAATGTACTGACTGGAAAAGTTGTAGCATTTCCTATACTGAAAACTGTGATGGATTAAGAGCTCATCAGACATTCCAATAATCATGAGAACTACAAATTCACTATACCAGAGTATATGAAAGACTAGTATATGTAAGACTAGTATACGAAAGACTAGTATACGAAAGACTAGTATATGAAAGACTAGTATACGAAAGACTAGTATAAACCAGAATACTACTGGTCAAACGTACTTTACTATACCTGTAAAGATGACTAGATTTAATAACTAGTGCAACTAGGAATCTAAACCGAGATACGTCTGTGAGTAAGTGAGGTTAATAGTAGTCGTGGACTGTAGAGTAAGGTAGAATAGGGTGAGTGTAGAGTAGAATAGTGTAGAGTAGAGTAGAGCAGAGTAGAGTAGAGTAGAGTAGAGTATAGTAGAGTAGAGTATAGTAGAATAGAGTAGAGTAGAGTATAGTATAGTATAGTAGAGTAGAGTATAGTAGAGTATAGTAGAATAGAGTAGAATAGAGTAGAGTAGAGTAGAATAGTGTAGTGTAGTGTAGTGTAGAGTAGAGGATAGTAGAATAGTGTAGAGTAGAATAGAGTAGAGTATAGTAGAGTATAGTAGAGTAGAGTAGAATAGTGTAGTGTAGTGTAGAGTGTGGATTATATGATGATTGGGAAAAGTTGGAATGGTGAAATATAGTCATACTGCTATTTTCAAATACTCTTGGTGGTTCTATATTAAATCAATATTATTGATTAGAATCTGCTCTTGGTCAATCATGGAATTATATACTTGGGTATATTCCTAGACACGAATAGTATGGGTGGAATACTGACTGATGGTATACTATTCTAGTCTCTAGTCTAGTCTATTCACTAATCTAGTCTCTATTCTACTCTCTAGTCTAGTCTATAGTCCAGTCTCTAGTCTACTCTCTAGTCCAGTCTCTAGTCTATTCTATAGTCTATTCTAGTCCAGTCTAGTCCAGTCATGGTAATACTGTATACTTATAAATCGGGACATTATTCGTAGACCTATGGTCTTGGAGAATATTCCAGACTCTGTCTCTAGTCTAGTCTCTAGTTTTATTCTAGTCTAGTCATGTCTTCTATTCATAGAACTCTCATCTTAATGGTTATTTCTGAATCCTACTCCATGTCATATCTTTACTTTTATAGCTATGGAAGTATAATAGATATAGGTCTACATTCCACACTCTTAGTCGTCCAGTCCTAGTCCAGTCCTAGTCCTACTCTATACTCTATACTCTATATTCTATAGCCTATTCTCTATACACTATACTCTATACACTATTCTCTATAGCCTATTCTCTATACTCTATACTCTATACACTATATACTATTATCTATAGCCTATAGCCTATTCTCTATTATAGAACATTCTAGACGTGATTAATCATAGTCAAAGTCTTGGTTTTGCTTTGGTCTAGTTTGTTTCCAGTCTTGGTAATCGCAATGGCTTGACTCTAGGTTTAGACCTGGGTTCAGTCAGTCATGTGTAGAGATTTATATTGACGTTTGGATGTTCATTAGACGCTCTATTTTAGTCTAAACAGTCACCAATACTTTTAAAATTCTTTCTATTGCTTGGTTTGGACAATATCTTTAATAAAGGCTTGTCCTGCATATAACCCTCTCTTGGTTTCTTCCTCCATATTTTTCAACTCAACTGTCAATGCTCTGACCTGTACATAAAACAAGTTAGTATCGAAAAAAAGAAGACTCTAGGTAAACTTGGAGTTTTATGTTCAACTCTATGGATACTTCTAGACACCTCGGAATGAGGACCCTCGGATTTGCACCTCGCATCTATTCCCCATCATTACACCCACTACCATAACCAATTGAAAATAAAAAAAACCCTGTATTGATGTCCGGAATTCTAGCACCTCAAAAAACTTAATTTTTCTACATTACCTCTTAAAAAAAGGGGTTTTGCGTTGGTCCTTTTTCTGCTGAGGTTGCCTGGTGTACGGGTCTTTGCTCTCAATTCCGACCTGGTTCCCAAGTCCATAACCAATGCACTTTTAACTTTCACACTTTGTGCACTTTTTTTGAGCTCCTTTTTAGTCTTGACTCATTTTTTTTGACCACTCATTATTAATGCTCACCTTAATTCTGGAACCATTGGACTCATTCCAATCATATCCACTTGTTCATGTAACCAAGGTATCAATTGAGCCCACGACTTGATACTTAATTAACAAAAAAACGTTTAGACGTGGTTAGCCATTAGTAGTCATCAAAGTATGGTTGGAAATGAAGGTTCATGATCATTAACATCCAAATCCTGAATGGGTTTGCTTTTGGTAGATCACTGTAAAGAGTTCAAGCCAAACAAGTAGCCAAGCTCTTTCCGGCCCAATGAACTACTGGTTTTCAAGGCCTTTTCGTCCATGGCCGAGCCAATCAAATCCTTCTTTCGCTGCTGCAAGTCGGTGATTCTATCCTCCACACTGTTCTTGATAAGCAACCGGTACACCTTGACCTGCCGCTCTTGTCCAAGCCGGTGTGCTCTGTCCATGGCCTGTTCTTCCACATAAGGGTTCCAGAACGGGTCCATCAACACCACATGGTTAGCACACGTCAAGGTCAACCCCACGTTTCCGGCCTTAAGCGAGATCAAAAGCACCCGAGCTGAGCCCTCGTAGAACTTGCTGATGGCCCCGTTCTTCTCGTCGATATTCATCGACCCATCGTACCGCAAGAACTGGATGCCCTTGCGCTCGAAAAGAAGTTGGAGCAAGTCGAACGTAATCACGAAATGTGAGAACACAATGATCTTCTCGTCTGGCGTATCGCTGGTGATCTTCTCCACCAACTCCACCACTTTGCCCAATTTGGCCGACATGTTGAACTTCTTATCTGGACCAATCAAAGCTGCAAGCTTCTGGCTGGCTGTGAGCTTCTTGGCCGCGGAAGTATCGTATATCCGTGACATCCGTGTATGGTCCCAGCCTTCGTATACCACTTTAGAAAACACCGAGTAGTCAACCATTCCCAGTCTCCGCACTTTGGTCTTGCACACCATACATGGAGCCGTCTGGCCGTCATCTTCACTCAGAGCGAAGAAGTCCTCAATACAGCCATCACATATAGAATGGCCACATTCGGATAATACCACAATCGAGCTTTCTCCTGCCACGTCCAAACATACTGGGCACGTGAACTGTGCCTCTTTCCCTTCAAGAGTGTCTGCTTCGTTATCCACGATTTCCACGATTTCCTCAGATGTAATCTGGGGCGATTCTGATTTGCCTGGAGTAGCTTCCAAAACAGAACCAACATTCCTCTTTGCTTGCAGACCCATATTCTCTATCAAGTCGTACATATGGGCCCAATCGGCGGCTTTTCGCCTTTCTTCATGGTTGAACTCGCCAACCTGCACCAATATCTGGTGGATGCAGGCCTGGCGAAGACGGAGAAGCAACACCAAGAAATTACCCGACAGAGCGGACGTTTCCATCATTTTCCGTGCCTCGTTTTGGATTCCTTTTTCCAAATTAGCGTAGAAATCCTTCTCCTCACTCTCCATAGTCACGTATACAAGCTCCACTTCCTTTTCAGGAAGCTGCAACAAGGGCTTTCCATCGACCTTGGAGTTTTTAGTGCGTCGAAGCATGATTGCCAGCAAGACTGCCCGGAGTTTCCGCATCAGTTGGTTAAATTCGTAGTCATCCATATCTTCATTATTGCTTTTGAGAGGAACCAGGATATCCATTTTGAACTTCTTCTCGTCGTCATAAGGCTTGGAGCGAAGAAAACGGAGAATAGGGTAGAGTTCCTCCACGCTGTTCTGCATAGGAGTACCAGTCAAACACAACCGATGCACACCTTTGAGACAAGCCACGGCTTTGGATGTCAACGATAACTTATTCTTGATAGACTGGGCTTCATCCAAAACAATCCGGAAAAAAACAGCGTCTTTCGAGTAAAACGGCGACTTGTACGTGCGCCCACCACTATTCAAATCTGGAAGCAAGTTCTGGTGCTTTGTCACTTGGGCTTCTTCAAGAGCCTGGGCAAAATGATTCTTGAATTCAGAGGCTAATGTGGAGTATGATACCAACACAACATCATAGCGTCTGAGCCTCTGGAAACTGTTGTTGCGTTTTCTGTCCTTTCCAATGAACAAAAACACCTTCAAAGCGTGTCTTCGCTTGATTTTTTTCCTGATTTCGGCATCCCATTGTCTCAATAAGGAAACAGGACCCACAATGAGCGTTGTTTTGCACGAATCCTCATTGGACTTATTGGACTCGATAAGTGCTATGGTTTGCACGGTTTTTCCCAATCCCATATCGTCAGCAAGGATGCATCCGGATTTGGACTGTTCTTTTTTGAGAAGCCAGTTAAGGCCTTGTCTTTGATGGTCGAAAAGCTGACACAGAAGAGAATCTGGAGTGGGAGCCATGCCTTTGACATCCTCTTCTTTGGAGATATCGTTGAAAAGCTGCTCGAAATGCACCTGGTCTTCGTGAGGAACCACGGTGGTCATGTACGGATTGAGGTTCTGGCCATTTTGTCCGTAAACACTCATTCCCGGGTTATACATATTCTGGGCATACCCTTGGCCATAAGCCACTCCTTGTGCATATTGGTTAAATACCCCAGAGGCAGTGCTTTGGGTATATACAGAGCCTTGTGCAGGAAAAGTACCCGGCATCTGGGTATAACCGACCTGATTAGCACCAATATTAGCACCAATACTGGCATAGTTGTAGCCCTGCGGAGGGTATTTCTGAGGATTCATCTTGACATCCTTGACACTGGCCAAAATGGACATGTACTTCCGCACCTTCTTAGACCTCTGAATGCTATCCTCTGCCTGGTCAAGTTTCTCGCTGATTGCTCTCATTAATTGGTTCCGCATAGTGTAATTCTCCGAGTCCAAATTCAGCACCTGGTTGCGTAGTTCCGTGATCTCATTGAGAACCAGATCCCGTGCGGCTGTGAGTCCCGATAATTGTCTGCCGAGGTTATTATCATGCTGTTGGAGCTCGGGGAGCGAGAAGGGCTCGAAGTAGTTTCGAATGGACTGGTCCTGGGCAATGGACTCGGCCGTCTGTGCAGAACTAGCGTGTTCTCCAGCATGGTACACCGGAGCTGGCTGGTTAAAGCCAGGTTGAGACGAAGGTGGATCTGAGGAGTGACTCGGGGGGTTTGCTTCAAAGGAAGTCTTTTTGAAGGTACCTATTCGCTCAGCTTCTTCTTTGGAGAGAACTGCAATCTCATCATCCGAATCCACATCCATAGGATCATCCACTTCCGGCTGCAGAGGAGGTCGAGGGACACTTTGAGATGGTACCAGTTCATTTGGAACAAAGTTTGAGCCTATAGCCAGATGGTTATATGGCTCCGTGGGGTTGGGTCTGCCGGGAGAACTTTCGGCAGGTTTGGGAGAAGCATGGTTATCTTCGTCAGAATCGGACTCCACTATGAAATCCTCATCGCTATCTGACTCCACCACAGCCTTTGATCCGGTGGTTCTTCTTCGCAGAGGCTGTGGTTGTTCAGCATTTTCCTCATCACTAATCACCACTATCGACTCGTTTGAATCGTTCACATGTGATTGGTCCCCATTCATGGAGGTGTCTGCAATAGGCAGTTCGGGGGCCTGAATCTCGGGACTTTGAGTCCCAGTACCTTCAGAAGTAAGGATTTCTTCAGAATCGTAATTTCCTTGGGATTCTTGGTTTCGAGCACTGGGCTCCTGGGAAGCTTCACCGGACTCTTGAGCTGTGGATTTGATTTGGTTGGACTCCGTAAATTGGACAGTGGCTTGACCCAGAGGTTGGACCATCAATTGAACAGTATCTGGTCCAAAATCGTCGTTTTTTTCACCAGAAAAAGCACTAGGGCTCTTTTGAAGCGTATCATCTTCATCATCCGACAATACTATAAAAGTCTGGCCTCGTAGCCCCAGCATGGTGGGTAGGCTTTGGATTATGGGTAAAGGAGAATGGCGAATGGGGAATTGGGAATTGGGAATTGGGCTGATGTGAAAAGTGATCCAGTTAGTGAGGATGTGCGTGTATATAGCAAAGGGACTATCTGCAGGTTATTAAACTAGAGTCTCCTAGTTTGCGTTCCAATTCTGGGTCCGCTGTTCTATTGTATTTGTAGATGGTATATTGAGAAGTATAGATTGAGCGCGCCATACCGCGCCATACACTGCCTGCGTTTAGCGCGCCTTTCCTATACTCTACTACTACTACTACTACTCTACTACTACTACTATACTACTACTATACTACTACTATACTACTACTATACTACTACTATACTACTACTATACTACTACTATACTACTACTATACTACTACTATACTACTACTATACTACTACTATACTACTACTATACTACTACTATACTACTACTATACTACTACTATACTACTACTATACTACTACTATACTACTACTATACTACTACTATACTACTACTATACTACTACTATACTACTACTATACTACTACTATACTACTACTATACTACTACTATACTACTACTATACTACTACTATACTACTACTATACTACTACTATACTACTACTATACTACTACTATACTACTACTATACTACTACTATACTACTACTATACTACTACTATACTACTACTATACTACTACTATACTACTACTATACTACTACTATACTACTACTATACTACTACTATACTACTACTATACTACTACTATACTACTACTATACTACTACTATACTACTACTATACTACTACTATACTACTACTATACTACTACTATACTACTACTATACTACTACTATACTACTACTATACTACTACTATACTACTACTATACTACTACTATACTACTACTATACTACTACTATACTACTACTATACTACTACTATACTACTACTATACTACTACTATACTACTACTATACTACTACTATACTACTACTATACTACTACTATACTACTACTATACTACTACTATACTACTACTATACTACTACTATACTACTACTATACTACTACTATACTACTACTATACTACTACTATACTACTACTATACTACTACTATACTACCCTACTATACTACTAGTCTTTTCTATATTACTAGACCACTAAGATCGTATTCTTTGAGTGAAGTGAAACTTTGCTTGACGTTTGGGTGGGGTTCACAATATTACCCAATTCGAATAATATCATTGTGTGATGTTTAGATTCAGACTCCTTGGCTCGGGGAAGGTCTGGGAAAAGAACCTGTCCGGGGCGAAATCCTTGAATCCTTCACTATGTCCTTGGACAAACCAATTGGTACCATTTTCATAGAGGGTGCCATTGCTGACTTTGTTGGAGCAGTCATTTTCATCTTTAGTCACAGTTCAAATCTGTTCCAACTCGTCTAGAAGTAGTCAGTTGGATATCTAGACGTCAAACGGAGTTGAAGCTGGACCCAAAGAGGCTTTAAAATCTGTCTTCAACATTGAATATTATCCTCTCCAACCAGTGCCACATATCCGTCCTCAAAACACTCCCTTCTCCTTCATACATCTCTTTCAAACTCTTAACTTGTTTCAGTCACTCACAATTCATCACCATTCTCCTCCAAGATCTTATCCAAACAAATGTTCAACTCCTTCTTCAACCGGTCATTATCCTCATCAAAAGCCAAACCCCTCTGGTAATCAGCACGAGCCTCCTCGTAGTTACCCAAGAAGTAGTTGGCCACACCACGCCTGACAAAGTTCTCGGGAGTGCACATGTTCATGTTGATAAGCATATCAGCATCATTGTAGGCCTTCAAATATTCAAAACACTTCAAGTAAGCATCCGTACGGCTCATGAGCAAAAGACTGAGTTCCTGGAGCGTTCCTTGGAACGCCTCGAACTTGTTTCTCCGGTTGATCACCTCTATGCCAATGGTAAACTGCTTGGCGGACTCAGAAAACTTTCCCTGGTTGAAAGATTGCACTCCACCTTCATAGAGCTTGCGGATCATCTTGGACAAGTCCTTGTTGAAGTTTTCGTGGGAAGGTCTTGGTGGATGCTGCTCGTTGAGGCCTATGACCTCAGTGATCAAGGTATTCATCTGGTCTAGCTCGAGCTGGAGCTTGGCATCGATGGGACCAGGTGTGTCTTTGAGACTCATACCTTTAATCTTAGCGTCATATCTTAAATCGAATTCCATCTTGGGTTATGGTGCAGGAGCTTTTGGGGGTTGGTGGAAATGGTAGAAGTAGAGGTGACGTGGTTGACCGCGCCATAATGGGGCGTACACCCGTACACCCGGCTATATGCAAGATATCACTTAGAATCTAACATACCGATATTTCAAAGCATAGTAGTCTAATATTATCATTGTAATAATATGGAGAAAACCTTTAAGCCAGTAGTTCTTTGATGATGTGAATTTTTTCTTTGATGTGAAAGTCAGTGAACACTGAATTCGTATAACATGCAGACCATTCATATTAGAATTACCACAGTCAAATTAGAAACAAACGGTCCATATGTTAAATGCAGATGATAATGTAATCCTTGATTTGCTTCTAATTTCTCCTAGACTTATAGACAATACCTTGTAGATTGAATGGACTAATATTGCAGACTGCCCTGGTAGATACACCCCTCAGAATAAAGAAAGTAGTAGGATTTAGTAGTCAGTCAGTCGTCAGTCGTCAGTAGTCAGTACTAGTCGTCAGTAGTCAGTACTAGTCGTCAGTAGTCAGTACTAGTCAGTAGTCAGTAGTAGTCAGTAGTAGTAGTAGTCAGTAGTCAGTAGTAGTCGTCAGTAGTCAGTAGTCAGTAGTAGTAGTAGTCAGTAGTAGTCAGTAGTAGTAGTAGTCGTTAGTCAGTAGTCAGTAGTAGTCAGTAGTAGTAGTAGTAGTCGTCAGTAGTACTAGTATCACTCATGTATTGGGAATGCTAGAATTCTTAGAATCCTCGAAAGAAATTCTTGTTTGGCCAAAAAGACCTTGATTTCCAGTTCATCTATTAGGTCTTTTCCTCTTGTCCATACCTCTTGTCCACACGTCTCCATACGTCTCCATAGGTTATGATGGACAGTTCAAGGCCTCTTAGTACACGATACAGAAGTAACATTCTTGGAACTAGAGTATATCCTTAAAGAGTTTAGGTGAAAGTAAAAAAAGTGACTAGAAAAAAAATGGGCCAACACCTGTATTTATAGGTTGGCGTGAGGGGTGCGGACCATTCGCAGCCTTTCCTCTTTAGACATTCATATTCTCAGATTCTCTCTATTTCGCACACACTTTGCGCACCATTCTCTGTATTTCGCACACCACTCTCTCTATTTCGCACACCACTCTCTCTATTTCGCACACAATTCTCTCTAATTCTCTAATTCTCAATCTACTGTATAAAATTAGACCAAGAAGGAATTGAAAAAATATCAACTTCATTAAAAGTGTTTTTAATAAAAAATTAAGAAATTCTTTAAATCGACCATTTTCCATTTTCCATCTTCCATCTTCCTTTTTCCATCTTCCATTTCTTAACTTAACCATAGTATCTTCCCTCAGTAGACTACATACCACTACTTAGATGCCCAAGAATCGGTATGATTACGTAATACTATATATTCACTCCGTATAGTTATAGTGTAATCTAGGATTATTACGTAGTATAAGATTTTATTGTAATTGAAGATTTCAATGTAGTATAAGATTCTAGTGAGTCAGTGGTGTACAAGTATTCAAGTAGTGATGTGGTTCTATACGGTGGGGATGCTTGCTTTTTTTTTCTCTTGTGAAATATTAATCATATAATCTAGATTTGTTTCCTCAACCATTTCCTCCAAATTTCCAATACTGGACAAAGACTAACGTGGGGTTTGGTATGACCCTATGATACCAAGAGTAGACCTGGTAGATGAGGGATTTTCAGAGATAAAATAATCCAATTTTTTGGTACATCAATGAAAGATTCTTTTGCGGATGGTATGGTTTCTGCATTAATGATCCATTGTTAAGGTTTTGACATTTCCACCAGATCAGATGATTTCTACCGGAACCTTTGTCTGAAGTCGTGCGGGGCCCAATTACCATGAGTGCCAAATCCAGCATTTACCATTAGAAACCAAATCCGCTTGAAACCCCAAATCCACTTTAAAATTATAACCAAAATAAATTTCCCTATTCTTCTCTTTCTATCTCATCCTTCCATTATCTATTTGTATCATGGGTGGCTGCAGTCAAGACCTGCACACACGCCTTGGGCGGAGTCGCATTTTGCACCCAATTGAAATCGGCCCACAAATATCTCTCCTCCTACACCTTTCTCGCTAGGCTCCACTATGCTCGAGTTGTCTTTTGGAAATACTGGAGGCTCTGCTGACTCTGCAGAGTCCCGCTACACGTTCTCGGATCTGTCAATGATCGACTTGGTCCGTGGCTTAAATGGTGCCACTTTTGACCCGTTCAACGGTGAAACTGAACACCACGCCTTTGACTCTGATCTGGACGAAGATGCAGTTGAAGGGCTTGTTCCCGTTCCAAGCCAAAGACCTCCCAGTGTTAATCAAAGAAGAAGATTGAGTACCAATGTCAGTGGACTCCGGAGTAGGCTCTCCAACCAGAACCTTGTAGGGTTCTTTGGGGGGTCACAGAGAGGACGAGATGACGAAGCCAAAGCCAAAGGTGAATCCAAAAGAATCAAGCTTTCTCTTAGGGGCCGTCCAACTTCAATTGGTGCAAGGGACAGAAAGACTTCTGAGTCTTCATCGTGTTCACCCAAGGAAAGGAGCGGACCTCCTGAGAACAACGAGAATGCAGGTGTTGGGGACACCTTGGGCGAGAGCACCGATACGTTGCAAGTGGAAGCAGAAGTCAAAATGACAGAGAAGCTCAAGCTCCTGGAAGTTTCAAATTCTGTTGATGAAAAGCCCAGACAACGCAAGCCAACACGGAAGGCACCAACAGATAAGGATCCCGAAATCTTTGGAGAGGTGAAAGAGAATGAAAAGAGTGATTCGTCCAATAAAAAAGATCCGGAATCCAAAATCCAAAACGTGTCACAAACACAAGGCAAAGATAAAGCCCTGACGAAAGAAAAGAAGCAATGTGATGCTGATATCCCCACTGATAAACTCAAGTCAAGGAATGCAGCATTATCTTCACTTGATCCGCTCAAAAATGGAGTATCAGATTGTCCTCTTGTTCCCACCAAAACTGAGCTCGAAGGCAAATCCAAAGATGGTCATGGAGGTACCACATGGATGCGCAAGTCAGCATCAAGTCTCTTCCCTCTGCTTACACGTGACGGAGGAGCAAATACCCTCCCACCATTCCAAAGATGGTCCAATTTGCTTGGCAGCCATAGTAGCCATTTGAATGATGACTCATCAGTTTTCCTCCCTAGAGCAAGTGCAGACTGCAATACTTTTTCGGGCGCTCAACTCTTGCAACATGATGGTATAGAGCCTCGTACCAGTAGTCCAGACTGCACCGATCATGGTAAACGGATGTACTGGCGCAAATTGATGAAAGGTCGATTTTCTTGGAGTCGTAAAAGTTCCAAAGTCAAAGAAGAGCCTATTAGCAATAGTGCACCAGTTGCCATGACTATGAAGAAAAATGGTACGGATGGAGAGAGGCCAGTGAGGCCCGGTTTAAAGTCAGGAAAACGCGAGGCTAGAGCAGAGGCTAGAAGTGCTGCACATGGGAATAGAACAGGAGACCTAGGAACCAAAAATGGTGAAAATGGGATTCGAACTAGTGATCTTTTTGCAAATGCTCTGAAAATGGGTACTTCTTCGGCTGCAAATAATCGCAACTTTGCAATTGTTGGAGCTCCTGACCCCAAGAAGACCCGGACCTCCGACCATAAATCCAAGTCGGGATCTTCTGCTGAACCCAAACAAAAGCTGCTGACTTCCAAGAGTGGACATAGGCTGGCTACCAAGAGTTCTGAAGCGAAAACCAAGAAGAAATCAACCAAGCATAAGAAATCAGAACCACTGCTGAAGTAGTCTACATGACGAAATAGGGTTCAGGGTTGAAGAAAGTCTGAAAAGTCTGAAAATCCGAATTGGGCTGTTTTATCTGCAGGATACCATATTCAACAGTATTCTGTTAAAATTCCTCTTGTCCAATTTCTTAATGGTTACCTGTTTGGAACTTTAATGTTTCATTACTGGACCAAGCTAAATCGTTGCTCCTGCATTTGGCCACGCGCTTATCTATCGCTCTGAGTCACCGCACTATAGCTCTCCTCCACTACTTCTTTTAATCTACTCCATAATAGAATGTACAACTTAAAAACCTTGGTGAGACCCAATATTGCTAAGCTCGAACCTTATCGGTGTGCACGTGATGACTTTAAGGAGGGGATTCTTCTTGATGCCAATGAAAATACCCATGGCCCCGCTCTCAAAACTATCAATGCGTTTGAAGACTCCTTGCAGCTTCACCGGTATCCAGATCCACACCAGATTGAGTTGAAACAACAGATTGTGGCGTTCCGAAATACTGAGCCTAATGTCTACTTGAAAGATGGGCCCAAAATCTCCCCGAAAAACTTATGTTTGGGTGTAGGACTGGATGAAAGCATCGATATGCTCTTGAGATGCGTGTGTATTCCTGGAAATGATAAACTTTTGGTTTGTCCCCCTACTTATGGTATGTACTCCATCTGTGCATGTGTCAATGATGTTGAATTGGTCAAGGTGCCATTGACTGTGCCGGACTTCCAGGTGGACTGTGGGGCAGTGCTCCAAACCATCCAAAAAGACCCAAGCATCAAATTGATTTACGTGACTTCGCCCGGAAACCCCACAGCAAAGTTGATTTCCGTAATTGACCTAGTGGGTTTATTGGAGCAAGCACATGACTCGTGGAACGGACTTGTGGTGGTGGATGAAGCCTACATTGACTTCACTGAGAGTGTGGATGGAAAGTCACAGTCTATGGCCACTTTGGTCAATCAATACGATAACCTTGTGGTGATGCAAACACTTTCGAAGTCGTTTGGACTTGCAGGAATCCGGCTTGGAATCACTTTCTGTAGCGAGGAACTTGCGCTGATTTTGAATGCCATGAAGTACCCCTACAATATTTCGCTGTTGACGTCGACTGTGGCCATGAGAAGTACGGAAAAAGATGGGCTTTCGGTGATGGCCAATCATGTGGAGCTGATCAAGACCCAGCGTGCAGTCGTGGCTAAAGAACTTGCCCAAATGGAAGGCATTGGGAAGAATATTGGAGGCATGGATGCCAACTTCCTACTTGTGGAGATTTTGAATAAGGACAATGTGCCATGCAACGATACGGCGAAGATGGTCTACAATCACTTGGCGATGTCCGAAGCCGTGGTTGTCCGGTTCCGGGGGACGGAGATGAACTGCACAGGAGCATTGAGGATCTCTATTGGAACCGAGGAAGAGAACCAGATCATGCTTAAGAAGTTGGAGGGTGCTTTGAAGAAATTTCGATGTGATTAGGTGATGGACGAGAAACGTGGTTGAATATTCCGTCTCGATTCCAGGTGCAAATGAGTCTAATCATTGAAGAACATTCGAGCTTTCCATATGAATAAAGCAAGCCATTTCAACTTCAAAGGTTATAACATACATGACGTGATTTTGATTCAAAGGAGGTTCAAGAAATTAGCTTCAAAACGGAATCCAAACATATACAGGTTACTCTGTGTATTGTTTTCTAGTGTCTGGACTCAAGTCTGTCACTAAATTCCGAGTGTCTATAATCTTCTCCTTTACTCTCTAAGTTAATGGTTATGTTGGATATACCCTATGGTGTATGTGCTACAGTGCACTACAGATGATTCTGTAGTCTCTCGTAGGTTTACATCCAAAGAAGAAAATCCAGAAACAAAGGGAAAAAACCTATTAAAAAAACAATAAAAAACTATTAAAAAACAATAAAAACTATTAAAAAACAATAAAAAACTATTAAAAAACAATAAAAACTATTAAAAAACAATAAAAAATTATTAAAGAACAATTGTTTGTTATGATATAAAATATGGTACGCGCACGCACCGAAATTTTATCGGTAAAAGTCACGCATCTAAAACATCCTCATCCTCATCAGCACACACCATGGGCAAGCAAAACTTCGTGGGCCTCGTAGTGTCGCAAGGCAAAATGAACAAAACAGTTAAGGTGCGTGTGCAGACCAAAGCTTACAATAAACTTGTGCATAAAGAGGTTTTGAAACGAAAAGATTACCTTGTACACGATGAAGGCAACATCTGTAAAGAAGGCGATATTGTTCGAATCGAAAGTATTCCCAAGATGTCAGCGCGCAAATATTTTGCCGTGGCAGAAATGAAAGTTAATAAAGGTCAGAAATTCGCATTATACCAGAATTTAGCTAAGGAGAAAGTGGCCAGTGAAAATGATGAGAGGTTGAAGGCGTTCTTAAATAGTCGAGATGATTATGAGAAGGTCATTACGAAAGTTGAGGATTTGAAGACATTAGATGGTATAACCAAGGCATTCCATAGCAATCCTGAAGCAGACAAAGAAGCTATTTTGGTACAGGTGAAGGAGATAAAGCAAAGGTACAATATTGAGAATTGGCCCACCACGAAACCAGTGCTTGATGCTACCATCAACCAGAGAGAGAGTGATTTAAGTGTTTTGGAGAATCGTGTGCATCACATTAAAGTGATCTTGGAGAAGCTCATGTCGCCAGAATATGCTTTGCAAAGACAAGAGATGTTAGAGAAGACGAGTAAGGGCAAGTATGGAGATGTCAATGGGCTTGAGAATACCATTCAGAAGAATCTTTTGCGGAAGTATGTGTTGGATGCACGCAACTCGCTTCCTGCATTACTTTAATTGTATATAGCGACTCTTGTTAGTACTGTACTAGAAGAGTCTATAGATATAGTACCAGTATAGATAGTCTAATAGATAGTCTAGAAGAGATATAGTCTCATAGATTTAGTACCAGTATAGATATGTACTACAATAGATATAGTCTAGACTTGTATAATACTAGTATAGATGTAGTACCAGTATAGATAGTCTAATAGAGAGTCTAGAAGAGATATACTACCAGTATAGATATAGTCTAATAGACATAGTACCAGTATAGATATGTACTAGTATAGATAGTCTAATAGATATGTACTAGAATAGATGTAGTACCAGTATAAATGTAATACCAAAGTAGTATAGATTTAGTACCAAAGTAGTATAGTACTAGTCTAGTATAATACCAAAGTAGTCTAGATAAGTCTAGATAAGTCTAGTATACCAAAGGGAGTCTTGGATCTGGTATTTCAGAAGGTAGTATATACGTTGAACCAATAGCACAATATCCATAAGTGTTAGTCTTTTGGAAGTTCATGCTTCAGAATATCTTCAATATCTTCAGCAGGTGATAAAACGTAAATGTCCATTGGAGAAGTTCATATAAACATTCAATAGCTGGAATCTCCCACCTGAGCTTATATGGCTTCACTCCTCCTGTCTAGCAATAGCTAAATAATCAAGAAGTGACCCCAACACCTGGGAATGTTTATTATTTATAGTTCTGGATATTCCATGATTCAATTAAATATGAATAATGGAATATTATGAAACCTTGAATTGGTTATAGTTATTCTTCCAAAATCGGGGTGTACTGACTTTAAGCCATTCGTATCTTGTGTTGACTTTGGTAGAAGAAGTATCAGTGAAAACGACTTTAGTCGTTGGTAAAGAAAAGGTCAAAGTAGTAGAAAAGAGATTATTTTGGCTTTTTCCTGGTTATGGCCTTTTTGGTTTTTCTTGATTTGGTTCATTTGCCTTTTTTTGGTTATGCCCATTTATACTCAAGATGCATTCCAGTCCCCGACTTTTCTTGGAAAAGTATCCAAATCCAAATAAGCTTTTAAAACGTAAAAGTAAAAGTAATTGCTTTTTAAAAAGTAAAAGAAAAAGTCATTGCTTTTTAAAAATCGTCTAAGAATTTAAAAATTTGGAAACCGGGGTGGGGTTTGGAGATAAAGTGACGGAAATGAAAATGAATGAGAATGAGAATCAGAATCAGAATGAAAATGAATGAATGAGAATCAGAAAAGTCCTGGTGGTCAACAGTTTTGTTGAAAACAGAATAAAACACCCATTTGGTGTGGAGCCCGACTGGTACAACAGAGCTGGGTCATGGTCATTATCATCAGAGTCTTCTTCAATGGCATCATCAGAGTCTTTTTCAATGGAATCATCGTAGCCTGGGATCTTCAGAAACGCATTCATTTCGAGCATTGGAGAAGTTCCCATAGATTTGGCTTTGATAGGCTCATCGAACTAACTGTTGATTATTGATAAGGCTCCGTCATTACCATGAACTTGTTCTAACGGTATCTTTACACTCAAGTAGTCTTAATCTTGTTTTCGGTATCTTTAAACTAAAGTAGTCTTAATCTTGTTGTCAGTTTCTTTACACTAAAGTAGTCTTAATCTTGTTTTCGGTGTGTTTAGTGTACACGGGTGGAGCCGAAACCGCCGGGTCGGGCTTGGACTGGTCTTTTTCCGAGGTCTCTTCGATGGACTGTCGGGCTCTTTTTTCGCGAAATTTCCACCTTCTACCAGGGTGATTTCCTAGTATTGAATGGAAATGGATGTTAAAATGGAAATGAAAATGGAAATGAAAATGGATGTTAAAATTAAAATGAAAATGGAAATGGAAATGGAAATGAAAATGAAAATGAAAATTAAAATGGATCCTGATTATCTAAGGCATAAAGTCCAAGAAGTAGAAATACCGTCAACACGTCCTGCATCCAATGATTAGCAAGTCCATTTTGTTGAACGTTGTGCCTTAGCAAATTCATAAGCTGAAACTCTTATGTAATCATTCTCTTGTACTCTAGTCAACGTGGCACGGACCAATTTTTTGGGAATAAACATAAAAGTCGGGCATCACTATTGCTTTGAATCTCGACCATTACATCTACGAGGAAGAAGGATTTGGAAAGGGCAGAAAGTATGATTTCCATACATGAGTGATTTGGTCCAAGTCTTAATATATCATTAACGTATAGTGCAATGATAAATAAGAAGCCTAATTTGGTGTCATACAACACGCCGCATGAGCACGTGATGCGGAACCAGTACCCAAACACATAATAGAACCAAGAGTCTGTTTCTAAGAGACTGATGAATTATTTGAATCATGCACTTCATGACTGAGACCTCTATATGATCATGGACTGCATGAAGCTACCCAAGTCATTATTGACTTTGAACCCGGCTGCGTGGGATAGACCCACCCAATTGATGAGTTTCTCGAGTTTGGTACTATTCTGTCTTTTGGCTCTGATAGTTTTTTTTATTTCTACGGTATAGTTTAGAGTAGGTGGTTCAGCGTTGTATACCGGATAGATGGGATTTTATTATATTTCTTTTAATTCGTGTTCTTAAGAATGGTTCCGGGGTCTAGGTGCCAGTTCCGGGGTTTATATCCAGTTCCGGGGGTCTAGGTGCCAGTTCCGGGGGTCTAGGTGCCAGTTCCGGGGCTTATATCCAGTTCCGACCTATTGACTCAGGTCATTCTATCCTCCGCCCAAAAAAATATTTTCAAAAACCTCTTATATTTTTGGAATCTCCTGATTTTCGTCATACATATATTTCAGGCACTTGTGGTAATCTTGTATGTATAAGTAGTTACGTAGAAACCGGCCCAGGTCACGTGACCTTTCCGAGGGTCCCACCCCGTTTCTTTATCTACATCCAACTCATATAATCTTCATAGAAACTCATATAATCTTCATAGAAACTCACTTCTACATTCTCAAACGTAACTACACCTTTATTGGTATTAAGAATAAGGTCCACCTGGAGAAATGGTTACGAGCCCATGTACTTCAACTGCGCGGTTCATGCTCATCTGAATCCACCAATATCTTCTCCACTTATCTCTCCTTAATGTCCCCATCTACTTGAGTTGGCCAGCCAAAGTCAATGAATCCCAAATTTCATTTCAACTCTAAGCTATATTCATAATCTTATATTATTAACATTATTACTCAACTGGTTTCGAAATGAATAAATCAGTATCCTCGCAGATCCTTCGACGAAGACTCACACATGCTAAACAACTCCTTGGATACCTGGAACACAATACCATTCTGGTGCTCCGATCAGACTCTCTCCTCAAATATAAGGATAAGTTTAAATGTATCATTATCCCGAGTCATCTTGAAGAAATGGAACGGAAAGCTGCGTTGATGAACGATGAGCCATTTGATGTGAGCCGCACCCAATTCTTCCTTCAGCACTCTCTCCACATTCCCGTGCTAATGGTGACAAATTTAAGTGTGCAACCTGGGGAAAAACGCTTTGTTATGTGGCTTATGGTGTCTGCATATTTTCCTTTGATCTCTGCATGTCTTGCTCCACTTGCTAACTTGGTGTCGTTTATTGGACTCATTCAGGATTGGAGATACGACCAACGTCTTGGTGAAAACCATCATGAATCCCATCCTATTTTACCTTTGAATATCATTGCTTTTGTGGTGGGGATTCTTGGAAATGTATCTCTAGTGTTAAATTTCCTGGGTCTTTTTCGTTACTCCTTCACCCAATGCGTCTCCATTACATGTTGGGTGTTGGCTGCATCTTTCTTAATGGCTGCTGTTATTGTTACGGCGCTTGATCCGGTGCCTAATGTGATTTTGACCGAGGGTTACTGGCTTGCTGTGTTCACTGTGGGGATGTACTACTTGTGCCTGCTCATTATGCTGTTTAATTACTTGGGGTACTGGCTCCAGAAGTACCCGGCCACACTCAACTTGACCCGCAAACAACGACTGCTCATGTCGTTCACCATCTCGTTTTGTGTGTGGCAGGCTATCAGTACCATAATCGTGTCCAAGCTAATCCTGGGTCTTCCCTATGGCAGCTCGTTGTACTACTGTACAGTGTCCATGTTGACTATTGGCCTTGGTGATATTGTGCCTTTGAGTGCAGGTGCAAAGGTTTATGCCTTGGTTTTTTCGATTGTGGGCGTACTTATTATGGGGCTTATAGTGTCGGTATTACGCCAGGTTGTGCTTTCTTCTGCTGGGCCCAGTATATTCTGGCACAACGTGGAGATCCGCCGTCTTCGGGCTCTAGAGGAGATGAAAAAGAAATCAATGACTGAACAAAATCTTCAACATCATTGTCTGGATTCCCTAAATTCTCCCTTTTCAAACACTCTTCTAGAGCTGGAGGAACTTGGTGATGACCCCTCTTTTGATCATATTCGCCAGATCAGGCGAAAAGTCCTGGCCAAACAATCTCAGCGACTGCTTCTCTGGACTGTGGCCATCTTTATTCTGTTTTCACTTTTAGGAGCATTGGTGTTTTCGAGAATTGAAAAGTGGAACTACTTGAACGCGGTCTACTTTTGCTTCCTCTGTCTTCTTACCATTGGCTACGGAGACATCCACCCAGTCACACGGTTGGGTAGGGTATTTTTCGTGATCTGGGCCATTGCTGCTGTACCCTTGATGACCATTTTGGTGCTGAATGTGGGTGACCATATCTACAATATGGCCTTAAAAGTTGACGATTTCACCTCCCATGCCTTTAATTTCCGAACATACATGGGGCTTTTCTCCCGGTCGCTCCGGAAAAAAGAGAACGAGTCTCAGCAACAGGAGCAGAAGAAACAGGCTCCTCCAGAACCCTCCAACCCGGAAGAGGCTCAGCTCTACAAGATAGAGGAACTTGTGCAGAGTGTCAATGCCTTCAAAAAATTGTTTGTCAATTTCATGGATCACCCCAATAAGCAATACGACTTGAAGGAGTGGAGAGACATGCTCGAACACTTCCAGGTGCACGATCTCTCGGAGAAGTACTTTTGGATGGGGGAGTTTCTGCCGTTGAAGTTGCCTCTCAAAGAATCCAATTACTTATTGATGACGGTGTTGTTGAAGATGACGAATGATTTAAAGGAATTGCAGGAGATGCAGGAGAAGGCCATGAATCCTAATTTGGACTCGGATATTAACCTGTCTGTCATAGAAACCGGGGTACATTTTGGAAGACCAGAAAAGGCTGAAAATTTAACATCTTCCATTTAATCCTAGAATTCCCCTATTTGGTCGACTTGGGACTTATTCTAGAGACCGCAGTGAGGTACATCCATTACCTTTCCTCCATTATCAGTGCTTCATTCTGCACAAATAATCCCAACAAATGTTTCATAGCACATGACCACTTTATGCACTCTGTTCCATTACCTTCCTTTCTATCTTATTAATTCCTGTTCCACCACTGGATGTGAACATGGTCTGAATCAAGCCTGATAGGCTATATGCAGGTAACCATTATGTGCAGGAATATTCTATATGCAGGATATCATTATCTGCAGGCAATCACGATGCGCGTCGTTTTGACATGAGGTTACTGTTACGCGTTGAACCTTGGCTAGTTCATAAGCTGGAACTCTTACGTAATTGTTCTCTTGTACTCCAGTCAGCGTGGCACTTCAGCTGCCACTTCAGTTATTTGTATTCTAGTCTGTCTCTAATCTAATACTAGGAAATCGCTATTTCCTCTCCTTAACTGAGCTGATGCTTTTCTTGAATTCCGGTTCGTCGGTCTCCTTCTCTTATATAGTCGCGGCGTGTCCCTTCGGGACCGCCGACGCTCGGAGACGTCGCCACCACCTGCATATAAAAGACCACCATTTGTTTCATCTGCTCATGCTTATGTGCAGACACGTGAGGAACCAGTACATCTCTGATGTACTGCATACTCACGTTCAACAGTTACCACCTGAGTCAAATGACCACTACACATTAAAGTACTTACCTCATTTCATAACCTGTTGATTACATAAGACAGTTAATTATACAGGATTCAGTTGATTACATAATCCAATCAAGTTGAATCTTAAGTGAAACGTCTCAATTAGTATCACTTTTGTCACTGATTTCACAAGGTCTCAATACACAATTTGAGTGTTCAAAGTGTCGTCGGTTTCTACACAGACAGAGTCTTTTGAATTGGACGATATGACATTTCAGCAGGCTCCGCAGCCGTATGATCCAGTGGTATGGCGTTTTTCCCGCTTCAAAATCTCCCTTTCTCAGCTCCAATACGCCACCTTTACCATTATTGGAATAGCACTCCTCTGGCCCTGGAACTGCTACCTTAGTGCCCTGGCATATTATGGAGATCGATTCATGTATTCGCCTGCTTTGGTCAAAATCTATTCCTCCACCATGATGTCGGTGTCGACCATTGTTCTGACCACGTTTAATTACTTCTTATCGCAGAAACAGAGAGGTGCTAACTATAAGTACCGGATCAATGCGGGGTTGGGGCTCACAATAGCCATTTTTGTGGTGATGGCATTTTCATGTACTATGGACTTGTTTATCCGAATGGACGATATGGTGTTCTTCTTTGGACTTATGTTTATGGTGTTGCTCAGTGCTATAGCGACGTGCGTGGCTCAAAATGGCACTATGGCCACTGTCAATGTGTTGGGTCAGCTTTATACCAATGCTGTGATGGTGGGCCAGGCTATTGCTGGTACACTTCCCTCTATAGCATTGATCTTATCTATTTTGCTTATTGGAGATCGTCACCATCAGGGTGTATTTGGTCCTTCTCTGCAGGACTCCGATGATTACTACCTTGATAAGAATTATGGGCTTTTCATCTACTATATCACGGCCAGCTTGGTTTCTATGGCCTCGATTTTTCTCCTTTCGCTCTGTGGTTATCATAAACGGGAACTGCTGTACCGGGCCTTGTCCGAGATAATGGAGGAGGGACTCGAAGAGAATATAACCACAGAAAATATCGACCCCTTAGATGAGGTTCAACATATTCATGTGCCGTTTACTGTTCTTTGGTCCAAGCTCAAGTTGATTGTCATGACCATCTTCTTCACCTTCTCCATTACACTCTGCTTCCCTGTGTTTGCATCAGTGGTGGAGTCTGTGCATACCGATTCCGAATGGCTTTTTTTCAAGAAAAGCATTTATATTCCATTCATTTACTTGGTGTGGAATGTGGGAGACTTGGCAGGACGGATTTTATGTGGCCAGACCAACTCCAGGGTCCTTATTCGAAACCCTAGGGTTTTGTTTATGTACTCTTTGGCCCGCTTGGCGTTCATCCCGTTGTTTCTCACGTGCAACATCCATCCTCAGGGGAAACGGGCGATTTTTCCCTCTGACTCATGGTACATTATGCTCAACTTTCTCTTTGGGCTCTCTAACGGCCAGCTAGCAACATCGTGTTTTATGATTGTGGGAGACCACTGTGATGGGGCCGATGAGAAGGAAGCAGCTGGTGGATTCACCACGGTATTTTTGAGTGTGGGTCTTGCTGTGGGTAGTGTCATGAGCTACCTTTTGGTATTAGTGGTGGGATAATTCGATAACCTTTGTGGAGAAAGGACTCACGCCAAGTGGAAGAGAGATTCCGTGTTTCCAAAAATCAGAGGATTGAAGAGTCTACTCCACAGTACTGTTTAATAAATCTTGGAGAATCTGACTTCAAGAACTCATAGTACAGTCATGGTATAAGTACAGTTGAGTACAGTTTAATAGAGTTGAGTACTAGAATTCAGCAAGTCAACCTTGAATCGTGGCAAGTGTCCATTTATTCTGGTAGAATCTCATCTCAAATCTATACAAGCTTACCATTTGCATGACCACCAAGTCCTAAGGATAAGAACAATAATTATAGTTTGTATAGTGTAGTAGTCTGTATAGTAGTCTGTATAGTAGTCTGTATAGTAGTCTGTATAGTACTCTGTATAGTAGTCTGTATAGTAGTCTGTATAGTAGTCTGTATAGTACTCTGTATAGTACTCTGTATAGTACTCTGTATAGTACTCAAAATAGTACTCATAATAGTAGTCAAAATAGTACTCTGTATAGTACTCAAAATAGTAGTCAAAATAGTGGAATGCTATGGTGTGTAGGAGATTTCATCTCTAGTCAAGAAGCCATTTGAGCCGTAGTCATTGAGGTCATAAGGGATTGAAATAGTCATGTAAGTATATTGGAAATGGGGACTTTGCCTTAATAATTCACTTGTAATAAACATTCCAATTTCCTTGACTTCAAAAGATAAAACCTATTTAACGTATTGAAAAAGAAGTTGTGCATGAAGTGACCATGTACTTAACGATAGGATGAGCATATGGTATCTCAAGGACTGGTTAAAAAAAGTAAGAAAAGTAAGAAAAGTAAAAAAAGTAAAAATCGGAAAAATCGGAAAAATCGGAAAAGATACAAAACGAAACTATTCAAGAAATCTAAGTGGAAAATCCCGTAGTAATATTAAAAACAGTGTCCATGGTCCGGATTATAGTATGCTCATTCCTAGTATAGTGTAGTGCGAACAGTACAACCTCATACCGTCTCAAAGAAATGACACCATATTCTACTTTTAATAGATTTAACACTGAATCCTTTTTATCATAAACAGCTGTTTTTGCCTTGAAGTATCGTAAAGCATTTCTTTGGCTTATCCATTTTGATGTGAAGAATAAGGAGTACTAAGCGACTGTTCTTTCCCTAGTTCCTTAGAGAAATCCACACATAGCTCACTTCTAAAGTCTCCCCAATTGTCCAATCTATTCAATTTTGTAATGGTGGACAATTGTTGGAAACTGATTTGTATTGTGATTTGTAGACATTCCTTTTGGTCCACATAATTCCACAAATCCACGTGATTCCACATAACTCCATGAATCGCTTGCACTACCTTCATTTATTGTAGAACACCAACCAGTCTTGCAACTTCAAAAGAAGAACATCTTCCCTTAATCCGTCAAGTTTCTTAATCACTCTTCATTGATTTTCACTCGGATGCACCTACAACGAATGGTACAACTAAGAATGCTATCAGAGGGTCTGACAGTTGGTGTAAGTGAGATTTGAACGTGACTATTTTAATAAATTTTAATGTCTTCTTTCACATATTGGAACCTTTGTTGTTCCAGAAAAAGCTTGTATTCTTGCCCAGATCTCCTCTTGATCGGTCGGGGTAAAACACCTCTCTCTCTCAGCACATGGTGCGCAGTTCTTTCCAAGAATCCTATTTATAATCTTATAATTTATGGTAGAACAGTATGTATACTGAAGTTACATGAATTGAGTGAATTGGATGAGTTGGGTGAATTGGATGAATTGAGTGAGGTTTCGGTGAGGTTTCAGTGAGTTACAGTCGCATATTTTGCACCCAACGCGAAACACAGCAAAAGTGCGAAAACACTAGAAAAAAGACCAGAAATAACACTAGAAATGACCAGAAATAACACTACAAAACACTACAAAACACTACAATACACTACAATACACTACAATACACTACAAAAAATTAGCTAAAACTAAACTACGATTAAGAGTAATCAAAGAAAAGCGTATGGAAAGAAGATAAGAAAAGAATATAAGGAAATACTTTTATAACCATTTTATAACCATTTTTTAATTATTTTTTAATTATTTTTTAACCATTTTTTAATTATTTTTTATGACTTATTTTAATTATTTTATAACCATTTTTTAATTATTTTTTATGACTTTTTGTTATCATGTGTTGTTGATTGTCTAAGTATATACCATGGAGGTTGTAAGGGTGCGGGTAGAGTGTAGAGTGTAGTGTAGAGTGTAGAGTGCAGATTGTAGTGTAGAGTGCAGAGTGTAGTGTAGTGTAGAGTGCAGTGTAGAGTGCGGTGTAGAGTGCAGGGTGTAGAGTGCAGGGTGCGGGCACCCCAGGAAAAGTGAGACTTCGCACAGACCATAGCCCACATCATGTCATTCTGGGACCAAAATAAAGATACGTTTAAATCCGCTGGTAAGGCTACTATTAAAGGAGTGGGTCAGGGAACAAAGGCTTTGGGGTCTGTTGGATACAGGACGTATAAGAATCGATCCGGCCAGCCGTCTTCCGAAAAGGAACCCGTGGAGTATGTTCCGGGCACCGTACCTTCCTTGACCAAGGACCAACTCCACGCCATGCCGGCGCCACCACGGAGAGGACAATCCCAACCTCAACCTCTGACTCTGATTCAACCTCTGACTCTGATTCAACCTCCTCAATTTCAAGGACAACCCCAACATGGACAACCCCAATATGGACAACAGACTCAATACCCCGTTTCGGCCCAAACCACCTCGACCCAAAACTACCCGCCTCAGGGTGCCCCGGCCCAAAACTACCCACCTCAGGGTTCCCCGGCTCAAGCTGCCCCGGCTCAAACGGTGCCCCTGTCTCTACCAAATTTGTTCCAACAGTCCGCTCCCCACTTACAGACTCTTGGTAACCTCGTGTCCAACCCACGTGTTCAACAATTATACCACCAAGTGAATGACCAGGTTTCTGGCCAGAATCCCGGCGCTCAGAACCTGATTCCCACCAACCTCAACCAACAAATCCCTTCTTACCAACAAGCAACTGCCGCTCCTCCTGGTGTCCCTCCAAGACACCCTGGTGTTGCTCCGAATACGCTGGCACAACCTCTACCAGATCAATCCGCAGCTTATGCTCCCCCCTTGCCGGCAGGCACACCTCATGGTACCTACTCGTCCATGGCCTCTCCAAATCTTGCCCCTACTGCATCGACGAATGCGGCCTCCACTGCTACATCCCCAAATCCTGTGCCATATATATCTAGTGCTGCATCTGCTTCCACTGAAAATGAAACACCAAAAATCAATCCTGATCCTTCAATGTTTACTCCTCCTCCAATCTATAACAATAGAACCCTTTCCTCTGGCTCTCTGAACACTCCACAGAGAGATGTGTCGCCTTCTGCTCCTCACTTACCCTCTCGTTCCAGTTCTGGTGAAGTTCAGGAAGTCCAAGGCTCTACGACTTTCGAAAAAGTGCTTCCCTCCTACTCTCCTGAGACTCAAAGAAGGGCTCCAAGCGGACTGAACAAATCCGAAGTTTATGAGTGTCGGCCAGTGCGCTACACTGAGCTAGATCCCTCAAAACTCGGTCCTCCTCCTCCAAGAAGACACGACTCCAAGGCCAGCGACATTAGCCCTTCTCCTGAAGGACAAGCGGCGTCTATTCGCAGAGAGCCTAATCGCACTGTACCCCCATCCCCTCCTCCCAGATCTGGTTCTGCTACTAGTGCCTCCGCTTCAAGTACTACGAGTGTTCCTGCACTGGCAATGACTGAAAATGGAGTGGTTATCAAGCCCAAAAAGTTGCCTCCTCCAAAACCAAAGAAATTGCTGAGTTTAGCTGTGAATGTCACAGGAACTTCAGTTGCTGAGCATGTGTCAGAGCCAGATACCACCGGCATCGAGCAGCACGAACCCAAATTGCGGGAGCAAACGGGTCAGATTAACTTTGCGGCTGAGATTGCCAATTTACGGCTTGGAAAGGCTACGTCCCAATCCTCCTCGATAACTCCAGAGCCCGAGCATACGAAAGCTGTACCTCCAAAGCCGAAGAAGCTCCATGAATTGAGTGAAACCCCACAGTTTGAATCCAAATTCGGTGGTGAAAAAGTCGCCAAAATCCCTGGAAATATGCCTGTCAAGCATATCAAGCCTGCAATCGCCGATAAGCCGGTGAAACCTGCCAAACTCATGGCCAATGAACTAGAAGCGTCTAGTCCATCTTCTCTGGTTTCTACCCCTCCAGTGCCTGCACCTCGACGCTACAGAAGGGAAGCTGCGTCGTTACCCGAGAGTGTGGACGAATATGAGAATGAGCTTTATCTCCAAAGTATACCAGATCGTGGTATAGATCTCGATCTCGCTTCGGGGTGGTATGGTGCAGATATGGATGTGGCCAAAAAAGGACCAGAATCGATTAAAGGCCTCTCGTATTCGTCTGAGCTTCTGTCGAAGAACTCTACACTCTACAGCAGAACTATTACGTTGACGTTACGCGATTTGTCTCGCGTCACGTATGTCATCGAGTGGAGCGACGAGGAGTATTACAATGCGTCTGCAAAGGAGGTGAGGTTCATTTCGTCGCCTATAACACTGAAGGTGCCGACGAGAAATGTTGCGATTGAGAACTCCGAAACATTTGGACCATCTATTGTCAAGTGGTGCCAGCAACATGTTGGAAAGTTGGTTGGACGGGGTGAGTGCTGGGACTTGGCGCATCATGCGTTGGAGCAAGTGCCTGGAGGGGCCTTTGTGTCTATGTACCATCATCACGGATATCCCATTTTGGAGATTTCCGGCACCCCCGAAGGCATTTTGGTCAACAAATGGCCGTTGGACTTGATCAGGCCCGGTGATATCTTGCAGTTCAAGACTGCAGTTTTTGAGGACTACAATAGCGTGAAGACTGCAGGGTCCCCAGATCATACTGCAGTTGTAACGAGTGCAGAATTGGATAGTATTGGTGTGTTGGAAGCAAATGTTGACGATTCGAAGCTCGTTAGAAAGGGAGAATATTTGTTCCAGAATCTCACACGTGGACAGGTGACGGTGTATAGGCCCATGCCTAAGAGTTGGTCTGAGTAGGACTTCAGCTCCAGTTTCAACATTTACGAGTAAATCCATTTATCATTTACGAGTAAATCCATTTATCATTTACAAAATCCATTCAATTAATCTGGTCTTATAACAGTAGTACACTTTCTGTCAAGTTTGTATTACAGATATACTGTATAGTACATGGAATCTGTATACTACACCACTACTAGTATACACATTCACTGTATACCAGAGATGATATTAGGAATTAATAGTACACATAAGTTGATGGGTAACAAATGGATGATAATGTTCATTCCATTTTCCATACTATGAATATCTCTACTGTGGTCAGGTATCACTATTGGACCAATTGGAAAGAGTACTGTGAGTAGGCACTGCATATAATGGCATCCAGGAATCTAAAGTACTAAGGACTGACCAATGAACCACCAACCACCAATCATTGATTTACTATACTGCATCCTATACTACTTCACTACACTACTTCACTACACTACTTCACTACACTACTGTATGCTTCTTCACTACTGCATACTTCTTCACTACTGCATGCTTCTTCACTACTGTATATTATACACTGTGAATACAGACTAAAATACTCATAATTCTACTACCATACTACCATTTTATAGTACTTCTGTACTACTATTCCTATACTATCACCACTAGATTATTCTACTACTAGTAACTAGTTTTTAAAAAAAAGTCTAATAGTATAAATTTATTATACCAGGAGGAAAAGTAGTTCGCAGTAGTTCGCAGTAGTTCGCAGTAGTTCGTAGTAGGCCGCAGTAGTTCGCACTAGGCCATAGTAGGCCATAGTGTAGTGTAGTAGTTCGCACTGTAGCCCAGTAGTTCGCACTATAGTGTAGTAGCTCGCAGTGCATACGGCAGACAGTGAAGAATAAAGTATGGTATTCTTGATTTGGGTATTTATTATTTGTAGCCATAAGTTCTAAGGTCAATACAAAAGTACTGACTATGAACTACTGTCTTTTAACTACTGACTTTTGACTACTGTCTTTTTGACTACTGACTATGAACTACTGACGTTTAACTACTGATGTTTAACTACTGATGTTTAACTACTGTCTTTTTGACTATGACTATGACTATGACTATATACAGCATAGGGTTGGGGAAATGGATAGGATTTTCGATATACAAAAAAAACAAAAAAGATTATTATGATGGAATCTGCTTTAAAAAAAGACTATTAAATGTACTGCTTTTTTTTCCACTTTCTTGGCATATTTATTGATGGCTTCAATGTACTATAAGCTTAGATAAATTGGGTGCGAAACTGACCTCTGTTCATTCTCATCTTCCCATACAACTCCTCACCAATTCTCCACTAGATTATATTAAAAAGACCTTTAAAGGATCAACATGGAGGTACAATCTCGGGGAAATCAAATATCTATTCAGATTCGATTTTTTTGTAATTTTAGACTAATTTATCTCTGGTCGTGTCGAACTCATAAGTTTCCAAGTTGTTTCAAGTAACAGTTAATGAGACTCAGTGACAGTTAATGAGACTCAGTGACAGTTGGTGACAGTCATAATTAGACAAAATAAGATATGGTCATAATACGATATATTCATAGTACCAAATTCCCCAATATTTCATCTCCTCATATTGTGGTTACAATTCTGGGTAGTCCTTGGGAATTCAGCAGTGCATATACTTCACACAGTAGATACTCATAAATGCGCATCGCAACTCCACCTCATCCCCAGTATACTCCCCAATGCCTAGCTCTGAAGCACATGCTCCGGCACTCTCCACTCCTCAAACAAACGAAACTTTCACTTATGCTAAGGTTAACAAGCAAATGCTAAAAAGTGACCATTTGGCTTTGGCCCCGGGAGATGACTATATGGAAAAGCTACATGATTACTACTCATTAAAGGAGCTAGCGGCGTTTCTCGATACCAGGGACTCGGATAATCAAGACCTTAGGGTTTACCAAAAAGTAACTCTTCAGTTTCCTGATTCTTTAATCTGTGACTCTGCTTCAATTGTCCAAAGTCTTCAGAAAATGCTTCCCCCGGTACAGCTGGGTCACGTGCAGGATCTAGACAATAACACTCCCACTCTGTGTTGTGGCCAAGAACAAAATGAAAAGGAAAAATGCAACACCCTGTGTACTTCAGATTCCCAATGTACTTCTAAAAAGATTCAGTCTCTGGGCCAGCGACTTTGGATCTTGGCTGATACTTCTTATTCGGCATGTTGTATTGATGAAGTGGCTGCTGAACATGTGGGTGCAGATTTGGTGGTACATTTTGGAGATGCATGTCTTAATCCCGTGGCTTCAATTGCCTCGGCTTATGTGTTTGGAAAGCCCAAACTAGATCTCCAAGATATCAAAACAAAGCTATCCCTAAGGTACCCTGTGCCTTCGGAACAAACCGTGCTTTTGATGGCTGATGCTCCCCACACTTACCTCCTACAAGCAATAGCCGAGTCTTTGCCGGAATATACCATCATAATTGCAGACTTGCACGTGCAGAACGACGTCACGTGCATCGGGTACCTGCCCCAACAAAGTGGTGATATTACTGCCCTTGGGCGACTTTTAAGGTTCCCCCAGGGATATACCCCTCCAGCAGACCTTGATCTACTGTGGCTAGATCTCTTCCACGTGACCGTGCCTGAAGCACCCCGGCTTCTCCAGCTCACCACGCAGTTCCTGTCTGTATCCACGTACCAAAACGGTACCGTTTCGCAAGGCCCATTCCCCAACCTTATGCGCAGATATAGGTACATGCACATGGCCCGGTCAGCAGGCACCATTGGCATTTTAGTCAACACGCTTTCATTGGCCAATACTAAACGACTCATCCGTGAGCTCTCACACAAAATCAAAGGTGCAGGTAAAAAACACTATTTGTTTGTTGTGGGCAAGCCCAACGTGGCCAAGCTTGCCAACTTTGAGGCCGTTGATCTCTGGTGTGTTTTGGGTTGTGACCACCAGGGCATTTTATTGGACCAGACAAATGAATACTTCAAACCCATTGTGACTCCATACGAGTTGTTATTGGCCATTGGCGATGAATTCTCCTGGACAGGTAAATGGGTCACGGACTTCCAAAGTGTGCTCACTCTTACAGGTGAAGAAGAAGAAGAAGAAGAAAACGAGTTTAAGAATGAAGATGTTGATGCCAGTGATGAGGAGCCCGAGTTCGACCCTGTAACGGGGCGGTTTGTGAATGCCCGTCCTTTGAGACGTCTTAATCATCTCCAGGTTACTCTGGGGTCTGCAGAGGAAGAAACCTCAGAAACGTCAGAAACCTCCGAAACCTCTCTGGCTTTAGTGAAGAAGCTTCTGGGGGCCGTGGCTCTCAGAAATACAGTTTCTACTTCAGCTGCACATTTGCAGACACGTGAATGGACTGGTTTGGGAAGTGACTGGACCACGTCCGAGCAGCTTAGCCAAGAAGGAGCCGATGTGGAGGAGGGTGATGTTGGTATAGCACGTGGCTACTCTTTCGATACCAAAAAACACTAAAGAGTCTAAAGTATACCTAGTGTGGACGAGAACGATATTGCCTTGATACTGGTGGATGCCTTCGGGATGGATCTTCAATTTGTTGTTCAACAAAGACGTGGATCTATTCTTCTAATTTTCATGAAAGAATGGATGGAGATGGAAGCAGAACTCATAAGCTGAGTCATACTTTACTTCCCTACATGAATCGTCATCATTATTAATTGGGATAATCATGAAATTCCCATGATGATTATAATCTGGTTTAGAATCACCTCTACTCTCTACTCTCTTATACTATACATAAATGTATACTCTCTTATACTATACATAAATGTATACTATAAATGTATACTAAATCTATAGGATAAATGGTGCTGGAGTAGTAGGCTACACAAATCTTGTTAATAGTTTTATAGACAGTATGCTCATAGTAATATAGACCAAGTATTGTAGTACTTATAATAGAGTACATAGAATCAGGCCACGGTTGGATACAGGAGTACCACCCCATTGTAGTATATGTACAAGTAGTATCATAATGGTATAGGGGTAATACTCTAGTGTGCAGTACCACGATTCTATTAGTAGTATAAAGTAGTAATGAGTTAGTATACTATAGTAGAGTCTTAGTATTGGAATAGAAGTAATCATTAGTGGTGTACTGCATATAACCACCCGATGATAATTCTATACAACTCTTCTAAATGTGTTGGAGTAAATCTTTATGAACCAAAGGAGTAGTTTTATTTAATCGTCTCCCATTTAAGCTGGTTTTGATTTACATGAAATTAACCTAGATTCATTCAGTACTTTAATGGTAGTGTAGATTATAAGACCATACCCATGGAACGCCGTACTGATTCAAGAGATAAGGTTCTTGGAAAATCATCCAATGAAATCAATCCAAAGCCTTAGAATTTTCATTCTTCTATATATATAGATGAATATACGACAATGTATTTCAAAGACGTATTAGTACACTAACATCATATTCTACTGAGTATCTTGATCTATGACCATTTATTTGAGTTCTAAAAATAGTATTATTAATCTTAAATAGTATTATTAATCTTAAATCTGTATACAAGAAAAGATAGTTATCTAAAATGGAAAATGGATTGCCAAAGTGGTCATTGGAGATATTGAATGAGGCGAGTGGATTTGACTGCGAAATGGTACCAGTTCGCATCTTTCTCAAATTGCACCATTCACTTCCAATACTCACCCTCACTAAATCTCACCCTCACTAAATCTCATTCAATGTCACTTTCTCCACACTACAAACAATAATTAAATGGAAAAAAGTCCCGGGTTGAATATTGTATACAGTCCAGAAAATATATACAGGATTAATTTATACCGGATTAATTTATACCGGATTAATTTATACCGGATTAATTTATACCGGTTTGGAAAATACCTAGAATCATTGGACTGAACCCCCAATGGCTCACGTGCGCACCGCACTTTACCTCCTCCTCCTCCTTGTCTCTACATGTCTAATATAGACTCTATAGTGTACACACTCTGCCATATCCGCCTCTACATCTACGTGGTGACTATTGCTGCCTGTATATACTGGAAATGGCTTGTACCGGTCTTAGTTTTGGGTGCAGGACTTGAAGGGTTCTACCAATTTAATGAGACCTTACAATTGTCCTGTGACTTCCCTATCATTTCTGAAAATCTCATTGCTGTTGTTACAGGCGGGTCTCAGGGCTTGGGAAGAGAGTTAGTACTGCTTTTAATTTTGAAAAAGTGTCACGTCATAATCTTGGATATTGTGCCATATGTGCCAAACGACCCACTGCTGGATGACTCCGTCCTGTATCTACACTGTGACTTATCATCACTGGAAATAACCCAACTGACGATCCTGCAACTACTCGCTGACTTGTCTCTTCAAAAAAAACACATTTCGATTCTTATCAATAATGCCGGGGTTCGGCATAATGGACTGTTCCTTTCTACTGACCAAGATACACTACTGCGGGTTTTTAACGTCAACACATTTTCGCCTGCACTGATTCTACGAATGGTAATTGGAAATCACGTGTCCAAACATCGTCACCAATTCCTTAGTGTGGTGAATATTTCTTCCATTTTGGGCACGTTCGGCCCATGCAATCTTCTGGCCTACTCTGCATCCAAGGCGGCCTGTATGCAGTTCCATGAATGTTTAACCGAAGAACTACGTTTATATCCGGAGATCCGGATGTTGCTAGTACTACCTGGTCAATTGAATACGGCTATGTTTGGCGATGTTATTCCTAGCAGGCAATTTATGGCCCCAGTGGTGGACCACCGGATACTAGCACACAAAATCGTGGCACGCTTAGAACAGGGAGGCACGGGGGTGATGTGTGAGCCATTATATGCCAACCTTCTCCCTGCTATAAAAGTAATGCCTATGACGATTCAAAGACTAGCACGGTGGTTTTCCAAGATGGATGAGAAAATCCATACTAATGAAAAACATTAAGAAAAGTCCCTAGAGGACAGACCTATATATAGACTATATGAATACCATCATCAAGATGGTATAGACATCAAGAAAGCTTAGACATATGCAGTTTAGGCCATGACAAAAGGCAACACTATGACTGATCACTGAGATTTCTTTTCCAAAAGACCCTTGATAACTGCAGAAGTTTCCGACTCGTTCAAGTACCCAAACCCATCAAACATCTTGGTAAAGGGAATGTTCTCCTCAAGAGCCCTTCCATCGCCAAAAACAACCCTCACTCTGTACAATGGCTCAAAAGGCTTGGTAGACGTGTACACCGAAACCTTAAGTTCCTTATTGTAGCCAATGTATGTGTTGTCCTTATACTGTGGTGCCTTGTTGAGGTAGTACAACACAGTGCAAATGATAAAGTACACCATAATCAGCGCCACAATCACATAGTAGCTATCCTTAAAGGAGACCTTCTTCTCCAAGTAGTATAGGAAACCACTGATGGCCACGGTGAGCAACCCTAGAGCAAGCTTCAAGTCCACCAATGTGAATGACTGTTCGTATCCTAGTTGCAGGAGCGCTTGGGGGAGGAAGTCATCAGCTTCAGTTTTCAAGTCCACAAGGGAGCTGGAGTTAGTAAATTGTCCTTAGTGTAGAAGATCTTGCTTTGATAGACATACTTTAAGTTGACCTTTTTACCCATGATACCTTGGACTTTGGAACGGATGATGTGTCCGCTGGAAATACACCGCGCGCGGTCACGTGGGGCAGGAATGCAGGTTGACCAAGATTCACACTGTCACGTTTGGTCTTGCTAAATGTCCATAATGGTTCAATATTTTTCAAACTTAGGAGAAAATTACTTTTCCTTCTTTTTAGTCGTTTCCGTCTTTTTAGTCATTTCAGTCATTTTAGTCATTTCAATCTTTTCTATCCTCTCAGTCCAGTTACTCTCTTCTGGAATTCTGCCCTCTATTTTCTCTGGGTTCTTGTATTCGCCATCACTCTGACTGACTATTCTTCTGACCATTCTTCTGACCATGACTCCAATTTCAACATAACTTTCAATTGGTTTTTTCCCAATTGGCATTTTCCCAATTGGTTTTTTCCCAATTGGTTTTTTCTCAATTGACATTTTCTCAATTGACATTTTCTCAATTGACTTCTTCCCAATTGACTTCTTCCCAATTAGGCTTTTCCCCACTTTATCTATGAAGAAAGTATCACATACTTTTTCTTCTTCTTGCCCTTGGGGTTCTGGGCCTGCTGTCTCTCAATCTCCTCACGTGCCTTGCGGAGCATCTCTGCAGTCTCCCAATCATCTTCATCTTTTGGCACTTGCGTTCCCCATACAGATTTTTTCGTCGGAACTTCGGTAGACTTTTCTGCTGCTGACTCTGATAACGCTGGAAGGTCCCGGTGATCGGAAATGGTGAGACTGCCCATCATTCCAGGGGTCCACTCATCGTAGTCATTGGCCCGAGCCTGGCCGTTATTCTCCCGCTCAATGTATTCACGTGCCCTCCGCTCGCTTTCGTTGATGGCACGCAAACGGTCGGTTTCTTCTTTTCGGAGTTTTCGGCCACTGGCCTTGCTTCTTTTCTTGAGCTCGGGCTCAAATTGCTTCCATGCATCTGCACTTAAGAACTCATTATTCTTCCACGAACACTCCAAAAACCCTAGAAGGGTCCCGAGAGGGAGATGTGAAAGGTACTTATACTTTGAGGTGGCGGTTTCCTCATCTAGCTCCTCGTACCGGATATTCTCCACCTTGGCCACCACCGAGTCTGGGAGCTGTGTATAACTATCGTTATAGCTGGACTTTAACACCTTGACATCTAGTGGCGAAAGAACGTATGTTGTGGATGACTTGAAACCAGTTTGGTAGTAGTAGAAGGTCTGGCCTGCCAGTTCCGACGGTCCTGTATCTGTAATAAGGCTCTGGTCACTGAAAGATGTAGACCATGCCTTTATGTCGTCATCTATGGCCTGCATGGCCATCTCCACATACTTGCCGTCATCCAGATAAAGCTCCCGGTCGAGCTTGTAAGCTGTTTGAATATCATCTTTTTCTTGTTCATACATGGCCTGCACATAGCTCAAGTCGGCCTTAAACATCCGCAGGTATCCAAGAAGATCCAGAGCCAGGTCCACCCAAGGAAATGTGTTTTGGTTATAATTGTCCATGTAGCGAGGCAAAGGGACAATTCCGGTGGTATTTCGTGCCATAAGCGTGAGAATCACATCGTCACCGATTTTGGGAACCTCAAACCGGTCATCCACCTCCACTAATTTCACCGGTTTCACATCGTGTTTCCGGATAATCGACCCACATAACGGACAGTCGTTATACTTCTCCACTATAGCCTTGCTTTCACGTTTCATATGTACAGGAACCTCATTGGACAAGAGTGAGAGGAGACACGTTAAACACAACATATGTCCACATGACGTAATCATACGTGGGGCCACCAACTCTTCCGTAAGGCATATAGGACACGACGGTCCCTTGGGTACCACTATACGTATTATATCACGTGTATCCACCGGCACATTGGGATCGAGTTGCTGCGCCTGGTACTGCTTGCGTCCATCCACAATAAATTTGTAGTTGAGGTTGATAAAACGCATGCCATGTAAAAAGAGACGTTTCTTCTTTTTGGTCTCGAAAGACCCTCTTTTGGCCCGGTTGGGTGGGTGTTTCTGGTGCCGTTGATGGTACTCGGGCAGATCTCGGTACAGCTGGTAGTCGAAGAAGTTGTTGACGACATTGTGATGTTTTCTGGCCCGCAGATTGCGTTTGCCAGCCTCGTCATGCTTGAGTTCGGGGAGTTTCTTCATCCTGCTATCGTCATTCATAGCATATCAGTTATGCTTAATTATGGTGAAGTATCGAAATGATTTCGGCTGAATTTGAAATGGTTCTAATGATTTCTGAGACTCTAAGAACTATTGGATAATTGTAGTGGAGACTAAGGTATAATTGAAGTGGAGACTAAGGTATAACCTTGAGTTCGAATATGTTCTTGTGTAAACTGCTCTATTATAGGAAAGCTCTGATGACTCTTGTAGATAGGATAGGATATATGATATTCTGAGTGTAGAAACTAAAAGATTCGGTGTTTCTGGTATAATGCTGGGATATTCAAATGCTTTCAATGGATTTTGGTGGATATCTGGTCAGATTATGGATTCTGATCTAGTTTTCGAGTATAAAACTGGTTCTATGGAAACAACAGGTGCTCTTTCTCGGATTAAAGTGGAGAATGGTAAAGAACTGGTCTTTTTTTTGGATAAGGAACTGAAGATGTCTGGGAATTCTGTAGGTCAAGTCTATTGTGGTATATCCAGGATTTCGGCTAGTCAAAACGGGATGTTAGGTTGTAAAAACCGGATTAAGGTATAGAAACTGGATATCTGGTAAGAATCTGGAAACTATGGTAGATCAAATGGAGAGTTCTGATTCTGGTATATTAAAGGATAACTCTTTTTTTTGTATAAAATGGATTTTCGGGTAATTCTAGTCAAAACTCTTGATTGTAGTATTAAATTGGATTCCAGATTCAATGGGATTCGAACCTAAAAATTTGGATTAGTATAACTGGATATTCAAGTATAAGTGATAGATTCTGGGATGGGGATTTCAAGGCCCAATTTCCGGTATATAGTTGAATATCTGATTAAGGAATAAAATGATTTTTTGTATCAATTGGAATTTTAGGAATTGGGATTATTCTGGACCGTAAGGACTTTGTGGGTATGTGCTAGAGGATGGGTCAAAGTAACCGAGGGGAATGGACCACGAGCGTTGGATGCAGTACTAAAGGGGATGTACGGGTTTTTTTTGTGGAACCTGTATATAGAGAGCACACAATATAGTAGTACACAATATATATTTGCTTTGGATCTGCAAAGATGGTGATACGGTGTGACTTGGTAGAATGATTGGTACGGGCCCAAGATGGCGCGAGTGGTCACGTGGGTGGTTCCCACGTGATGACGCACGTGATGTATAAATTTTCGCATCACGTGATACGTCGCGTGATACGTCACGTGACACACACCAAAGTCACAAAATCTCCCTCACTTCCTCTCCACCAGTCCCATTATGCATTCCAGAATACCCTCCATATAAGGATAACACTACCCTTATAGTACACTTTTATTCCCTAGTACTTCCCCTCTGGTAGCGTTCTCGTGTGACGTTATGCTTGGCTGCTCCACCATGGTTTATGTGCAGGAGCAACCCGCGCACACGTACCAGGCTACATCTTACGATACTACGCCCCCATACTTCTACCCATTCTTTAGAGTCTTCACCTAAAAAACTAGCACATCGAAGCAGGTCGTCACGTACTGCAGCAAGATCGGAGTGTATACAAAGACTAGCTAGAAACCGTTGTCCATCCCCAAAAATCTACCCTGTGGATAGGAGACTGAAACTAGCTAGCATATAAGCTATCAAAAGATACTACCGCTAGCAATAGAAAGGGAGGCGAAATTTGCGCAGAAATCGCAGCTGAATTGGTGCTACAGACGCCAAAAAAAGGTGCATCTTACCAGCAGGTGATACCATTTTAATCTTTCTAAAAAGCTATCTAAAAAGCTATCAAAAGAGCCATCAAAAGAGCCATCAAAAGAGCTAACCAGCTACTCGATAAGCTAATCAAGTTATTTGAGGAGTTATTTGAGGAGTTATTTAGGAAGCCAACCAAGAGGCAACTAAGCTATCTATCCAGCTATCTATCTGGCTCTCAATCCAACTATCGATTTGGTTACTTGAGAAGTTCACTAAGCACCTGAAAAGCTCTAAGCACCTGAAAAGCTAGATAGTTGAAATAGTGAGAAAGTGCAGAGACTGGCATTTAGCAAATTCCGAATTTCGAAACCAGAAAGTTTTTCCTTTGTTGATCCCAAAAATACTCTAGATGTCTGAGTTACCGTCACATCCGCCCGAGTACGATGCTTTGCATACTCAGTACCACGGAATTGAACAGTTTGAAATCGACGATTCCGATACACACCAGAATACCCATCCGTCCCGGTTGGTAAAGGCATGGCAGGCATCTCTGAGAGTGTACGTCACGTGCAAAGGGCTCTTCATGGCCCCCATTCTCTATTACCTGGCTCCGCTCAGGGAAGCATATGCTTTTGTCACCAACAAATACGACCTGTACATATTGAAGGTGGGCAATCCGCTTGTGGTGAAACGGCTTCTATACGTGTCGTTTGTGGTGGTGCTCATGTATGCAGTGTCCATGAATGAAAATAGCGATGGCGTCAATGGTGCCAGTGGGGGTGCCTTTTCCAGTGGCAAGTTCTACGACGTGGCCCAGTTAGGTGATTCTTTGCATCTGTACATTGATGCCAAAACACTCAAGGAGAACATCGAGTATTTGTCGTCGATTCCGCATGTTGCCGGGTCCACGGGTGACTTGGCTTTGGCTCGGTATGTGGAGAACTATTTCTTCAATAACGGGCTCGAAACCATCGACTTCAACGAGGTCGATACCTTTTTGAACTACCCAAAAACTGACCATACCTATGTCAAACTTGAAGACGGCTCGTTTGCTGCTACTCTATACGAAGACAATGACTCCGACATGCACCACTTGGCATTCAACCCCGACTCGCCCAGCTCCAAGGGCGAAATCCAAAAACCATATGTTTACGCAAACTACGGGTCTCCCAGTGACTTCAAAAAACTCAAGGATGCAGGTGTGGATGTGAAGGACACAATTGTCCTTGTCAAATACGGAGGAAATGTTTCCGAGGGAAACAAAATCGCCCAGGCCAGCCACTTGGGTGCACAGGCCGTGGTGTTTATTACATCGCCCATTGATTGGGCTGGAAATAAGCACGATGACATCATCCAACGCTTGAATGTGGCTCTTTCTAGATACAGTCCAGGGGACGTGTTGACTCCCGGCTGGTCTTCTCACGACGACTATGTTCTACGGCTTAAATGGGAGGATTCGGCTGTGACAGCCAAAATCCCCTGTATTCCAGTATCCTGGAGAGATGGAAAGGCACTTGTGGAAAAGCTCGGCAAGGACGGTGTGGATTTTGGAGATGGTCTTTTTTCAGGATCAAGCCCTAAAAGTCGGGCCCCCGAAATCTCCCAATTGAAACTCAGTGTGCAGAACGATGAGAGGTCTACACACCTGATTTGGAATGTGGTTGGCTCCATTTCTGGCCGTGAACAGACCAGCAAGGGTATCATCTTTGGAGCCCCACGTGACTCCCTTTGTTATGGTGCAAGCACTTCCGCAAGTTCTACTGCCATTTTGCTTGAGCTTGTCAAGACACTCACCTCTCTCCAGAGACGGTACTCGTGGTCTCCATCTAGGACCATTTATTTCATATCTTTCGACGCTACGGAGTACAATTTGGCAGGGTCAGCGGAATGGCTTGAAAACAGGAAAAAGCAGTTGAGCGATCAGGGCTACACATACATTGAGCTCAGTGGCTTGGCCGAAGGTGATATCTTGGATGTGAATGCCAATCCTCTTCTCCACGATGTGATCCGGGAAGAGATGAAGAAGGTCAAGGTGGACCCCAAGTCGTCCAAAACACTCTATGACTTATACAAGGAAAGCCACGACCTGGATCTCTTTCACTACGACTTGTTGCAGGAGAAGAATTACGTGCCGTTTGTCAACTCGTTGAACATTCCAGCCATGGAGATTGGGTACCGGTCCAAAGAGGGCACCAGCCCTGTCAACTCGTGCTTGGACACTTTCGCCAACTTCGAGATCCAGACGGCCTCGTCTATGCGCAAGTATCAAACCATGGTGGAGCTCTTGGCCCGTATCGGGCTCCGGTTTGCAGAGGACCCGTTGATTCCTTACAACTTCATGGCCCTTCTGGATGCACTCAAGGGATACCAGGAGAATCTCGAGAAGCATGTGGACGAGATGATGGCGGCCAACTCGCAAGTGGTGCAGGCCAAGCTACATTTCGAGGTGATGACGCAGGCCATCCAAACCTTGAGCAGCAAGAGCAAGTCGCTTGAAGAGTTCCGGGCGGATTGGATCAATTTCATTGAGTCGTCTTCGTCGCTTGAACCCGTAATGTTAGCAGCCACGCGGAGATCTGCCAACGACAATATGGTGGCCTTCAACGGATTATTTGTTTCGGGAACAAGTACTCCTCTTCGAGCAGGATACCTCAATTACCTCTTTGGGTTTCCATATGATGCACCAGTTCTTGGCGATGGAGAGCATGAATGGAATACGTTTCCTATTGTTCGGGAATTCGTGGCCAAGGGAGACCTTCCTCGAGCCCAGCACGAGATCGACCGTATAGCAGGCTTGATTGAGGAGAGTTCACAGGTGCTCACCAGGTTTCTGAAGTGAACAAAATTATCATAGCTATTTAATGTCCTATAGAGGAGTTGTAGAAAGGGCTATGTAGAAGTTTAGAGTGTTACAAGAGATGCATAGTGTTATAATACAGGACCACTAAGACTGTATTGAGAGAAGTAATAATTAAGTAGTCAATGTACCAATATCCCATATACTCTTTAGTATTCTAGATGACTACAATCACTAATCTACCCATGGCATTTACACTAAATAAAGACCTTATACTTGGGATTATAGATTTGACTAGTCACTGACCACTCTATCCAATAGGAAGGTAATGAAGGTAGACAAGAGGAACCAAGAGTTTTTGATGCAAGAGCTTTTCCAAATGGAAAATGGATATAGTCAAAGAATAAGATCCAATATGTATCCAATGGAGAAATGGAAACCAAGAACAACTCACTGTAGACTGTTGGTAGAATAGTAGAATAGTGTAAGAAACATGGGGTCCAAATGAAGGCTCAATTCTAGTGCCGAACAAATCGTTTCATAGAATCCACAAGCTAAGTGATGTAGTATCACCAACAAGTGTTTAATAAGAATTGAGATGCTTCAAATCTATACTCTTAACCACCACTAGAAAGGGAGTACTTTATTAGTAGTGAATAGTATGAGACATGATTTGCTCCAGTCACATGATAGGTAATTCAACCAAATTCAACCATATTCGTCCATAGTCATTCTCAGCCAGATTCATCCAGATTCATCCATTTAGTCACTCATAGTGAACAGAATATGTGGACTCACATTGTAGTGATGTTGTGTGTTTGGCGTGGATCTGAATGGTTCCATAGAAAGGTACCCGGATGGAATGGTGTTTCATCAATCGTTGTAACTAGAGAGAAATGGTGACATGTTAGTTCTTTGGATTGTGGTTGCTAAACTTCGGAATATCCTTACTAGGCTTACCTCCCGTAAAACTTCTCATAGACTCAAGGAGAGCACGTTTATATGTTTCCTTTCTGGGCGTACATGGTTAGTCCTTAAATCTCCAAAGATGTATTCAAGAGTAACCGGTTCATCTCCACCAGTCATACCAAACCTCACTGAATCCTCACTGAATCCTCACTGAATCCTCACTGAATCCTCACTGAATCCTCACTGAAACCTCATACCAAACCTCTGACCAAACCTCTGACCAATCCTCACACCAATACCTCTTGGATCGATTCCGCGTCGCACTCTTATTGTTTCATCTGGAAACTGCATATTGACCCACGCGACATGTCTAACTTCTCGCCTTTTAACACATAATAGGTGTAGTCAAATTGTAGTGATGATGTGCGCACTAAAGATAGAGTACTTCATTTCTTCTCATTTCTCACCATTTCTCACCATTTCTTCTCACACTTTTAAGCATTGATATGTTTCATTTTAACACCAGTTCAAAGAATCATGAAATGAATTTTTCAAACCAACCCATTTTTTAATTTTTTTAATTTCATAATTTCTTTTTTTTAATTTCAGAATTTCTTTTTTTTAATTTCAGAATTTCATAAAACACGGTATCATGAATTGTGATGGTTTGCCATTAAGAAATCAATGTTCATTTAGAAAATAACAAAATATAAAATGATTCAAAGGAGTTACTATGGTGTACTGTATAGAGTAGAGTAGAGTAGAGTAGAGTAGAGTAGAGTAGAGTAGAGTAGAGTAGAGTGTATAGTAGAGTGTATAGTATAGAGTAGTGTAGAGTGTACTGTATAGAGTAGTGTAGAGTGTACTGTATAGAGTAGAGTAGAGTAAGGAAGTATTATGTATAGCTCTATAATAGTGTATTGGTTTAGTATATTATTCTGGTTTAGGAGTCCTGATATTCTATCCATGGCTCGTACCATTCTCATTCTCAGAACAGTGTTCATAACCACAATTCTCATAACCAGAATACCACCCAATACCTGTTAGAACTTAAGCAGGCCTGAGATTATAAACAAAGTTATATCAGTTGTATATTCGAATACGGGAATTTGACTTGAGGCATTCCTAGAGAATTCTCTACTCTATATACTCTTCTACATTCTACATTCTACATTCTACATTCTACATTCTACTGCTTCGGTAATCTTGATGACTTTTCAAAACAGCCTTTAGTCAATCATGTACGTAGTTTTATTTTATCATTCAAGAATTCCATATTAAGGAATCCTTTTGGCTCAGACACCCAAAGGTTCTTCTTGCCTCAGCCTCGCACATCAATCCAAAACCACTAGATACTCAATTCTAGGGCCTGTAGGATTATTCCTAACAATACCAAGGTGCAAGATTCATCAAGTCATAAAGTCATTTATGATAAAAATAATCTCATGATTATACATATAAATTATCCTTTCATGATGAGATGAAGCCTGTTCATCTATTACTTTACATTTCTTAACTACTGATGTAACTCCAAAAACTCCAAAAACTCCTATAGGACTAGACTAGAGTATAATACTGGGACTAGAGAGACTCTAATACGGGGACTACAGTATTTCTCTAACTTGACGTATAATAACTCTACAAGATGTCAAGTCTACAAGTCTATAAGATGTACTAGACTATGGAAGTCTATGGAAGTATAATAGCATAATATAGAGTCCAAGAGGGGCAGAAATGTTTCGACTATGGAACCATACACTGAGTATACTCTAAGCTTGACTACAAGATATATCATTAAACAGTCTAGACTAGACTAGACTAGACTAGACTATACTGTAGACTTGTGTAAGACCAAGTGTAACATTATGCTACAAGACAGAAAACGACTCCAGACAGAAAACGACTCCAGACTATTTAAGCATAGATTACAAGTTTACAAGATATACCAACATTCCTTACTGAGTACATTTAAAGCTACTATAGACTATACCACAAGGTATCAATAGTGTAATACAAGCTACAGGACACAAGGCTAAGAATTCAAGATCCAAGTTAACTAATGATTGTACCAATACACTACTAGACTATACTACTATACTACTAGACTGCCACAGTGTATCCATCACCATACTAGACTATACCATAACATACTACTATACTATACTACTACTAGACTACTACTACTGTACTACTACTAGACTACTAGACTATAGTACTATGCTACTATACTACTACTACTATACTACTACTATACTGTACTAGTACCACCACACTACTAGACTATAGTACTAGACTATAGTACTATAGTATTATCCTACTCCAATACTATACCATCATGCCACTATACTACTACTATACTACTATACTACTACTACTACTAGACTAGACTATACTATACTATACTACTAGACTATACTACTAGACTATACTACTAGACTATACTACTACTAGACTATACTACTAGACTATACTACTAGACTATACTACTACTAGACTATACTATACTACTACTATAGTAGAGTGGTATATGGTTGAAAGTTCTCTCAAACCGTATAGACTTATGGCTATTATATTAGAAGTATAGGCAAGAGCTATATGTATCGAGAGGTGCTTTCCAGAATGTGTGAGCGGAACCTTTCGGTAAAAACAATATATTCGTCTATCTCAAGAATGGGTTCCTACCACTAGACTACTAGACTACTAGACTATAGTACTAGACTAGTACCGTCTAGCTACATCATACTATACTAGACCTATACTAATATCTCACGTGGCCACTTTACCATTCTACCATACTCAATGCTATACTCTTTTCTAAAACCACATGCTACTTTTCCAATACACTATATTCTTATACTACTCTACTTATTATTATACCTCTTCTAGACCATACTACTATACTACTACACCTATATTACTATACTACTATACTACTATACTACTACACCTATACTACTATACTACTATACTACTATACTACTATACTATAGATACTATACTATACTACTATACTACTATACTACTATACTACTATACCTATACTACTATACTATTCTATATTCTTATACTATACTACTATACTACTATACTACTATACTATATTACTATACTATAGATCCTATACTACTATACTATAGATACTATATTCTTATACTATTTTCTAATTCATATCTTATTTCATTTTTGATTCTTGTATTTAATCAATTCATCCTTGATAGTTCTGAATCTCTTTTTCTCAACATATACTTGGATTAAATGTCTATATAAAGATTACCTGATTGTATAAAGTCCAAATCTTAAGGTATATTTCTTTCTATGGAATGATAGTTTATAGATTTAATACACAATGCAAAATATCATGATCCACTAAGAATTAAGAAATTAATAAAAACCAACTCTATCATTTCCAAATCTAGTATACTTGATAATTCCTTACTGTAGAAACTCCAATTAGAAACGTATCATTACTTTATTAGAGAAGACCAAACGTTGGCTTTGATGTCTATTGTTATATCGAAATTCCAAGTCTAGAAGGGTATACTTGATATGTTCGTAAAGGGAATTAATAAATACATTACTATACTTTTCTTAAACCTATACTGCTATAGTATATTCTTATCCTACTATACTGCTATACTATACTGCTATACTATACTACTATAGTATATTCCTATACTACTATGTCTATACTACTATAGTATATTCCTATACTACTCTGCTTATTATTATACTTCTTTACCCCTATGACTATACTCTACTCTTATACTACTCTACTGTACTCTATTCTAGTTATTCTTCTACTGCTATTCTACTATACTACTATACTGTTCTATAGTATACTTATTCTTATACTATACTTATTCTTATTCTTATACTACTATACTTATTCTTATACTACTTATTCTTAGACCACTATATTCTATACTTATTCTACTCTACTCATTCTTATACTACTATACTTATTCATTCTACTACTCTACTCATTCTTAGACCATACTACCATGGCTATCCCACTTATTCTTATTCTTACACCAAGTACTATACCACTCTACTATTCTTATACTACTCTACTCTACTCTACTTATTCCTATACTACTATACTATTCTTATACTACTATACTATTCTTATACTACTATACTATATTCTAATATGTCTATATTCTTAGACCATACTACTCTACTATTCCTATACTACTCTACTATTCTTATACCCCTATACTATATTCTTCTTCTTCTTCTTCTTCTTCTTCTTCTTCTTCTTCTTCTTCTTCTTATTATACTCTACTTCTTCTTATTATACTCTACTTCTTCTTCTCTACTCTTTCTTATTATACGCTACCTTTTGTTGTATGAAAAGAGCGCATGCAGTAGAATACAAAGTGAGAAGTGAGAAGTGAGCAGTCACGCATTATGGTAGTTTCTTCCAAATACTTTTAATAAAGCGCGACATGAAAAATGAGAAGCAAAAATGAGAACCTCTAGAATTAAATTGAGGATTGAGGATTGAGATTGAGATTGAGATTGAGGATTAAAATGAGGATTTAAATGAGGATTTAAATGAGGATTTAAATTGAGATACTTATACCACTTCTGTTTTTAAGTATTGAAATACCCACCACAATAATTTTTTTTACACTAATCCAATTATTAAAAAAAATCTATTTAGAATTATTAAGAAATTTCATCCATTTCATCCATTTCATTGGCCAGAAATACTTGTCTTTTATAACGTGACCTTTAGCCATTAATAGTGGTGTTTCACAAGCGTTTCAGAACTGTTTCACAAGTGTTTCACAAGTGTTTCACCACTGTTTCACAAGTGTTTCAGAACTGTTTCAGAACTGTTTCAGAACTGTTTCACTACCATTTCACTACCATTTCACAACTGCTCAAGTGTCAGATTCCTTTCTCTTTGTATTCTTATTCCTTTCTCTTTGTATTCTTATTCCTATTTCTACTGACTCATGATTTCAGTGTTTATTGTGTACAATGTTCAACTGCTCCTGCCGGATTGGATTTCCTGCATCGAACTCACCTTCTTCCTTCTCCCATCATCTGCTCGCGATCTGCAAGCTCTAGTTCCTCGCGCTACACTTCACGCACTACGGGCAATATTCTTCTTCAACATTCCTCCCACCTCCCTCACGTTTCCTTGGGTGTTGCTTGCAATTGTTATCCACGGTGTACTGGCCTTTTGTGTTTGTGTTGCTATAAAGCTGTGGGTTTCCCGTGTCCCACTTTCTCTCCCAGGGGCTTTTTACCTCCTCCACTAATCTTATTGCCGTTTGGTGCCCAACTTTTTTATCGCCTCCTTGCATCCCAACATATTGAAACCATTGACCTCCTTTTGTTAATCCTTTTGAAACAATTCAACTGATTGGAAGTTATCTTGGGTTTCTTGCTCCTTTGTGTCCGTGGAACGTGTTGTACCATTTCCATCCAATCATCTAGCCCTAAATTCAAATCCTCTTGAAGATTCCTTGTTTACTACTCAAATTATCCTCAATTAACTACCAATTATTCTACCATGCTGACCCTCATTCCTACTGCCTGTGGCTGCCATACTCTCCAGTCTCCGCCCATTGAAAAGGATGACCGCCTCAATTTACATGTACGGACCGGTTCGGCGCTGATCCTATACAATTCATTTGTGTTCACCTTTGCCGGCCTCACCATTGGCCTAGAACTTGATGGTAATCTATCTATCGATTCTATTTCCACCATCTTCATGCGCAAAATCACCAATAACAAGCTGAGCAATCTCTCTCGGTATCTCTCGGGTGAAATGTTCTTTTTGGATTTGATTTCCAGAGCCTGGTCTCGTGTACCCATTCCTGTGGGTCTGCCTCGTCCAAAACCTCGGCTTTTCCATGAAATTGCTACTGGGAAAGGCTGTCTCTACGTTTTCGGCGGATTGGTCATCTCTGAAAACAACAAGGCGCCTGCCAAAGTCTATGGTTCCGATACTGATGCGTTCCAGCTTGTTCCATGCAATGATCTCTGGGAATTCAATCTTCTTTCCAAGTCCTGGCTGCTTCTACATGATGGAAGTGATTGGGAAACAAACCCGTTGATTCCCCGCCCAAGATATACCCATAAACTCGCCACCATCGACCATCTAACGTTTATCAATAAAAGGGATCACTTTGGGATATTAATAGCAGGAGGTTGTGATGCAAACTCTGCTAAAATCTATAACAATGCCGTGTACGACTTTGTCGATAAATGTTACGTGGATGCAGGACCTCCCTTAAAGTATCCTTCCAAGACAAAAACTCTGGGCGGATCTGAGGCTGAGAATCTGGGCCCCGCATCTAAAAAAGCTGGACATTCCGAGCCCTCCAAGGCCTCAAATGATCTCAGCATCAATTATCTAAATACCTCGGTTGTCAGTTTCACTGAGGAGGCCGAGGCTGATCCAGCGCAGGTCAATCCGTCTCCATGCACTCGGGTCACGACCAAACCCACCATGGTGGAGTCCTTGTTCATATATGCACCCACCGAGGCCAATTCTGACCAGGAATTGCGCAACCCCATCATGACCTGCAGGCTAGGAAGGCAAATATACCCTCCCAGGGTGCCTCCACTTTGTCAAAAACAAGGCATCCAGTCCAAAGAAAAGAACCGTCAATATGTCACGCGAACCGTGCCCTATAATCTCCGGTACCCCACGGGTGGCTTGTTTGGACAGAATTTAGTTTTGGTTGGTTTTCTCGCCAATGACTATGATATCTCCATCTTCATCTTCAACAAGCCTACGGGCAAATGGTCTCGGTTGAACATTTTCTGCCACCATGAGTATGGTTCCCACCGGTTCTGGGGTGGTTTTGTATGGTCGTCCCACCATAAAGTGGTGCTTCTAGGGAACTATGTGACGTCACAGACAACCAGCAGTGTACGTTACTTTTCCTCCATGATTACCGTCAGTTTGCCGGTCACAAACATTCTTGCATCTATGGAATTGGCCGGTGGAAACATCCCTGGAAGAATCTCCCATCACACGGCCTCTTCGGATATAAGCTCCGTCAGTGATGCACTTTCGTCCACATCGGTCGAAGATCCAATAAGTGAAACAGACCTGACGAGACGGGGAGCATCTTTCTCTCAGAACAACGAAGTCCACGCTCCAAAAGCCACCTTCAACGACTATGTGGATTACGCAGCACCCAAGGTGAAGTTCACCAAGGTTCGTTCTACGTTTCCACCTGCTGCCATTACCTTGGGACGGAATGCTCTACGCTATGGTGATCTTATTTCTGATTTCGAGCTTGTTTCGTCCAATGGAGACCGCATTCCGGTGTGTCTATCGATACTCAAGGAAAGATGGGGCAAATACTTTATTGATTTGTTGGCCAGAGCATACGTCAAGGCAGTGGATCAGTTTGAACACAACCAGATCCAATGCAACTCCGAGAGCAAGTTGGGGTCCCTCAAGTCTAGTCGTGGCAGTGAAAGTGTGGATTCTGACCTCGATAAGCAGTTGCAACAGATGGGAGACTCGGGCCTGATAAATCGGCCATCGGCACGTGACACGCCTGCAATGAAGGATCCGTTCCAAAAGGATATGCCACAGTTTCGTCTTCCTTTCCAGGACAATCTGAGTGTGGGCACCGAAGACGAGAAATCTGTGACGTCACGTGATATACCTTCAGTGGACCCATTCAAGCAGAATTCAGAAAGGCGAAATTCCCAGGTCTCCAATCTTTCTGGAACATCTGTGCTCAAATACCATCTCAAGGAAATTCCCTCGCAGCTCCCCCTTCCAAAAGAACCAATTCCCGATATCTCGGCAGCACCAGTTTCGTTCCGTTCCAGTTCCCGGAAAAATTCGTCTGATTTCCCGTCTCCCAGAGGCTCTCTTTTGCACACACTCACAGCACTCCGCAACCTTCCGATCAGCAAGTCGTCCAAGGACCAGTCACCTTTTCCAAATTCCACCGAATCGGGCTCGGGTAGTCACGAGAGGCTTATTGATGAGGTTGTTGTGAGGGCACGACAAATGGCTAAGGGAGAGAGAGAAAATGAAGCAAAATGCCAAAAGGAAGAAAAGGGCGAAAAGGAGCTTGAAGTTTTGAAGAGTGAAAAGGGGAATGATGTCACTAAAGGGGACCGAGAGAGTGACGATAAAGAACGGTCCGCAACTACAACTGAAGATACAAGCTTGGACATTCCTCGAAACTCCAATAGCTCATCTTATTCGCCAAATTTGCAGTCAACTCCCATCAAAAGCAGGAGTCTCTTGGACTTGCAGAAAATCGACGTGGAGAACTTCAGCATGGAGCCTTCCCTTATTCCCCGCAAGTTGTACGTCCCATTTTCAAGCAACTCGGTCAAGGCATTTGCAGAGTATTTCTATACAGGCCAGATCGGGAACAAGTGGCCTCTCCACCCGTGCACGCTCGACTGTCTCTTGATGTCGAGGTACTTCCGGGTTCCTTTGCTCTATGACCTCATTTGTGAGGTTCTTTACGGAATCATAGGAAGAAAAGAGTCTCTTGTTTTGGAAGAAGGTAAACTCTACAAGCGGAAGTTCAAGGAACTCTTTGACAGAGTGGGTGTGACCACGCCTGAAACGTTCCGGTTCCCATTGGACGAGTATGCCGACTTTATGGATTCAGTCGACGATGGGTACATGGATATTGCGTTATTGCGCAAATCTTCCAACGTACATAAACTCTCGACTTCCTCTGGAGGAAGCAAGCGCAAGAGTTCTGTCCGGACAACAGATATACTTCTCTCTCCTATAAACGAGCCAAAGAGATACAATGAAAGAGAAGGTGACAGAGAAACAGATGAAGGAAACGAAAAAAAAGGACAAGAGGATTTTAATGAGAAAAGAGAGAAGGACGTTGATGAAGGAGGGAAAGGGGAATCAAAACTTCCGGGAGATACCTCAAATGTCAGCAAGACACATGCGCCCAGGGAAGGTATGCCTGCTCCAGTGGACGACTCCACCAGTGCTAGCGATGACGAATTGCCAGGATTACATTACTTGGATTACACGAACAATGGCTCCATTCCGGGAATCCGGTACAAGTCTGTATTCGACAAAACCGTCTACGATACAGTGAACCCCGCCAACTTCAACGATAAAGAAGATGGCCCCTCAGAGGTGGACAATTTAGCCAACCTCACGTTGGAAATGCTTGTTTCCCCCGACCAACCGCAGCCAAGCAACTACGTGATTGACCTCATTCTCGATATCGCCTCTGTATGCACGGACGTCAAATTGATGTTGAGATCCATGAATGCTCGGCAAATGGGACTTTCGTTGGAACAAACAAAGAAGGATTACAATGCACTTTGCAAAAAATACGAGACGGCACTCGACCACACACCGCAAGCAAATGGCGAGGTAACGGTTTCTCCAGGCACAGGTAAGCAAGGAGATCCAGAAATGCCACAGTTGGCCAGCAAAAAGTCATCCACGTTATCGGTTTCAACCCTCAAGTCTATTCCGGTCACCATACAGTCGCTTAAAGGCGATTCATCTACGCCCGAGGAAAAAAGCACGACCTCAGAGAAGGTGAAGGTGACTCCATTTAAGGAGCAGAAGTCCGAGTCTCTCCAACTGAACCGCAAACTCGATAGGCACATTGCTCAGATGATTAAGAAAGACGAACGCAAGAAGTTGAAGGCCGTGAAAGAGGAAAAGGAAAAGAGCAAGATCATTCGAAAAGTGCCTGAAACCAAATCGGAGTTGGTCACGCCCAAATTCTCCCGTGAAAGCAGTCGCAGCAGTGTCTCACTTGCCGTAATGAGCCGAGGTGGAGTGTTGGAGCAAGAACCCAAAACGTCTCGGTTGAGGGAGTTTGGCAAGAGGTTCAGGTATAAGAGGGATACGGCAGGATCAGCTTTACACCGGCTGAACACCACCACCAGTTTCGAGTCTTCCTACAGCAAGAAGTCCAATACGAGCAAATTCTCTGAGTCGACTATGCGGAGTTTCTTTGGAAAGAGGAAGTAGAAACAAAAAGGGATAATGGTGAATGATTAATTGAAGTGATACGAAGATTCAATGATGCATTTGGAATGTGGTTATATGCATGTTTGGTCTTTCCCCAATACATGTGATATAAATGCATATGGTTTGAGTATGGATGTTCAAACATATAATGGATTTCATGTGTGATTACGTGATATGGGTTATATGATTACGAGACACTACAATTGCTCTGTATATGGAGTTCCTTGGAATTCATGGAATTGTGGAATGGTTGCTACAGACGCTTCGATGCAGAGAAGACTGAGGTTAAAGACTGAGATTAGCAAGAAACCCATCCACAACTTACAGTCTACAGGAATATTCCTGGAAGCAATATCCTCAGTGTGAAACCAATATTGCTATTGTGCTAAATGTCTTATTATGTGGTATGAAGCAATGGCTCTAGAACCTAGAACCCTGACAAATGCACATATAAATACCAGACATCCTGGACTTCAACTGAAACAATTGATTCCAATTAAACCCCTTGATTAATTGCTGATTTGCATAATCAACTTTATTATATCGTTGCATGGAGATACTTCTGTGTTACCTTTTAATGATGGCAACAAGATCCCGGCAATTGGTCTTGGCACTTGGAGAACCACTCGTCCTAATAGTGCCAAGGATATAGTCAAGGAAGCACTTGAAAATGGGTATATGCACATTGATACCACAGTTGTGTATGGAAATGAAAAGGCTTCAAACGTACCCAGAGAAGACATTTTCGTTACCACCAAATTGTGGAATCCCGAGAACAACAACATCAAAGGTGCATTTGAAGAGTCGTTGAAGAAATTGGGCTTGGATCACGTGGACTTATATTTGGTGCATTGGCCTCTTGACGGAGAGTTTCATGATAAGAATGCTTCCAATAACGAGTCCATTAACGAGTCCATTAACGAGTCCATTAACGAGTCCATCAACACGTACTTGGAGGTTCAGAAGCTTCAGAAGTCCGGAAAGACTAAGTCCATTGGCGTGTGTAGTTATACACAGAAGAAGCTCCAGAAACTCATGGCTCATCCTGAAGTCATTATGACACCAACCGTCCTTTAGATTGAGGCCCACCCATTGTTACCTCAACCAGAATTGTATGAGTTTGCCAAGAAACACGATATCCGAATCATGGCTTACTCACCTTTGGGAGGAGATGGGGCTCCACTTTTCAAGGATGAAACCATTAAGTCTTTGGCTGAAAAGTATGATGCCCACTCTGCTCAGATCTTGGTTTCGTGGGCTGTGCAGAAGAAAACAGCAGTATCGACAGACTTATTTCCAATAAGAAGGTGGAGAAGTTTTCTGACGAAGACTATGGTATTTTGAATGAGTTGGCTGAAAAGGAGGGTTCCAAAAGAACAAATGATCCAATGTCTGCGATCTTCAAGGACTAAACCATTCATGAAAAATTCAAGGAAAAGTTCAAGGAAAAGTTCAAGGAAAAGTTCAAGATTGATGCTTTTTTATGAAAAGTAATGAGTTGAAGATGAAAAGGACTCGGACTCATCATTGTATGCAGGTCAATAAACAATGGTTGCAAATAAATTGATTATGGGTACAATTTCTCCATTAGCAATTTCAGTATCAGTTGAATTCATCATATTAACATTTAGTATGTTAGACTTGAAGTAGTAGTATATGACTGAATTCCTGACTGCATGGCTTTCTAAGTAAATGACTCAGCGATCCATGTATTCCATCTATGCATTGAGTCACTCTTTTGACGTATGCAGACAAAGGCAATGGGTATTGAATAAAGGGACCAAAGTTCATTGTTTTCTGTACTTGCTTTTCGTTGAAACCCTTTTCTGAAGTCAAATGTAACTTTTTTTAAAGTCAATGTAACTTTTTTAAAGTCAATGTAACTTTTTTAAAGTCAATGTAACTTTTTTTAAAGTCAAATGAGTAACTTGATGGTATGAAGGACGCGTATTGAGAATGAATTGTCACCGGAATTGACTCTTTGATAAACTGAAAGAAATGGTCTCTGATATACTCTAATGAGTGGAGATTTCAGTAGATTTTTTGTTCCAACCATTTTCTATTCCAGTCATTGTTCCAACTATTTTCTATTCCAAATTGAACTGGAACTGAATTTATTCCTGAGCTGTTCAATGACCTCCAAGAATTAGTCTTTTTCTTTATACCTCCTCCTTTAGACAGGATTAGCGGATCGACACCTGTACCCTCCTTGCGTTGATTGTTTCGTGCTGTTTGCTTCGTGTTGCTTGTGTCGTGTTGTTTGTGTCGTGTTGTTTGTGTCTTGCATAACAAACAACAATGTTCATGAAGTACTTTTGGAAATGTACTGGTTGCTTAACTTCGCAGTTATTGTTCGAGTGTACTTCAACTCTTGCTGCTGCTGCTGCTGCTGCTGTAACTGCGGCTGCGGCTGTAACTGCGACTGCGGCTGCGACACCTCCATTTATTGTAAGCCGAGACCCACGATCATAAACCAGAATCAATTCCGGTTTCTATAAAAGGCCGGAATTCCTCTTATCTTTTTCTTCTTCTCTTCTTCCTTATTCTTCTTCTTTCTTCATCTTCTTTTCTATCCAATATCCCAATGAGATACTCCACTTTGCTCCTTATTGCTTCTGTTGTGTTGGCCCTTCCAACTGACCATTCTTTCCCTCACCCCAACACTGAGCTTGAAGAGAATGCAGAGCTTGAAAAGCCCGAAGAGAATGCAGAGCTTGAAGAGCCCAACGCGAATGCAGAGCTTGAAGAGCCCAACGCGAATGCAGAGCTTGAAAAGCCCGAAGAGAATGTACAGCTCAGTGACCGCGTCTCGAAATCAGAGCTGAGAGAGCCCAAACCGGATGAAGAGCTTGAAGAGGATGCAGACATCTGGGATGTGCATGAAGACTGGAGTTTGCCGGAAGGTTTTGTTTTCGGTGAAGATGAGGAAAACTCTGAATCCATTTCAGACGATGGGGACGTCGATACAGAGTACAATACCCAAGACTCCACAGAGTTCGGCCCCGAAGAGGAGATGCCCGAAGAGGAAACCCCCGAAGAGCAGATGCCCGAAGAGGAAACCCCCGAAGAGGAGATGCCCGAAGAGGAAACCGAAGAGCAGATGCCCGAAGAGGAAACCCCCGAAGAGCAGATGCCCGAAGAGGAAACCCCCGAAGAGCAGATGCCCGAAGAGGAAACCCCCGAGCCTCAATAGTTTCTCATTCTAATGATTATTCCATACTGTCTTCGTAGTACTGCTGTAGATGAGTACTATGTTCCTATAGTACTAGTACAGGTTCCCAACCTGTACAAGAAGCACCTTCACGTTTGGTACTACCTATGTTAAGCACCAATATCAATTATTGTATGAGATCGTGTTAGTCATGTTTAGTATTGTAAATTTCGGTATTCGTTATTTAAACTTGAGTAGTATTGTCAATACTAGTTGGAGTGTACTAACCACTGGTTAAATCCATGATGTAAAACATTATTAAAATGGAGGGTAATCTGAAAGTAGCTCGTACCAATTGAACTGGAAATAATCCCAAACATTCGCCAGTCTATGTAAGAGACGGTGATGCTATTATGAGCCACAACAGGCCAATAGCCATCCATGAACATGGCGTCATTACACTGCTCCACATTACTGTTTAGCTCCAATGACAATTGAATTTTGCAAGTTTAAAGTCCATGACAAATTTTTGGGCTGCCTAAATTAGTGGCGATACCATGTCTTATATAGTTGAGTAGTGAAGCTTTGTGACACCAGTGAAACACGGTGAGGGTGGCGTGCATATCCATGCAGTTTCTGACGATAAGCATGCATATAGGCCCGATCTATTGAGGGGTTGCATGACACCCGTACATCCGCAAAGTCCCTATATGGCATGGTGTTTCATAGTTGCATCAAGTCAGCCTATATTCTATGGTCATTGTGGCTGTACGCTTATATTTCTATATCCCAATTAGGGATATTTTTCTCTAATGTCGATGCATGTATCTGCAGGCCAAGTCCAGCCTTTTCCAGGCCCTCCTCAGACCTGCACCTTGACTTCCTCTATAGTGGAGTACGACAATCCACCAATCGACCATATTATAGTTGACTATAATTTGGGCGGCTATAGAAAGATCCAATTGGTCTATTTTCTTGTAGAAGTAGTGGCACGGATGTTGAGTTGTTCTAGATCATGACGTTGATACTGGCCATTGTGCAGGACTGTATGACCATTGTGCAGGAGTGAATGGTCGTTGTGCAGGCATGGAATGATCATTGTGCAGGCATAGAATGGTCATTGTGCAGGAGCGAATGGCCATGCGCATACTCAGCAATAAGAGTGAGCCAATCACCACCCTAGTCTTTTTACGTAAGTAGCCATGCATGTTTCAGAATTGTTTCAAGTAACTTTATTCTAGACCAGTACGCAGGTTTATGCAGCCTTCTGTTTTGGATCCAAATTCCTGCACAATCACTCTGTTTCATCTTGTGATGGTCCAAACCAAGAATCTTGCTTCATGCTTGACGTGCGTCTTTTGCCCCGAGAAATGTCGCGATTGCTATGCATCTACCCCACGTCCAAGTATATAAAGACCAGGCTATCTCCCCTTCCCTCCATGCTATTCCTGCGAATCATTCCCAGTTTGTTTTTGAAAGCCCCAAGAAACATCATGTCGTTACACACCAACACCAACACCTTGAAGTTGAACAATGGACTCACCATTCCTCAGGTGGCCCTTGGAACCTACGAGTCCGTGGAGGGTGATGCCCAGAAGGCTGTGGAGTTTGCCTTGAAGAACGGTTATAGACATATTGATACCGCAGCATTTTACTTCAATGAAAAGGAGGTCGGAGCCGGAATCCGTAACTCCGGTGTGCCCAGAGAGGAGGTCTTTGTCACCACCAAGTTGTGGAATGAGGACCACAAGAGAGTGGCGGAGGCTTTTAATGAGTCTTTGGAGAAATTGGGCTTGGACTACATTGACTTGTACTTGATCCACTGGCCCAAGTCCCTTGACCCAAAGACCGGTAAGGAATATAGCGACTGGGACTATGTCGATACCTACAAGGAGTTCCAGAAGTTGTTGAAGACCGGCAAGGTCAAGTCCATTGGCGTTTCGAATTTCACCCAAAAGAAGATGGAGAGACTTTTAAGTGACCCCGAGATTACGGTCAAGCCCGCAGTCAACCAGATCGAGGGCCACCCATTGTTACCTCAGCACGAGTTGACCAAGTGGTTGATTGATAATGACATTGTGGTGCAGAACTACTGTCCATTGGGGTCTTCCAGAAGCACGTTGGTAACCAACGAAGCCATTGTGGAGATTGCCAAGAAGAACAATGTGGATGCAGGCCAGGTGTTGATTTCGTGGAGTGTCCAAAGAGGAACCAACCCATTGCCCAAGTCTGTTTCCGAGAAGAGACTCATTGGCAATTTGAAGACATTCACCTTGAGCGACGAGGACTTTGAGACCATTCAAAAGCTTTCGGAGAAGCAGGGTGTTAGAAGAACAGTGGAAGATGAAGTGTTTACGGATTAATAATGAGAGAAATACAAGGAGATAAATTTCCTCAAGTCCTAGTATACAGCTTCACCAAGTCCTAGTTTACTATGCAAAACCTGGCTTTAACCAAATCAGTACATTGCGTACGTGGAAGCCAAGGTTTGTAAGGAAGAAAGTGGATGTTCTGGAGTGTGAGCCCTAGTCGTGGAAAGGATGTGAATCAAGGCTCATAATCTGCAAAGATGTTTCCCTGACAATACCCTCGTATTGTATTTACTTTATTGTATCTACAGTATTGTATTTGCTTTATTGTATTTGCAAGAAAGAGTATTTCATTAAAGTCATGGATGAAAATTAGTGGGTGAAATATTGGGCCCGTGGTATATGACACACATATAAAGAGGAATCGGAAGATCTTCGCGAATAGGAAGATGAGAGTTCCAAGAGTGTTCAAAACTTGGATCTTTAATGGCAGTGAATATAGAAATGATACGCATGACTAATGGGAAATCCCGGGTTCATAATTTGTGTAATTTGTAATTTGTGTAATTTGTGTAATTGTCTAGTGAGTCGCAACACTAAATACTTTTTAGTGGATTTGGTAAGAAACGCGCGAAAATGAAAAAAAGTACATTCCACCACATAAAAATCTCTAGAGATTATTCAAACCAGAAAAACAAAGAAATCCCAAGAACCCGTACCTCCCCCATTAATATGCAGTTCTCAATATACAGTACACAATAAACAGTACCCATATACAGTACGCAATATACAGTACACTTTACAGTCCCCATATACAGTACACTCTACAGTCCCCATAAACAGTCACTTTACAGTCACTTTACAGTCACTTTACAGTCACTCTACAGCTAGGATCAAACACAAGGATCAATCAAAACAATAAATCAAAGTAGCAAAGTATCCTATTATTTCTAGAAGTTATACTAACGGAATATACAGGATAAGAATATAGCATTTTTCACATGCACCAAAGGAGGAAAGATTGTGGGAAAAATATCAAAAATAGAAAGATCAAAAAATAGAAATATCAAAACTTGTAAAAAAAAAAACATTAAAAAGCGACTAGAGGTTTTTTAAAAAGAGATTTTTGAACAAGTAAATTGTATAAATTTTCATCTCTTTCAAAGACCTGCATATAAATTTTTTTCAAGAATGTACTATTTTTTAATAAAATTCAAAAAAGATTTTAAAAAGAGAAAAAATTGAAAAGAAATTAACTTCAAAAAAAAAAATATCGAATTTTTCCGAGTCAAAAACTCAACCTTCTTTAAAAAAAGCTCGGAAATTGTTGAATTGTGCGGGGAAAATGGGAAAAAATGGAGATATTTCATTCAAAAAAACGCGAAGAAAACGCGATAAAAATGCGAAGAAAATGCGATAAAATGCGATAAAAATGCGATAAAAAGGCCCCACTTTTACATTCAAAATTGAGGGTTTAAATAGATCAAAAGCCCTTTAAAAAACAAAAGCCCTTGAAAAAACAAAGGCTTGAAAAAACAAAGGCTTGAAAATCTTTAAGAATTGAATTCCAAAAAATTAATTTGAAATTTAGGTTTATTATTATTATTTTTTTATTTTAGATCCAAATATCAATTTAATAGTTTACTTATTCTAGATCCAAATATCATGACTTCAAAAGAAATTAACCATGAACTCGTCAAATTCGCTTATGATAACCTTAACAATCTTCCAAAAGGAGAGGAATATGAAAAAATGATCTCTTCAGTGGCTTATGATTGTTTCCATAAAGACTTATGGACGCGAAGAAACCTTGCACATGAAGAAGCAATTGATTATGCTGATATTCGCATGAAAGATTATGATAATGATATTCCAAAACATCAAGATGCTAGGTTTAAACATTTATCTAAAATCTTTGGGCAAGTGCACGCTGAAACGGTTTTGGAGGCGCCGTTTTATGTTGATTATGGGTTCAATGTTAAACTTGGACGGTGGTTTTATGGAAACTTTAACTTGACACTTTTGGATTGTACATTGATCATTTTCGGAGATTATGTTTTGGTGGGACCAAATTGTACATTCACTACGGCAACTCACCCAACAGACCCCAAGATGCGTCGGAATGGAGTGGAGTATGCTTTGCCCATTACTGTTGGAGACCATGTATGGTTTGGAGCTGGAGTTAATGTCATGCCTGGTGTAACCATTGGTAATGGAGCTGTGGTGGGTCTGGGTGCTGTGGTTACTAAAGATGTGCCTGCTAATACTGTGGTGGTTGGATCTCCTGCTAGGGTTATTAAACACTTGACACCTGATGATAATAAGGATGACTTTAAGAAATAGGTTCATGAGTCATGAGATTTCTTTTGGTCATGATAATATCCAATCTACTAGTCAAGAGTATTATGTTGAAATCCACCCATCTGCTACAAATGACTATTCATTATATCCTATTTTTACCCATGATTTCGTCTATTAATATATTGTGGATAGAGTGCAATAGGGCAAGAGGTTTACAAGAGAATGAATATCTTACTACGGTTCAAATGGTTCGAGATAATATGATATTCTGTTCCTTTAGAATTATCACCATAAATATTTAAATATACTTGGGATTTGGTTCAGTCAGAATGACACTATGGTGAAGAATTTATGCTTTGCTCCCATTACACTACAATATACTATAGACTAGTATAATATACTATAGACTAGTATAATGTAGAATACAGTAGTATACAGTAGTATACAGTAGTATATTGTAGTATACACTAGTATAATATACTATAGACTAGTATAATATACTATAGACTAGTATAATATACTATAAACTACCAGTATACAGTAGTATATTGTAGTATAATATACTATAAACCACCAGTATAATATACTATAGACTACCAGTATAATATACTATACCTTACCAGTATATTGTAGTATACAGTAGTATATTGTAGTATACTCCAGTATAATATACTATACACCACCAGCATATTGTAGAATACTTCAGTATAATATACTATAGACTACTGGTATAATATACTATAAACCACCAGTATATTGTAGTATAAACCACCAGTAAAATGTAGTATACTCTAGTATATGACCAATTAAAAGAAGTAGGGAATTCTTAAATTGTTTATACTGATAACAATAATTAGAAGATGGATTATATACAAATACTGGTTTTAGAATAATTTAACTTCTAATAAGAAACTAACCTTCTTTAATTAGTAGTGTATATTATGCACCAGTCTCACTCTATAAGCTCCCTCTATAAGCTCCATATTCTAATCTTGTTTTCTTGAATGCACCATATACACCATGATTTATGCGTGTATAATATCTGTACTTTTTCTGAATGTAAAGGTTTCATTGCCATTTAATAGGGTATAGTATATGGAGTGTATAGTATATGGAGTGTATAGTATGGAGTGTATAGTATGGAGTGTAGTACATGGAGTGTACAGTATGGAGTGTACAGTATGGAGTATACAGTATGGAGTATATAAGAAAGAATTCTAGCACCAGAATCCAATACTTAGTGACATTGGATGCTATTAAATGATATGCTTTCTCTAAGGAGATTTCCGATATTCGTCATTCTCAGTCATGAGAAACTGTTTTCTTGGTTGCTTACTATGGAGAGCAATTAGAAAAGTATATAAGAACTAGTCGATTTGCTGAGAGATGAATCCCAGGATTCCTTTATGTTGATTCCCGTATTTGAATATACTTCGGATATAATTTGATTTATAAATATCAGATCTTCTTGAGTGCTAACGGTGTACAATTCATGGAGTGTATAGTTAATAGAGTGTATAGTAGGTACTGAACCCGTCTACTCTAACATAGTACAAGTAATAGTAGAAGTACTAGTAGAAGTAATAGTAGAAGTAATAGTAGAAGTATATTGACTAAGTATTGAGACATTTACCAAAGACTACATGCTCTGGTTTAGTCAGAATGCCAAGAAAAGGTATACCGAGCAGTCCAACTCGCAGACACTCACCACGCCCTTGAACTCCAAGATCCTCAAGCCGAAACCCTCTGGTGGCAAGAAGTACGAGGTGCTCACCCCTATGTCTCCTTTGGAAGACTTGGGCGCCTTTTTCAATGCTGGGAACTACTTCGCCATTGATTTTGGGCCTTGGACATCCAGATGACACTTTTATGATCAAGCGAGAGGGAAAAACGTATTCCAGTTTCCTTTTTGAATTGAAGAGGATGGGATACATCAAAAAAATGGCC
>NLAC01002003.1:0-31015 GCA_002374635.1 Metschnikowia sp. 04-218.3
CTTGCAACTTGTATGTATTCGTTTTTTCATGATGGAGCCTTAACTAATAACTCATAGATTAGATAGTCGGGTGAAGGGGTTACGTTGCTCTACTCAATATCATTTTAACTACTAACTACTAATGACTACTTGATCATGAAATACAAAGGTGAGTGTCATTGCACCGCCGACGGATATAATAAAAGATCATATGTATGTGATATTAAAGGACCGAATCCATAATATGATGGCTTCATTATCTTCACATGAAGGGGTTTTAATCCGGACTTTCTAGTCCATATAGGTTGGTTGGGAGTAGGACTAACATTAGTCAAGCACCCAGCACTCGCCAACCTAGACACATTGACACTGACAGAGGTACAAGGACTTATTGTTAATGTCAAGATGGCTCATTCACACCTTCCAAACTTATAGCTTTCGTTCTTAGGCTCCAGATACTATAGATGTACTGATTTGATTGAATAATCTAAATTCCTCGAAAGCCTTATATGGATATCAAATGGCATGTATATCTTTTGTGCATGATTCTACCTCTAGTGGTGTTATATGCAGGCTGCCAAATTATTCAAAGCTTACAAATCTTAAACGTTTCAAAGGTTCAGAAATGAATATTTTAGAGATGGCGATGAAGAATTGGATGGACAGGTTTCATGGAGTTTTAAGATGATCAGGATGCAGTCTTATGAGGGAAAAAGAAGTTGAACCATAATTCTACAACAGTCCATAAAAACCAGAACAAAGTCCATGAAAAACAGAACAAAGAAAAGGAGCAATAGAATTTGACGGATATAACGAAGCAGAGTGAAGGTTGACTCAATGNAGTCCATAAAAACCAGAACAAAGTCCATGAAAAACAGAACAAAGAAAAGGAGCAATAGAATTTGACGGATATAACGAAGCAGAGTGAAGGTTGACTCAATGGATGATGACTTGTTGAACATGAGAAACCACTATATCTCTGGTGTACTGCATCCTCTCTCACGTGTCTGCGTATAAGCAGGGGCAGATGAAACAGATCTTGGTCATTAACGTGTTGGAGGCACCGAAGCCCGAAGCCTCTGAGTGGCGAGATCCCAAAGGGACACGGTGTGATTACATAAGGAGGAGGACCCGCTCATAGGGTTTTAAGGTATCGAATCAGCTCAGTTAAGGAGAGGAAATGGCAATTTCCTAGTATTAGTTTGGAGACAGGCCAGAATACAAAGAACTGAGGGGCAATTGAAGTTTCGTGCTGACTAGAGTCTTAGAGACCTATTAAGTTATAGTTCCAGCTTATGAACTAACCAGCTCAACATATGAGGCACACACGTTTCAAACGTTCGCAAAGTCTAGTGTCCAGTATCTAGTGCTTTTGTCCAGTGTCTAGTGCTTTTGTCCAGTGTCTTGTTGATATCCTCAATGGTACTCTTTGCATTGGTGGTGTGTACCAGACTGACCTCCTCACACACCTGCACATACACTCACACACCTGCACATCACCTTATGCTCAGTCACTCACATACTCAGTCACACTCCCAGAAATGGCATGAACACTATGAATGAGAATGTATGAATGTATGAGCATGAAAGAAGTGTGAATGTATGAGCATGAAAAAAGTGTGAATGTATGGCATGAAAGAAGTGTGCATGTATGTTATGAGAAAGTATCTATGAGTGACTGTGATTGACTAGAAGTGGATGACGGACCAAGAAAGATGGCGTTGATATCCTCATAATGCCTACACAGCCCAAGCAGGAGAATTTCGATTAAATGGAAGCTTTTCGTGGACTCCAAAATTGCCAGTTTGCAACCTCTAGATTGAGCGGGTTGGCGGGAGGTACGGGTGCGCGCGATATAAGTGAGGGAATTTTATCACCATCACCCACCATGTTCTCATCCTTAAAGCAAGCCATGCAACTCCGGGCAGGCGCCCTTGTTTTCCCCCGGTGGATGACCAGCACGGCGTCAGTATTGGCAGCTCCTGCATCCCGACCCAACGGGATGGCCGGAATGCTGCGGCCTCGGGATCAGGCCCCCTCGGAAAAGATTGTGGCCTGGAAACTCTACGCCACGTTCCACCGCCACAATACCCTCTGCTCCTTAAGCGCGGTGGTGGAGGATTTGGACTTTGCCAAGAAAAACCCCGACTTATCCTATAATGAAAAAGTCTTGTATTACATGCGCTTGCCTCACCACACCAAGGCCTTTGTCAGTGCCGGGATGTTGGGGTTCCGCAAGGGAAATCGGGCTGAATATGAAGCTGCATATCAGGTGAGCTCAAGGCTTTTTAAAGTTATTGAGGAGAAGAAGTTGTTGGACCAAAATGCTCAAGTGGAGTTGATTCTTCAGGACTTTGGCCGGGGGAGAGAGGCCTTTACGCTGGCTTTGCAGGGGAAGGAGGGTGCGCATGTGCGGCCTCACATTGTGAGGGTCACCGATCGGACTAAGTTGAAGTTTGGTGGTGTACGCTCCAAGAAGTTACGCCGTTTATAGATGTATATAGGAATGGATTATCATATAAAGGGGCTGTCAAGGTAACTTGATGAGCTGTTTATGGTGTGTGAGGGTTTTTGGATTTCTCTACTATTTGGTTATTTCTGAAACAAAAAGATAAACTTGGTGGATTTAGACTTGGTGATGGAGATGTGAATACCGTTTATTGGAGGTGATTGGAATTGATGACTGGAAAAATGTTGAACAGGCGAGGATGTGAAACATCTGGTATGGGTCAATATACAGATTCCAGATGAAACAATAAACTACTCCCTGAAATCAGGAGGAGGTATCGGTCTGAGGAGGTTTAAAGAATGTGGCCGCTAAGAAATGTATGCCGTACATTCTATTCCTAGACGATTTGAACGAGTGTCCATGTTACACCCAGAAAGAGGAAAACATATAAAGTGCTCTCTCTGATCTACCAGAGGTTTACGGGAAGAAAGCCTAGTGAAAAGAACAGCTTCTGGGTATTCGTTTACCAACCACAACAGAAAGAACTATGACAATTATCTCTCCTGAATTACAAAGATTGCTAAACGACCACTACACCGGGGTGCCAGAGTATGGAACGATTAAGCACCAAGCTAAACAGGAACACTAATCTCTTTCTTCTTTAATACTAATAAGGCACTTTAATGATAATTCAATCATTTGAATTCTGATCTTAAGCTAGTTATATTTATAACTCTTTTTGTCTCTTATATAATTGGAGTGTTCTATACCTTTAATGGGAAACCTGCTTTATAGAGGAAACCTGCTTTATAGAGGAAACCTGCTTTATAGAGGAAACCTGCTCTATAGAGGAAACCTGCTTTATAGAGGAAACCTGCTTTATAGAGGAAACCTGCTTTATAGAGGAAACCTGCTTTATAGAGGAAACCTGCTTTATAGACCAATGACAGACCTGGATCCACAGCTCCAGTCTCCATGGAACTCTTTCTCTAGCGTTCTGATTAATCCTTCATATGACATTCCAACCAGACTCTAGGCTTTTCCTTCTGATACCTCGTTCATTGGAGTTATCACGGAGAATTCCTTAACCACCGCTTCTTGAATGACTCTGTATGAAAGACTTCCCTTTAGAGGTGTCTTATTGGAATCTCCCTTCTCTTGTTTCCGATACTAGGCCCGTTCCATTTCCAAATCGCTGGCATCTCTCTTTTATTATTTCATCTGCTCCTCCTGCATTTTAAACTTCAGAATTTTTATCTACTACTTATGAGACGTGCAAGTCTTGTATGTTTTTTTTTTTCAACAGTTATAATTGGACCAATTATGCAGATCATGGTTATGAGCCCACCAATAATAAAACCATAGTTTCCACTGGCTAAATCTATAACTCATCAATCTCCTTTTTACAAACACTACTTAGTGTTTCAATTATAGCTTTAGAACCTTTATTAACATCTGCTCTTTAGTATTGTGCTATCATGATTTTCACTAACGAACGTAACACTGTGATCAACAATTCATTGAAATGTAATACATCCATTCATTGAAATGTAATACATCCATTCATTGAAATATAGTGGTTGACTCTATTTATCCAAGTCCTTAAGTCTATTCTCCTCTATCTCCTCTATACTCTACTATCTACTCTATCTACTCTATACTCTATCTACTCTATCTACTCCACTACATACTTCCTCTATCTCCTCTACTATACTCCACTTCATACTATCTACTCCACAGTGTCTCCTCTTATCTACTCCAGTGTCTCTACTATCTACTCTACTCTCTACTCTACTCTCTACTCCACTACATACTCCTCTTCATACTTCCTCTTATCTACTCCTCTATACTTCCTCTTCATACTTCCTCTTCATACTTCCTCTTAACTACTCTATCTACTCTACTATATACTCCTCTATCTACTCTATCTACTACTCTATCTACTCTTATCTACTCCCTCTTCCTCTATCTACTCCACAGTAAACCCCACATCTAGTATAAAAGAACCTTTCTTCTAGTCCAACTTCTCCAACTTCTCCAAAAACGTTAGTTGGAAGAGGTAGGTGTTTTCATAATACACGTCAAGAAGGAATACCCATAGAATCAATTTCAAGAAGGAATACCCATAGAATCAGAATTAAAAAATGATCAAGTGTAATAACTTCTGCAGTTGTATCAAGTCATAATGTAAACCTTCATATTCGGTTGGTCCATAATCATCAATTCTGGAGTCATAGAATCAATTCATATTCCATTTCCATATTTCCATATCATTCTATGATATATCTAAAACCTTCTCCAATCTAATGTAATGTGGTTTCATTCTGATTTTTATAGAAACATCCATCCAAACTTTAGATCATGTAGACCCCATAATCATATAGATGATAATATATCTTAATAAATAAGACTTTGAAATCTCAATTTATACTATCACTATGATTATCTTGAATTGATTTTCAATTAATAACTTCCATTCAATTGGAATATCTTTTTTTTCTTTTTCTTGCTTTGATATTGAAAAGTTGGATTTCTTTTCATTATAATAAGCTTTCATTTCCATGGTTATATGGTTCTCTATTCTCTTTCCGAAACAAACTCATAGCAAAACCTTTAAATGTCCAGACTTTCAAAATAAACTCCAATCGTCTCAGATCATCATTTAAAGAAATCCTAATACCTGCAGTATATTCAAATCTATGACTTCATGTCTATAGATTAGAAGACCATGACACTTTATAAGCCTTGAGTTGAGAGTATCACTGGTTCCAAAAGCACTGGAATTGATTATTTGGTGGATGTGGATTTCAATAGTGGAACTTAGATTCAACTCGAATCTCAATCCATACCCTCATAACTATGAGAGGGTTAAAAGTTTCCTTGAATCCTATGCTTGGTTTCAGGTAAATGGAAGTAGATGAGTTTCCAAGCTCTATGGAATTGTTCAAATGGAAACACACGTTCCATAATCACTTTCGGCTGGTTCAGAAGTAGATTCAGTAGTAGGTTCAGTAGTAGATTCAGTGGTAGATTCAGTAGTAGGTTCAGAAAAACCTTAAAGGTTACCCAAAGCAGTAGAAAAGTAGATAAGAACCAGCCAGTTCCTGAAAGATGGATCCATTGGATCTAAGGTTAATTCCCTTATTCAAATATCCAACTGATAGAACTTGGTTAGATCCCTATCCTTCTAGAGTGGTAACACCCTTATTGTTTCATCTGGTTATTGCATATTGTCCCAGGCCAGATAACATCTCCCCATTTCAACTATATGAAGTAGAGACTCAATTGAACATTGGTCACTTATAGTCAATTGTCCACATATGGTATCTTATTTGCTTTGCATGAGTCAAATGTCACGTTTGAAACAGCAACCACCATATCCCACCACCATATCCCACCACCACATCCCACCACCACATCCCACCACCACATCCCACCACCATATCCCACTGTAGACATGACTATAGATGACTATAGATGACTATAGATTCCACTATATATGACTATAGATGACTATAGATTCCAGACTGAAATATTGGCTGTAGTCTATGTTCAAGGATGTAGCTGCCTTTTGGATATAACAATCACCAGAACCATGGTGGTAAAAGTCTCCATGACTAAAAGTATCTCTTCAAGTATCCTCCAGTAATTCACAGTTTGCTCAGTATAATCTTGATTAACTCACTGTTGGTTCAATATGCTCTTACCTGATAAGTCCAGAAATAGACCTTGTATAGCTAGTGAAGAGTGAGGAGTGAGGAGTGAAGAGTGAGGAGTGAGGAGTGAGGAGTGAGGAGTGAGGAGTGAGAACTGGAATTAGTGAGCGCACTGAGGATCCATTCGCACTAATAAAACAGTAACACTCACCATTCTGACCACACTAACCATTCTGACCACACTAACCATTCTGACCACAAATATAGTCCATGTAATATAAATGAATCTAGGGATTGGATCACAACAATACTGTCCACCACTTTATTTCATTAAGAATAACTTATTCTGATCTATTCGATATATACATTGTCGTCATTGCATGATAGGGGTATAGAAGGGGGTATAGAAGGGGGTATAGAAGGGGGTGTAGAAGGGGGTGGTAAAAGAGGAGTTGTAAATCTGTTGAGAATAATGGATTAGCACGTGGTGATTGGCACGTGATAGAAAATGAGAACCAGGGCTCGTGCCCTAAACGTCACATCGTCACGTGCACCCGCACCCACGCGCCCTTCCCATACACTCCCCCCAAACACCCGCACCTCCTCTGCGCTCGCACTCTTTTTTCCCAGAAAATCTTTTCTACCTTTAGTTACTCATACATCAAGATGGCTACCAGTATGTATAATGCTTGATAACGCAAGCCGCCGTGGTGATATGCGGTCCATGCACTCTGAATCCCCGTCTTTTCCTCCTGTCCAAAATCCCGTTTCCATCGTCTCCTTAGGCGTCTCTCCTTAGTCCCTAGGCGTCTCCTTAGACGTCTCATGCTTTTACAGCCACTTTGGCCGCCCACTTTGCTTCCAATGTTTCCGATCGATTATCCATCCATCCAACCGCCAATCATAATCATTATATCCAGAGAATTTGCTTCCTACAAGATCCATCCATTTACTCGAAACTTGCATCCGTTTTCCATACCTTTGCTGCAATTGTCAGAATGATCATCAGGTGTACCTTTGCATTAACCTTATACCGGTTCCGTCCATTGATACTGTTTCAATCCCTCATGAATATGCCTTTTTTTGGTTTTCCGATTCCTTATCACTACCGTCAATTGATTTATACTAACCTCAGACAACCAAGCTGCTGCTGCTCAGAAATCTGCCTTGAAGGGTAACAACTCCAAGAAGGTCGTCAAGGTGAGAACTAACACCAAGTTCCACTTGCCAAAGACCTTGAAGCATGCCAAGGCTCCTCAATACGCAAGAAGAGCTGTGCCTCACTACAACAGAATGGACGCCTACAAGGTGATTGAGTCTCCTATTGCCACTGAGACCGCCATCAAGAAGGTTGAGGACGGTAACACCTTGGTTTTCCAAGTGTCCTTGAAGGCCAACAAGCACCAAATCAAGTCCGCTGTTAAGGAGTTGTACGAGGTTGACATCGAGAAGGTCAACACCTTGATCAGACCAAACGGTACCAAGAAGGCTTACGTCAAGTTGACCGCTGACCACGACGCTTTGGACGTTGCCAACAGAATCGGCTACGTCTAATGCATGAGTAGAGTGTAATTAATAAAGAGGACGACTGAGTTATGTAGTACTTTAGGAAATATTTAAATTGCTATTTTTGATGAATTTACAGTACCTCTTAAAAGGACCGTGTATATACATTCTCGATTTATTCAATATCCTGCATATAACACCGTCGTATTTCGCTTTGGTTACTTTTTTTTCACTTTGACCTGCTTATCGTCGTGCATAAACCAATGTCTCATATCCTGCATAGAATACCCGTCATTATGGTGGTGCACGGGTTTATTACCACCTTAATCTGACTACTATTACCCAAAGTATACACATACCGTTCCCCTCATCAAATATGCACCCGTTTAAGATCAGAGGGTATGTGCATTGGGTGGTGATTTAGAAATGTGTCTATATGCAGGACAATGTAAATTCGCATGTATATGCAGACATTTTTGGCAGATCCCAGAGCATGTAACTTATCTAATATGCCTCTTTTTTATTCCAAAAAAACTCTATTCCTTTCAGATTTTTCTTCTCTATCACCTCCAACAATCCGTTACTCTCTACGACCACTACATCATATTTTATCGTGACGTTGGAAGGTCCAAAAAAGTAAAAGAGCGACGCGGTCCTGCATATCACGCAACCAAGGCGCGACTTGTTTTTTTCCCAAGCGATTTTCCCTTTTACCTACGTCTTCTTTAACTCGTCTCCTGTCGGCTCCATTTCCGTGCTCTTCTGCTTTGTTTTCATAACATATAACTGCATAACCATCTTCCTGCATCGAATAGGAGTCGTCTCTCGAAATTTTGACCGATTTAGCGCATAATTACGTCCTACAGCGCCATATTTCGTATTTTCTTACTTCCTACTACAATATTCCGACAAAAAACCGCCAAAAACGATTAACCTTTAATAATTTCTATCCTGGCGTAATCTCCTGCCTTTTTCGATCAAAACGGTGTTCTTTGATATATATATTTGCTATCCTGTCCTATACTATCCTGTGCTACTGCATACTGTTCAATACTGACCCCTAATAATGCAGTTCCACACACTCCCTGGCTTTTTCTCCAACGATAATAGCCCAATGCTGGCGACAGATTCTCCATTCCCGCCCTTGAAAACCGAACATCGGTACCGAGGAGTGTATGAAAGGGCGGGGTTTGACGTCAATTTAGACGGCCCCAGTCCCGATTCGGCATCGGCCCGGTTTTCTCCCTTTTCCCCTAGGTTCAAGGAGTCTCTGGGCCACTCCAGACCCATGGAGAAACCCCTGTCGGCGTCTATTTACTCGCTGCAGTCCCGGAACATGTCGGCAGGGCTGATGCCCCGTGCTGCGTATGGCTCCAAGCCTAATACGCCTTCCAATGAACATTACGATAGCCGGCGTAACTTCTCGGATTCCAGGATTAATCAAAGGCCCGAACAACAGCGGTTTGGTGGGAGTTCCAGTGCAGGTTTCAATCCTTATGCTCACCTCAAGTCACAGCCCTCGGACTCGTCTATCCATTCTGGCCGTTCTGGACGTTCTGGTCATTCTGGTAATTCTGGTCATTCTGGTCATTCCGGCCACTCTAGGTCCATCACTTCGAATGCAGCACCATACGTGAAGAAATTCGAGGCGGAAAACGTCAATCCTCGGCTTGCTAGAGAGCATGATCTGGAGCGCAACAAGAAGAGTCTTAAGTTGCATATTCCCGAGGCGAAATCCCAATATATCATTTCTCAGGAGACGGCCGTCACTTCAACCACCAATTCTCCATTTGATACTGATCAAAATGACCGCAGCAGTCCTCTGACGTCATTAGGGCTGCATGGAGAAACGCAAAAAAGGACCATTCTCGAGTCAGAGCCCCTTGGATTGAGCAGTACGGGGTCTAGGCCATCTCCAGCGCAAAAATCTGCACCTTATACCCTTCCTGGCTTCGAAAAAGATGTCTCCAAAGCCTCTCCCTACCCTGTTACGGAAGCAGGGAGAGATCTCAATGAGGTTTTGGCCGGTTTCAAGCAAGACGTGGTCGAACACAGGCATTACGATCCTCATGTATCTGGCGAGAAGCCTTTCGGCCACCAGTACAAAAACACTGTCGACAGCTTTGTTCCTTCCACTAGCAACTTGGCCCCTAACTTTGGCAAGCAAACCGACAGGACCGAGGAGGTGAGTTCTCAGGACGAAGAGCTGTTCCATTTCGATTCCCCCAGGCATTCTTCAGGAACCACAGAAACTTCGGCCGAAAACTCCAATGACGACTACAACCAATATTTGCACATGTCCAATGGACCCAAGCTGTACCGCAATCCACATCACTCTACCATCAGTTCAATCATCTCCAAGCCGTTTGACGATGAAAGCGATGAGGATGACGAAATCGAGCTCGAGCTAAAACGACAATTGGAGAACATCAAATCAGGCAGTTCCATCAGTCTCGATTCCGCCAACTTGATGACCAGCGAAGATTCGTTCGTTACTGCATCAAACGTGCTGGCTGCTCTGAGTGAAAACGTGCAAATGCCGATTTTCAAAGTCTCGGGAGCGGAAGAAATCGAATCTGAAGGAAGCGACACAGAGACCGAGTTGGAGGAAGGAGCTGCTACGAGTAGTCCCGAGTTTTCGGAGGATGAAGAGCAGATTGAGACCCAGCATCAGTACCTGCACACACAACAAGGCCAAGAGTTTTTCTTCGAACAGCCTGAAACTCCGCAGTTTGAAAAATCCAAGTTTAATGATTCCTTTACTCTTGAAACACCCGAAACCATCAAGCCGTTGAGCCCCAAAAACCACCAGGTGGAGCGCGAGTTGGAGAACCTCAACTTGTACAGCGAGTCACGGACCATTGCACAGGAACTCCAATATACACCTCGCAATGAGGAGCACGAGAACGATATTCTCCGGCAAAACCCCACTCCGCAGGAATTCGAGGCTTTCCCCCGCTCGGTGATTGACCCCAAGGTGCCTAACTTCCGGACCAGTGACGTACCCCGGAACCCAGCCGGGACCGGCCCGTGCCGTACGTGTGGACTCCCCGTGGAAGCCAAGTCAGGCCCGAAAAAGGCCATCTTCTCCAAAACAGGAGAGTTAAGCGGACAATGGCACCGGACATGTTTCGTGTGTCTGTATGCCGGATGCGAGATACATTTCAATAAGAACGTTACGTCGTACGTCTTACTCGACAACCCCTTCTGCAATCACCACTACCATTCATTGAACAATACACTTTGCCAGACGTGCCACTTTGGAATCGAAGGCGAGTGCATTGAGAACGAGCTCAAGCAGAAATGGCATTTGGATTGTCTTGCCTGTACCAAGTGCAAGCGCAAGATTGGGTCGGATTACTTCCTCGTGGATGGCAATATCATTTGTGAGACGGATGCCGAGGCCGTGATTGCTGATTTGGAACGTTCCGGCTTACTCACCTCTGATAAGGTGGAGAAGCGCAGAACCAGGATGTTGTTTCTAGACTAAAGAAGAGGAGAAGGAGAGACAGCAGACACCAGATAGTGGAAGAGGCAGGAAGAAGTGGACAAATGGGGAAGACAGTACAGAACTAAATAGGGACTGGAGACTGACATTAGTACGTTATAGAGGAGAAGATATAAGAACAGACCAGTACTTATCAATACATATTTATGAAGAATACATGATTCATTACGATTCTGAATACACCATCTCTCTATTTATCTTAGGGATGAGAATAGTCAAGTAGTATGAAAAGGGAACGGGTTGTATGCAGGAAACTGCATTTAATTCTTGAGTTATCATAATAGGAGAAAAGGATCAAGTTTTCCGAATTCTAGTATAAAATATATATTTAAAGAGTATTTAAAGAGTACATTTAAAGAATATTTAAAGAGTACATTTAAAGAGTAGATTAGGATGGAGAGTCCAGGGCACTATCTGCAGGACGCGAAATGTTTCCTGCATTTAAAGATATCAAATAAGTTTTACAAGCAGCCATGGCTTTTTTTCGGTTCAAAAAGAGGTTTCTTTTTTCTTATGATGGCTCTTTTATAGTACTCTCCTTTTCAGTGGAAAATTGGGTAAAGTGGATTTTTAAGCTTGTTTAGATTTTTCTCCTAATGTCTCTTGGTAAAGAATATGTGCGAAAGTAGAAATACGTCACTGGGATTTGGTTCAGTATTAACCTCTGCATAACGAAAGTGTAAAAAATCATACTTTAAAAAACATAATGAATAGCTTATGTAATAATTCTCTTCCTACAAATTTACTCTTGTACCTACAAATTTACTCTTATACCTACAAATTTACTCTTATACCAATAGAAGATACACAGGAATTGCTACTTCTACTGATTCTTACTCAACTATTATTACTCATACTGATTGTTTTAACTTCTTATTGTTGAGAGTTTGTGTAAACCTTTCTATAAGTTGGAACTTGAGTTACGTTCATCTTCATTAACTCTATCAAGTGAGGAACAGTGGTGCTCATGTCAGCGTAATGTATTGGGGTTTCTCTTCTAAACTAAATACTAATCTGCTCTTTAGCTGAGATGGTTTTGTATATCCTTTAAAACAAGCGAGATGGTTTTCTATATCCTCTAAAACAAGCGAGATGGTTTTCTATATCCTTTAAAACAAGCGAGAAGGCTTTCTATATCACTTATATAGCCAACTGACAGACCTGGATCCGGAACGGCTTGTCGTCGGATCTCTTTCTCTGGCAGCTCTGATTAAAACCCTCATCTGTGATTCCAACCAGACGCCTGTTATTGCCCTTCGTGCATAACTCTACACTTTGGGCTAACTTTCAGAGATGCCTCATTGGATCGTTCCTTTGTATCGGGTTCACATATTCAACCTCTTCTGTTTCAGGTTCGCTGATGGCACGCTGTATCCAGGAGTAGCTCCAGGACTGGGTCTTATGTGCTAATTTCATCTGCACCCCTGCATTCTCAACTGGGCCAGTTCAGTATGAACACTTATTACTCATACTGATTGTTTTAACTTCTCATTACTCATACTGATTATATTAACGTCTTATTACTCATACTGATTGTTATTCATACAGTTAGATCCTTTAGCTGTTAAGCATAGTTTTTAGTGACTTGTGTTCATAGTAAACCACTCTCTAAGAGGATTTGAGTTCCTTGAATAACTCTCGAGTAGAAGAAGTGGGTGCAAATTTCAGCACGTTATCAAAGGTAATGATTTTTTCTTTAACATGGTAGCCCAATATCATACGACTTTGGAATGGTATTTCAAAATGACCATTGTTAGGATAAACAGCATAGCCTTAGATATACCATAATAGTTAGAGCACTATATACCATAATAGTTAGAGCACTAGATACCATAATAGTTAGAGCACTACATACCACACTATTAGAGCACTACACACCACACTATTAGAGCACTAGATACCACACTATTAGAGCACTAGATACCACACTATTAGTTGGCATTAATTATCATTTCATACCATCATTCCAATTCCAATTATTTCCTGCCAATTGTTTCCATACGTAAAAGTGTTATGGACGGCTACGCTAAGATTATTGATGACTAGAATACCCACTACTTACAAAAAGCCAACCCCAGCTCTAATCACAAACCACTATAGCTAAAAACCAATTCCCACTCCCAAAATCTCATCCACAAAAAAGTCGCTTCCAACTTTAAGAAGTAGTAAAGAAATCAGAACTAATTTTTAAAAATTTCTTACAGAAATTTGTTTCTAAGATCTTGTAAATTCCATCATATTTTGATACTTGATCCTAATAGAATCGTTAATTGTAATACAAAGAATTACAAATTGCTCTAACCTTCACTAAGTTCTAAAATTGAATGGTGTCAGTCTTGTCACATTAGATCCCATATGAGTATCGCACTCATGATGATTGAAGACTAGGCTGGTCTATTAGTCCATCTTGACTTTGAACCGTCCCAAGATTTGGTGTCAAGTACTGGTAGAAGCGTCATTGGTAGTTGTACCAAATCCCCAAATCCAAGTATCAGACATTTTGTTATATGCCGTCTATAAGTAGCCCTGTCTTCAATGCTTTCCTTAGACACCATCTGCCATGATATAGAAAGTAGACACTGCACATGCACACGAACAAAAGACTCACTATATGTGAGCTATCATAGAAATTGCCACTCAAGTCTTATGAACTCTTGTACTCTATACCCATAATGGTAAGCCCAACGATCTATCAAACAGAACCTTTCATGTCCATTTTCCCAGAACTTCTTTTCATGTCCAGAGTATCTCCAGTCAATCTTTCACATGTTTTCCCAATGCCATAAAGAGTAGTCCCATAGTATTCGTTCATGATAACTTCCTGCCAAGTAAACATGGTATCTTTTTCAGTTTATATTGGAATCCAGTATTCCAATCAAGAGAATGTTAGGCCATTCTAGTTCTCAAGTAGAAAACACCTTCATTAGGCTGTCTGAGATACTCTCTTCTTTATACCCTTGAACTCTATATCCTTGAAAGTATACAGCAATCACAACATCAGTATAATGGTAGATCTCACCTCATGTAGAAACAGGATCTTCTTCAATAATAAAATGATCATCGTCATATGCAGTCGAATGGAGTTCAAGGTTATCATCATCATCAAAAGTTCCAAATACCAAATCATCATAACCTGCACCCAGGTACCCTTCAGTATGGTAAGAAGCCAACTTAACCTGCATTTTGCAATAGATAATATAGGTGGCCAATGAAACAGCACACACCGTGATAAAAATACTCACGATATCCAAAAGCTTAGCAGAAAAGGGCCGCTCCGCATTCCCCAAGTTCTTAACCGTATGTCCAATGAATATATGAGCAAACATTTTAGGAGATGTAATCAAGGATGCAGCCAAATAAGTCCATGCTGAAAGATTAGGAATAGCAGCTAATGCTCCATTAGATAATGAATAAGGTAATGGACATAACCGGATCAATATAAGAATGAAAAGAGATGTATCATCCTTTAAAATCTCAGCAAAAGCTCTAAATTTTTCATGTTTCTGAACCATATTTTCGGCTTGATTATGAAGAAGGTAACGAAATGTCATAAAACTTGCAAAAGATCCAGTAATTGAAGCTGATGCCAATAATGGCCAACCATTAGGAAACCCATAAGTCATACCACACAACATAGCCAAGGCAGTAAACCCAAGAAGTGGAGGAAACCCCATAATAAATATAACAATAAAAAGAAGAATGCCTCCACCTTTAGTTTTTTGAATCAATTCCAGTAAATCTATTAAAACTTCCAAAAGGTACTTATGGAAAACAAGGGCCAAGATTCCAAACACTATACCCAATATAGAAGTGCAAATGAGGAATATGCGTTTGGGAAGACTTTGTTGATGATACCATTGTAGGATTTGGTTTTTAATTTCTTGGATCACTAAGATTTGATGTGTTAGAAATCTTGTCATTTATTAACACGTGCGCGAGTTCTTGATAAGTTGTAGGATAAACTTGAGGAACTATGAGGACCATGGAGATGATTTCTGTGCACGCCACGACCTCACGTTGACTGGCTTCCTTTTTTGGGGAAGTTGTATGCACTCCTGTAATAAAATGACTCCTTTTGGAATCTCCATGCACTCCATATTAATTTGGCTCCTTTTTTTTGGAGGTTTATATCGACTCCCACAATATATTGCTTGACGGTTTTATCGATTCAACTCATTATGCATGGTCGATGCAGGCATATATTTGATGCATATTCCTGCACACCCCGCGGGCCGTGACCTCCGAACCCATTGGTTTCAAAAAAGCAAATATCCTTCTTCCACACTTTCCAAGAAAATGCGGTATTTTCTCTTTTTGGTCTCGGCTCTTGCATGGTCTGGAGGCTATGCTCCTGGAAATGTCGAATGCCCTGGTGGCAGCTTGATCCGTTCGGCTAATAAGCTTTCTGATAATGAAACTGCATGGCTTCAAGAACGTAACAAGATCACTAACCAACACTTGGAAACCTTTTTAAATGAAGCAAAACTCGAGAACTTCAATGCTGGAGATTTCATCAACAAAACTTCAAATAACAACCGTACAGTGACAATTGGTATTGCCTTTTCGGGAGGCGGCTATAGGGCCATGTTGAGTGGAGCAGGTCAATTATCTGCTTTGGACAACCGCACTCTTGGAGCTCATGAAGAAGGACTTGGAGGTTTACTCCAGGCTTCCACTTACCTTGTGGGCTTGTCCGGAGGTAATTGGCTCGTGGGAAGTTTAGTGATGAACAATGACTCCAGTGTACAAGACATGATCGACAACAAGAACGGGCTCTGGAATTTGGAGCATTCCATCGTCAACTATGGAGGCTGGAACCCCATCAAGGCTTATGAGTATTATAAGCAATTATGGGATGATGTCAAGGATAAGGAAGATGCTCATTACCCTATATCTTTGACCGATACCTGGGGCAGAGCCTTGCTGCATCAGTTTTTCCCCGAGCTGACAGAATACGGCAATTCGCTTGTGTGGTCGCTGATCCAAGATATGGAAAACTTTGTTAACCATGAAATGCCGTTTCCCATAGTGGTGACCGATGGCAGAACGCCTGGCGAGATGCTCATTAGTGGTAACTCCACTGTTTTCGAGGTCAACCCCTTTGAATTGGGTTCCTGGGATCCATCCTTATACTCCTTCACCCAAACCCGGTACTTAGGAACCAAGGTTAAGGACGGAAACCCCATGAACGGTACGTGCGTTGCTGGTTTTGATAATGCAGGTTTCATCATGGGTACGTCCTCCACCTTGTTCAATCAATTCGTGTTGCAGATCAACACCACATCCATTTCATCTGCTTTGAAGTCCATCATCACCCACATTTTGGATTCAGTCTCTGAGGACGAGAATGACATTGCCGTATATCAACCCAACCCCTTCCGCAGCTACGACGACGCAGCTTACCACTCCATTGTTCAAAACGACACGTTGTACCTTGTTGACGGAGGAGAAGATGGACAAAACATCCCACTTTACCCATTGATACAGCCTGAAAGAAACGTGGATGTGATCTTTGCATATGATAACTCTGCAGATACCGTTCAGCTGTGGCCCAATGGAACATCAATGATTGCCACGTTTGATAGACAACACTTGCAACAGGGAAATGGTACCATCTTCCCCTATGTACCGGATGCAGCCTCTTTCCGGAACTTGAACTTGACTGCTCGTCCGGCCTTTTTCGGTTGTGATGCCAAAAACTTAACCAGTTTACTTCCTGATGGAGCAAATGATGATGACATCTATAAGTCGCCTTTGATCGTGTATACGGCCAACCGGCCTTTCACCCACTTTTCCAACACCTCCACATTCCAGCTTTCATATGAGGAAGACGAGAAGTTCAGTATGATTAGAAATGGCTTTGAGGTAGCCTCAAGACTCAATCGTACCTTGGACGACGACTGGAAAACTTGTGTTGCATGTGCCATCATCAGAAGAGAGCAAGAAAGACAGGGAGTGGAGCAAAGTGATCAGTGTAAGCAATGTTTCCAAACGTATTGCTGGGACCTGAGAACTGACACCTCGGAGTCGGGTTTAAATTTCACTAGCACAGGCACCACCAACGGAAACCAACAAAATGACAATCGGACAATCAGTGCAGGATTTTCTTTGCACGCTGGTCATGGTTCCAACATTTGGCAGATGCTAAGCTTTATGCTTGTCACGGTAATTGCCTTTTCATGTACTTCTTTCTAGAGTCATATCTTCCAAGGAAGTTATGATACCACTCTAGATAGTAATGTCCCATAAAAGTTAGACGGATAATTCAATTGTCCAATAGAATCTGTGCAATGAGTCAGCAGATAAAATTATGGCCATTATAGTTATTAGGCGTGGTCACGTGACGTGACCTTATCAAACCAATAATCAATGGTCAATTAGAAATAAACCCACTATCCCATGCACAACACATAACCCATAAAAAGCCATTAATCTAGGAAATTCAGATTTCCTATACTATCCAATAATCTCTCAGGGCACATTCAATAAGGCTTAGAAAACGCTTCAATGAGGCTTAGACGAGGCTTAGAACAAATTCCAATGAGGCTTAGATAAAGCTTGAACGAGGCTTGGATATGTTTTATACAAACCATGAAAAGCCTCCATGGATCCTTTTTTTTTTTTTATCCCCTGCATAACAAAGGGTTGATTTGGTTTATCAGCCCGAACCTGTGTGTAGCGATACCAATATGCAGTACACATGAGATGTACGGGTTTCGCATATTTCAACAATAAAAACAATCAAAAGCTCATAATCAATAAAAGCCACAAATCTTTTTCTTGGCTTTAATATCTTGATTTTCATATCTTGATATTCATATCTTGGTTTTCATATCCTTTTCATATCTTGACTGCATTTAGATCTGTTTTCATCTGTGATCCAAGAAAAGTCATGTGATCACAATATTGTTATAGAATATTTCACATTTCACAATATTCCTCTTTTGTCACCATTTTGCAAAATTCATTCTTCACATGTCTTTTCGAACAATGCAAAGAAAATGTATGAAAAATCAACCAAGACTTTTTTTTTCCCACCATTTCGGAGTTTTTTTAATGTGCATCTTATTTGCCATTTCAAATTGAATGTAAAAAATCCAGATTAAGATCTTTTCAATGCTTTGAAATTCCAAATTCCAAATCCAAAATTCCAAATTCCAAATTCAAAATGGTTGATCTGAGAGATCTTCATGATTTGCATGAAAAATCTAGACCCATTGATTTTTCAATCTAAGAAACCTGCATATGAAAACCCAAGAATCTTAATCTTAATCAGGCTCTGTTTCTGTCTCTGTCTCCGTCTCTGTCTCTGTCTCTGGCTGTATTTGCTTCGCCACTTTAAAACATAAATCATCACCAGTTTTTTTTTTTGGCCAGTCCTGCACAGAATACAGGACAGCTTCCTTTAGCCTTTCAAGGCTTAGACTATTCTGACGCATGGTTATTTTTATTGCAGAGTTTCGAAATCATCGAGTTGAGCACGTGTCACTGCCTTTTATCTTAGCCTTTAGCAATCGGCCATTGATGCCCGAATATTGGGAATCGCTCATAACTCATTGGCCATTGTTCATTGACCTTAACGGACTTTCGTCCTGTATGGACATGGTCATTATTTCGTGTCACGCTTCACCGGATGTGCGGAAATTGATTAAGAAGACTGGTTTGATTTCACGGGGACCCGGAATCTTTCCCCAGTTTTCATGCTTCTCGATTTTCAACAACCATAATCGTCAAAAAAAAAAAAAAATTCCTGTATACCCACCAAAATCAATATCCTCTTCGGTAGAAAATCCCTCATATTTTATCTCTGGCTCAAGTGTAGATCCCTGCTTCTTTCCCTGCATTCTGTGTAAAGCTTGCGGCCGTGTCAATGAATAGGCGTATGTACAGGTCGGTTCAAAACAAGCTCCCGGGTCTCCCCTTTTTAAGATCCACCTATGCCATACTATTTCACAGCCTCCGAAAAGTTTCCAACATGGTGATGCCAGAATTCAAGGAGAAGCTCCTGGAGCAAGAATCCGAACTTAAGGCCGAGGACACCTCGAGCGAAGACAAGTTGCCCCTTTTTGATACGCAGGACGTCAGCAAGGTATACTTGGAGAAGTCATTCTTGGTGCTGAAGGCTATTGACGACATTGGTTTTGGTCGCTACCAAAAACGCCTTTTTATTGTGGCCGGTTTTGGCTGGTTTGCTGACAACGCCTTCCCCGTGGCCACGTCATATATTCTCCAGAGATTGAATGAAGTGGACAAGGTCCATTACCCAATTGGGAGAGCCCCGTACTTGACCCTCGCGCAGAACTTGGGTCTTCTTGCAGGTGCTTTTATTTGGTCGGTCACTGCAGATATTATTGGACGGCGTTGGGCCTTTAATTTCACCTTCCTCTTCACCGCATTGTTTTCGCTTGTGGCGGGGGCGTCGCCCAATTTCGCTTCCATGGGGGTTTTCTGCTCGCTTTGGAGTTTTGGAGTTGGGGGAAACCTTCCGGTGGACCTGACCGTTTTATTGGAGGCCCTCCCCACGAATAAAAAGTGGCTTCTAACGGTCATGTCCATCTGGTGGAGTTTGGGCCAGGTGGTCACGGCCCTCATTTCGTGGGGTCTCCTTTCCAACTTTTCTTGCTCCGACCAGGAAGTTTGCTATTCTCTGCAAAACATGGGCTGGCGCTATTTTCTCTTCACATTGGGCGGCATGACCTGGGTGATGTTTTTCCTCCGCTTCTTGTTTCCCGTGTATGAGAGCCCTGCATTTTTCTTATCTCGTGGAGATAATGCCCGGACCATCGATATACTCGATAAAATCGCCAGCTTCAATAGAACCGTCAATAAGCTAACTTTGAGCCGCCTCCAGGAGATCGATGAGCTTTATGGCGCTGAAGGAGACCTGCTGCTGTCCTCACCCAAAAGTCAGGGGGCTAATCTAGTCAAGAGAAGGTGGAAGAAGTATGATTTGAACCACCTTCGCCAGTTATTTGCATCCAGAAAGCTTGCGATCTCGTCTTGTCTCGTGATCATCACGTGGGGCCTTGTTGGGCTTGCTTTTCCGTTGTATAATGCCTTCTTGCCAACAATTTTGGAGGGCAAGATCACCTCCACCAATAGTATCCACATTACTTATAGGAACACGTTGATCGTGGCGGTCTTGGGGATCCCAGGGAGCTTGTTTGCGGGGGTTGCCGTTGAGTACCGGATAGGCCGAAAGGGCACCCTTTGCTTCTCGTGCATCATGACCGGGGTTGTTTTGTATGGGTCCATCACGGCCAAAACTTCCAATTCCAACTTGGCCTGGACTTGTTTTTTCAGCTTCTTCTCTAACATCATCTATGGAGTTCTCTACGCCTATACGCCCGAAGTGTTTCCTGCGAGAGTTCGAGGTACTGCAATGGGCTTGGCATCTTCTTTCAACCGAATCTTTGGTGTTTTTGCACCTATCATAGCCATCTATGCTGATTTGACCACTTCTGCGCCCGTCTACGTTTCGGGGGCTTTGTTTTTGCTAGCGGGCATTTTGGTGATGTTCTTCCCATATGAACCGAGAAACCGTTCCAGTATTTAGGTCTGATAGCGGTGCTTAGTCTCTGAGGAATGTTAATCAAAGCACGTGCGGTTGTATATTCTTCTGGGTTGTAACTAGCCAATCATGTCCCTTCTGTTTTCTTGTTTTGTCTTTGCATCTTGTCCATTCACGTGGCATAATTGTGGCATTTGTGTCTTTTGTTTTTTAGAGCTTGAAGATTTAAAGGGGATTTGGTCTTCCTTTTATAGTACATATGTACAAAGTGCATATTCAGGGGCAATCTGAAACATTGCTATGGGGTGGCTGCAAAATGAGGTGGCTGCATTGCATATTTCTTACGCAAACGCAAACGCAAACGCAAACCCCGCATGGTGTACACAAAGCCACGGTTGAATATAAAAAGGGGGGGATTTCCCTGGGATTTCAAGCCAAACTATCCGATGTTTTTTGTATGTTATTGACATTTCCAATTGAACTCCTCCGCATTTCTTGACCATCAACCATCAACAAAGCCAACATGCCATCGATAAAGTCATGAACATAAAAACCTCATCCAATTTACCACCACCTTACGACCATCTCATGACCAATTTACAACCAATTTACAACCAATTAATGACCATCTCATGACCAATTTACAACCACTTTACAACCACTCATGACCACCTTTCCAATTTACGACCAATTTCTATTTCAACAAAATCGAGTGTCTTGCCATGGAAATCTCTCAAATTGACACATTGATACATTCTTACGCCTTGATAACTAAAACTCTTGGAGTTGTGCAACGGTCTGCTTATCATAAAATCAGAAGAAAATGCGCAGTAAGAAAACCTTAAAACAAAGGAGGCAAAACTCTATTTCTCAACCGCTCAAGTTGACATCTTGACTTCATGGCCGAAAGTGTGAAAAGACTAAAATTCCAATAGCACCCGATGCGTTTCAATACACACTATATTAATGCCATCAACCCAGACACCAGAGACAACTTGAATGAGAATCACTTCCATAACAGGAAAAGCTAAAACAGACATTTAATGATGGTGTGGCGATAAGTCAGGCGAAAGCGCATTTTTATTCCCGATTGGTTGCAAATATCCGCAACCCTGCACAATGCACAGGCCTGCTCTTATCGGCAAAGCGGTCCGTGCGCGATCCGCTCAAATCAAAGATTCTTCGAAGCTTCTTTAACGGATTCCTTTCCAGGTTCCTATTCAGATTCCTTACCAGATTCCTCAGCCCTAGATATTCACCAGAATCTTTAAACCTTTTTTAAAGATTCTTAACGCAGTTTCAACTTTCTCCATTCATTGATTGAAACTACTGGAATTTTATTAACAAATTTCATCATGCTGTTCACTTCCAACGCAGAGATTGCTCAGTTCGGCGGCAAGCTTCACAAGTTGTCCCACGACTCTAAGACTACACAGACAAAAATGGATGTGAATGTCTTTGTGCCAGGCACCTCCGCATCCAAGGTGCCAGTGTTGGTGTACTTGTCGGGATTGACATGTACTCCCAATAATGCGTCGGAGAAGTCGTTTTTGGCCTACTTTGCCAATAAGTACGGCTTTGCCTTGGTGTTTCCTGATACCTCGCCACGTGGTGCTGGTATTGAGGGAGAAGACGACTCTTATGACTTTGGAACTGGTGCAGGCTTCTACGTGGACGCCACACAAGAGCCATGGGCCAAGAACTATCGTATGTTCACCTATGTGCACGAGGAGCTCTTACAAGGCTTGAGCAGTCACTTCCCAGCATTGGATTTCTCCAACATCTCCATTACTGGCCACTCAATGGGAGGCTACGGAGCACTCTCGGCCTTTTTCCGCTTGCCCGGAAAGTACAAGAGTGTCAGTGCCTTTGCACCAATCTCCAACCCCCTGAACTGTGCATGGGGCGAAAAGAACTTTGGCAACTACTTGGGCTCCAACAAAGAGGATTGGCACAAGTACGATCCCACACACTTGATCAAGAACTACGACGGAGCAAACCAGCCAGACATCTTGATCCATCAGGGTGCTGCAGATGGCTTCTACGCTAAGGACAAGTACTTACAGCCTGAAAACTTTGCAGCAGCAGCCAAGGAGTCCGGCTACAAGGGGAAGGTGGATCTCCACATTGAGGAGGGCTACGACCACCTGTATTTTTTCATCAGTACATTTGCTGAGGCCCATGCTCAACACCACGCCAAGGCTTTGGGTTTGTTGAAGTAGCAACCCATTGAAACACCCAAGTTGTGAGTCCGCAATGGGTGTCCTTATACACCTGACTAGGTTGATTGGTTAGATTGATGATTGATGATTGATGATTGGCTAGATTGATGATTGATGATTGGCTAGATTGATACTAGTGATACTAGTGATGGTGATGACTAAAAGATTGATGATTGGCTGACTCATTAGACTGATGACTTCTGGATTGATGACTTCTGGATTGATGATTACTAGAAGGATGATTACTAGAAGGATGATTACTAGAAGGATGATTACTAGATTGATGATTACTAGAAGGATGATTACTAGAAGGATGATTACTACAAGGATGACTGGCTAGATTGCCAGATTGAATAGATTGATGATTAGATTATGACTGACTACACTTTGAGTGGGCCAGAATTCATTATGTCAGGTACATTTCCTGCAGCAAGTCGGCATACTTTGCCTCCCACGAAGCACACCACTTGACCTTACTTTCACTGGTCTTGTTAGCATCGCGGAGAAGCCTGATTATACCAAAACACGACTTGTCAATACTCTTAGAAATCTCTGTAACTTCATCGTCAAGTACTTTGTTCATCATAAGCTCCACGATAAGGGTATCGATGTGCCTGCATATAGCGCCCTCCATGGTAAAGATCCCATCAATCTTTTCCCCCGACACGAGCGAGCTGAGAGATTTGTTGATTGAGAGAAATAAGAGTTTGACGAGCTTGAACTTCTGAAGCCATATTTTGGAGAACAGAATTACTGATTCCTGCACATTAGCATCATCATCACTATCTGCAGGAACACCCGGAATTTCATCACTATCTGCAGGAACACCCGGAACTTCATCATCGGAAAACTCAGCTAGTCCAAACGGATCATCGTCATTGAAATTATTAGGATCTTCTGTCCATTCAGCAAACTCATCGAGTCCATCTTCAATGAGTGAAAGGTGCATTCTGGACTTTTTCTCGAGAAATTTGAGTTTACCTTCTCCTAGAAGTTTCACTAGGTCATCACAGGCATTCCATATTTTTCCAACCGATACTAACCTAGCATTAGATTCTTCTTGATTTGCAGGTAAAGTTTGTGAAGGATTTGGGTGGTTAATTTTAGGGTTGGTGTCTGGGTTTTTCACCGTGGTGTCTGGGTTTTTCACCGTGGTGTCTGGGTTTTCACCCCTGGTGTCTGGATTTTCACCCCTGGTGTCTGGGTTTTCCACCGTGGTGTCTGGGTTTTCACCCCTGGTGTCTGGATGTTTAATCTCTTCAGTCTTACAATCATCATCCTTTGAATCTACACCCTCCAAAATGTCCCTAAGTTCATGGGTAAACTGAAGAGTAGCATTCACCAAGGAAAAGCATCTAGACCTGATTTCTTCATAGAAAAGCACCGACTCTTCATTGGGAGATACCAGCGAAAAAGCCGAAATGAACAAAATGAAGGATTTGGATAATTCGGATATCGTGGAAAATGTGACATTTCCAGAAACCCCAATTTGTCTCGGCTCAAAAATAATCCCCACTTTCGTGGTATGTGCCTTGATAAGTTTGATTGTTTTCTCTAACTCCAAAAGGGGAAATGCGATGGAGTCTGGAGGTCCGGGTTTTTCGGATCTTTCATCCTTTTTCAAAATATGCACTGTCCAAAACCGAAGAGCTTCAGAAAACGACTCTAAAACCTTGAAAGTTTCCTTGAAATTGGTGTGGTTCATTACTGGGTAACATTTGGGTGATGAGATTTTGACTGCGAGATCCGTACACCCCGATTTTTCAATTCAAAAAAGAGAAAAAAAAAAAGAAAGAAAAAGGGAACAAATAAACAAAAAGTGAAGGTATTTTTGTTTTTTTGGAGAAGAAAGTGAAAAATTGGGCTAAGGTTTTATAAATTTCTTAAAATTAATACGTGAAAAATTCATTTTGTTAATTCTCATGTTCAATTTTTCGCTTTTTTTTATCGCGTCCTGCATATAACCACCCGGATTTGATTTACACTATAATCTTCAAAAACAAGGTTTAAATCTTATGATCTACTTTGATAATTGTTTTAAAAGTGAATTTTTGAATAAATGGTGTTTTTGGCGCTATTTTGTTTGGTGTTTGGCCATAATCCGGGGGGTTTGGCGTATCCTACATATAACAACCACTTTTTTTATAATTCCCCTAAGTATAATAGAGTATTTTAAACCCTTTAAACTTAAAAGAATTGGCTTAATTGGTGGGTTTATTCTGTTATAAGGGAAGTTAAGGTTGCACGTGACTGCGAGGGCCGGAATAGCGAGTTCCGGGGCTTATATACAGTTCCGACCTCTTGACTCAGGTTGTTTTATCCTCCTCACCAAAAAATATTTAAAGTAAATTCAAAGAGTTCTGAATTGTCCTGATTTTCGTCAGCAACATTTCTCAAAGGGAACCTTGGATCTGGCGTGTGGATGACGAAATAAGAAGTGATGTTTGGGTCACGTGATATCGACGGCCGGAAGTAGGCAATTCCGACCAACCAATGAAAAGTCAATTTCAACCGAATTTGAAGAGAAAAATTGCTTTACATTAGACCTTTGTATCCTGGTATAAAATTAAAGGCCTTATTTTTGAATGAAATTTAATGGTTTTAGAGTTTGCACCCAATCGGTCAAATTGCCTGCATATAAAGGCAATTATATACAGGAACAATTACATACAGGAACAATTAGAATCCCATAAGCATTATACCGTTTGAAGTTGCCAGAAATGACCCCAAGAAGAGGTTAAATTATTTAATCTAATTCATTAATAAGGTAGGGACTGTACGTAAGCCCCGGAACTCACAAGCAGTGCAGAATAAACTCAAGGTCTATAAAAGGAAATAAGCCTCTATGTCCAATACTCAAGAATCAGTAATAACAAGCAGGTATAGTCTTCCTTGATCGACTATTAACCCTGCTAGTCCTCCATCACTAACCCTTGACTAGGATTTATTATAAGACTCACTATAGGTCTTCCATTGGCAAAATTGGGGAAGGCATCAGGGAAGATCATGCTGACTTTTGGAACAGTAGGAGATGGTAAAGTAAGGAAGGAGATGGTAAAGTAAAGTAGGAGACAGTGGAGGAGTCTTGGAGGTAGGGATTGGTTAGTAGCCCTGTACCGTATTTTCAGTTCCACCTTCAGTTCCACCTTCAGTTCCACCTTCAGTTCCACCTTCAGTTCCACCTTCAGTTCCACCTTCAGTTCCATTTTCAGTTCCATTTTCAGTTCCATTTTCAGTTCCATTTTCAGTTCCATTTTCAGTTCCACCTTCAGTTCCACCTTCAGTCTTGCCCAACCCTTCCCAATCTCTCATTGAACCAGTCATTGAAATTAGGATTTCCACATGTTGGGATATTTTGACATTGGTTGAGATGTATTCGTTGTGGCCCATGTACTGATCTTATGCTAAGATTCACCAGGATCACCGGAAGAAGTCAGACCAAGTTGACCTCAATACACCAAACATCATAGTATGCTTAGCACCAAATCTTCTCTTCATCTCATCTCTTCTCTTCTCTTCATCTCTTCTCTTCATCTCATGTCTTCATCTCATGTCTTCATCTCTTCTCTTCATGTCTTCATGTCTTCTTCCCTTCTTTTTCTGCTTTTGTTCTTCCTCTAATTCTTTTTCCTGATTCTCCTGATTCTCCTGATTATCCCATTTCAAGCCCCCTTTCTCCTTCTCTTGCACTGAGTAAAAGCTATGGTGATTACTTGCCTTAACAAGCTTCTGGGGTCGTGTCATGACCTTATGCCGGTTGATGATTCCACGAGCCATCGAAGGAGGTTATTCACGTAAGCAAAATGATCTTGTACTTGTTGGTAAAGAGAACCGTGTCGATTTTCTCGGACGTGAATAATCTCACCTTCTTCCCTTCCCCAGAATCCAGTTTTCCTTCTCTTCTCTTCTCCCTCACCAATCATCATTTGCATCTTCATCGTCACTCTCCGCCACCTTTCCCTTTCTCTTGTTAAGAGCACTGGCTAGGGCATCTGCAAGAGTCTCTGGTTGGCCCGAAGAGGAAGGTTGAGATGCAATGGGCTCACCACGTGCTTCCTGAAGCAAGACGTTTGGTTTCTCGACCGCAGACTTGTCTGATTTCTTAAGTCCACCAATCCCTGCTCCCCGGATCGAGGCAAGAAGGGCATCTCGCGAGTTATCTACCACAGGAAGTGATGGCGATGTGGATGTATCTGCAGGAGGTGGGGATAATGCTCCACTTGGTGGAGGTGGTGGAGGAGGAGGTCCTCCATTTTGGGCCATTGGAGGTGGAGGAGGAGGAGCTTCGTTTTCATCGTTTTGAGGTGGCAGGAAGCTTGGCTCTGATCTCTGAGGTGGTGTGTGTTCTGGTCTTTGGGGTGGAGGTGGGAAGTTCTTCACAGGAACAGTGGCATAGTCCCTGGCCGGAGGTAATGGTGCACTCTGTTGTACTGGAGACTGTAGAGGTTGAAATGGTTGAGCTGGAGGCTGTGGAGGCTGTACTGGATATTGTCCTTGGGGAGGTTGGGGCAATGCTCTTGATCTTGGGGGAGGGGGAGGAGGTGCTCCACGTGCAGCAGGAACAGGAGGAAGAGGAGACCCATTATTTGCAGCCGGTTGTCCTGCTCTGGGAGGAGGGGGAGGAGGCACTGCTCTTCCAGGAGCCCTAGGCGGGGGCGGAGGTGGATTTGACATCAGAGTCTGAATTGGAGCCATAGACTGATGATTTTGTTGAGTCTGCATAGGAGCCATAGACTGATGATTCTGTTGAGTCTGCATAGGAGCCATAGACTGTGGATTCATAGGGAGATTCGGATTAGTCGGCGGTGGAGACTGGGTATTGTGGTGTGGAGGAATGGGGGCATTGAGTGGAGGTAACCGAAACCTCAGCTTCTCCTGTACATGCTCCACCGGCTCCAGGTCCGGCAGAGAGGCCCTTGTTTCGGGGGCTGGCGAAGGCTCCGACGATTCGGGCGTCATGGCTGCAGATGTCATGGCTGCGGATGTCATGGCAGTAGCAGCAGCAGCAGGAGGAGGAGGAGGAGGAGCCTTTTTCTTCTTAGCATGACCAGAGACAGAGCCAGAATCAGACATAGGGTCAGCGGCAGAACCAGGGGCAGAACCAGCACCAGAACCGGAACTTTCAGGTTTCAGGGAAAATCGCCTTGGAATTGGAGGCTCCAAGCCCACCAAAGGACCACCCTGTTTTGCAATGTAGCTCTTGATAAACTCCCTATTCTCAGCAATCATATCCTCGGAGATACCCGCAGCAGCAAGCTCATTATAAAGTGATCTCCATTCCGGAGGCGGCTGATCGTCATAATAAAGAACCCCCCGGGCTCTTCTAGACCGTTGTCCCGTGGCGGTATCCACGTATTCACCCCGCAGCCCTTGTTTCACCTGCTCGGGCTCCATACGTCCCTTCAACGCCACAGCATTCTTATTGTTAACCGTCTGTTTCAGCCCGTGTTTGTGTCTGGTAGATACCCGCTTATAGAAATGAGCAGCATCATGAGTATCCTCAAAAAGGAGACCCGCCAAGCACTCTTCCATCTCAAACGTATGGAAGAAGGTTCTATCCTGATGATACAGGAAATCCACATAGAGCTCATGGTCCCAGAGAACACCTCGAGCACCTGAAATGTCCACGAGCTTAAGGAAAAAAGTATGGCCCACTAAATCGTCCACCAACGCTATGGAGCCGCTGAGTCCGGTGTAAGTCCAGGAGGAGGAATCTGGGTACGCCACGTAGAGCCTTGCCACGGTGGCATCGATAATTTTGTTGGAAGCTTTGGGTACGGCTCGCTTAATTTTTTCCTTATCGGGCGCCGTGAGAATGCCCATACTGTGGAGGGGAGAATGGGTAGAAGAAGAGTAGAGGAGTAGGTGTAGAAGTTGGAGTTGAGTGTGGAGCGTAGAGTGAGACCGCGCTCTATGTGCAGGTCCACCTATAATTCCCGAGACTGCACATAGAATCATATTCCAAAAGACTGCACATAATAACAAGAACCTGCATATAAAGACAAAACCTGCATATAAAGATGAAATCCTGTATACAGTGATTTTTTCAATAGTAATATACTTCGTTTTCATACTCAACTTCTTATTGATATCTGATCTCATGTTCAATTATCGATATCTAGCTCAAGATATATCTTTAAAGGCATGTCTAAGTGTAGTAATTTCGGAATCAACTACTCATTACACTGCAGGTAACTCATTACACTGCAGGTAACTCGGGATGAATAACTTTTTGTGTAGTGATCATAGTCACCATCTATATACAGATCATGCCACATATGGCGACTTGGGCACTGGCAGAGCCACACGCGAATCCCTTGGTTTGATGGTATACTTCTTGGACTTGGTGAAGTCGGCGACTCCTTCGTAGAAGGCCTTGGATGGCTTGTTCTCGAGGTTCTCCTTCACTAACGTGCTCTTCACGCCGGTGTCCGGAGTGTAGTCGAAAAATACCCGTTTGGCCTCTTCAACTGCTTCACGAAACCGTTCTTCTCCACCCACACGTTTCTGCGTAAGTTTCTGCACATTTCTCTGCGTCAAATCGTCAAGGGGTAATTCCTGTAACTCCAAGCGGGCCACGATCTTGGCCGTGTACCAAAGCTTGATCTCGAATTCGGAGTCCACTAATTCCAACACTGACATCGGCGCCTTGTCCTCGCCTAAGCGCGGCTCTAACTTGATGATCCGTGTGAACCCGTGGCTTCTCTCGGGGTACCGCTTGCTCAACTCCTGGAGCACTTTGCTGCCGATTTCCTCCCGGTCTGCGTCCTCTAAGAATTTGAGCGCCTGTACCAACTGCATGCGTTCGGAAAGTGGCTGCGTGGCATATTTGCTGTTTTGGTGCAAGGCTTTTCCGAGGAAACTCTCGATCTTGGCTTGTGCGCGTTTGGCCTTGGTGCTGCCGGTGACGATGTAGTCGTGGCGGATCAAGTTTGCACAGAGGTTTTTGTTGATCAGCTTGACGTGCCTGGCCACGTTGGCGTCGAATTTCTTTAGGGCCGGCATGGCGTGGTTGGAGAAGACATGGTGGGATGCGGTTTTTGGTACTTTGTAGTGCGAAAAGGCGTGCGGAAACCAATAATCGCTTTAATCTGTTGGAGTCATCATCCATTGAGTCAACCTTCACTCTGCTTTGTTGTATCCGTCAAATTCTATTGCTCCTTTTCTTTGTTTTGTTTTTCATGGACTTTGCTTTGGTTTTTATGGACGGTTGTAGAATTATGGTTCAACTTCTTTTTCCCTCATAAGACTGCATCCTGATCATCTTAAAACTCCATGAAACCTGTCCATCCAATTCTTCATCGCCATCTCTGAACTATTCATTTTTGAACCTTTGAAACGTTTAAGGTTTGCAAGCTTTGAATAATTTGGCAGCCTGCATATAACCCCACTAGAGGTAGAATCATGCACAAAAGATATACATGCCATTTGATATCCATATAAGGCTTTCGAGGAATCTAGGTTGTTCAATCAAATCAGTACATCTATAGTATCCGGAGCTTATGAGTACTACCTAGCAGATTGTCATATCTCAGTACTCGTAGATGTACTCATGATGATAACCCAATGACGGATCAAGGGTACTCAAATGGACTTTCGAAATGTAAGTCTCTTCTCCCGGAGGTAGTGAACTACCCATCATGAAAACAAGCTTAATTGCTCTGACGAATGCGATAAGAACTATTCTAGCGTCATCTCAGTTGGATCTTGTAGTTGTTCTCGTACTCCAGTAACCTGCTTGATTGATCACCCAACAAGGTATAAGGAAAGTTCTAAGGTTGGAAGGTGTGAATGAGCCATCTTGATATTAATAATAAGTTCTTGTACCTCTGTCAGTGTCAATGTGTCTAGGTTGGCGAGTGCTGGGTGCTTGACTAATGTTAGTCATACTCCGAACCAACCTATATGGACTAGAAAGTCCGGATTAAAACCCCTTCATGTGAAGATAATGAAGCCATCATATTATGGATTCGGTCCTTTAATATCACATACATATGATCTTTTATTATATCCGTCGGCGGTGCAATAACACTCACCTTTGTATTTCATGATCAAGTAGTCATTAGTAGTTAGTAGTTAAAATGATATTGAGTAGAGCAACGTATCCCCTTCACCCGACTATCTAATCTATGAGTTATTAGTTAAGGCTCCATCATGAAAAAACGAATACATACAAGTTGCAAG
>NLAC01002005.1:0-36504 GCA_002374635.1 Metschnikowia sp. 04-218.3
TTCAATGGCCCCGGCGAAATATACTGACGAAGAGGAAGTGGAGGACATCATCTCCAACGTTCCAAGAGCCAGCAAGGCTAGTGGGTATTTGAATCTTTCAACAGTCACTCATGTTCAAACACGAACTGCACCCAAATTCAAGTCCTGGTAATACCCAGCAAGGGTATCAAATGCCTATGAGTTGACGGTGATATGATTGAACACATGAAATGTGATAGAAAATGAGTCTTGGTCCATTCTGACTGATCTTGGCATTTTCTTATTTGCCTCAGGAAAAAGATTTTGATTCAGTATCTACAATTCATAGTGTTTTAACGTGTTTGTTTCGAATAGTGTAGGATTTCATGAGAGGTTGATTGTTATGGTTAGCTATGTACACGGCACTACTGTTGATATAAAAAGGAATTGATCCGCTATGTAGTAAATGACTGAATTTTCAAGTAAACGTTTAAATACCTAATCTAGGAAATACTAGAAGTCCGTATTTCTTGTTCACAGGCCGAGCTGATGTGATCTTCAAACTGAGCAGGAGCGAGAACAATCCTTGAAGCTACCCACTATAGTCTTTTCGAGTCCTCCCTTTTGTGTGAATTAGTATAAATTGTGGTTTTTATTTATACCTGGATATTTACTATTTACTATTTACTATTTACTTTAATTATAATGCTTATAGTACCATTGCGTACTGCATACACGAGGAAAGCCTTGAATTTGACCCCAAAAAAAAAGAAAACAACAAAATAACCCATCCTTCTTTCGGAAATACTATTACTTTATTATTTGTTATCATGAAAAAAAAAAACTTAGCTTGTGTTAGATTAATGGTCTTAGAATCCTTGATTTCTTGGTGCTTATTTAACTACCGAAAAGACGAATGAAAGCTTATTAGTCCTGGGGTATTAAAATTAAAGCTTTCGAATTCCCGTTCGGGTATTGATCTTATTACAAAGTTTTTAATCCAGGGTTTATTGTTGAAGCTTATGGGGAATGTTTGGTTGCATGTGATGGCATTCTGTGCGTGATATAGAAGATACCTGATACTTTGTATGATATAGAAGATACTTTGGTATGATATAGAAGATACTTTGGTATGATATAAAAGATACCGGATACTTTTATAGAAGACACTTTTGTATGATATAGGATAGTCATATCAGTTAGACAGGAAATCTGGATTACAGGGTAATGGGAATGATACAGTTAGAACTTAAGCAGGTCTGGGAGTTCTAAATAAAGGTATATCAGATGTATATTCGAATATGGTAATTCACTTCAAGGCATTCTTGGAGAATTCATCTACTTGGGCGAACCTACTAGTTCTTATATACTTTTCTTTGCATGAGAAACGAGGTTACTCATTGGTGGACAGAATTGCTATGTGCGTCATTCTCCCAGAACAAGCATGTCATTCTCCCAGAATAAGCATGTCATGCACTAGAAAATACGCATCACTAAGTATTGGAGTCTGGTGCTGTTAGAATCATTCCTATCACATACTGTAGTAGATACAGGACAGGGTTTTATCCATAGAGGTGTTGCACGTTATTGCTAACATTCGTATAAGTAGGAACACCAAAGAAAACCGTACACCCCTCCTTGGTCTTCAAGAACTCTAATGAGTATGGCACAGTGATAGTCTCAGTCATTTCTATTTGTATAGTTAGTTATAGTATAACTCTTTCAGTCTCTTTTCTGACTGGACTGTTTCATACCTTCAATAAAGAAACCCGCTTTATAGACCAACGACAGACCTGGATCCACGGCTCGAGTCACCTTTGGAACTCATCCTCCAACCATTCTGATTAAAACCCTCATCCATGATTCTCAAAGCTCTATCATTGGCCTGTGATACCTTGATCGGAGTTACCACCGTAAATACCTCAAACACCTCTTGAATGACTCTGCACAAAGGGCTTCCCCTCGGTCTCGTATTGGAACCTCCCTTCTCTTGCTTCCGATACTGGGCCCAGTCCATTTCCACTTTGCTGGCAGCTCTCTTTTATAATTTCATCTTCTCCTCCTGCATTCTAAACTTCTGAGTTTAATATGTAGTGCCTATGAGTGTTAGAACTTAAGCAGGACACTAGGACTTATAAACAAAGTTATATTAGTTGTATATTCGAATACTGCAATTAACCTTAGAGGGATCCCTGAGGATTCATCTATCAGGCGAACCTGCTAGTTCTATATACTTTTCCACTGTTTCGGGTAACCCTTGAGGGATTTCTTGAAACAGCCGGCCTTCCGAGATATGAAACATCGCAATGATTCATATTGGCCTAGAGAATTCCGATCTGGAAATCTCCTGAGCGCGGGCTTCTCGCATGCGTAATCATGCATGGTGCCTGGTGCCCAGTATTCAGGTTTCCTTGAATACTAACCTTCATACCTTCTCATCTTTATGAGTGGTATGGTTTGAGACTTGAGCTTCAGCCAAGTCTCGTTAGTAAGATCCATAAGCACTAAGTACTCAATTCTAGTGCTCAAAAGGATTTTCCTAACAATGAGACGTGAGAATGTCATACGTTCAACAAGAATGTCACCCCACCTCTTTGTTTTAACTCATTTATAATATTGTATTTTAATAATTTAATGACTTTTGAATGAAGGTGTAAAAATATTCCTAACTTCCATACCTTATTATTTCATGAGTATTCATGAGTATTAATGAGTACTAATGAGTACTAATGAGTATTAATGAGTATTAATGAGTATTAGTGAGTGAAGTGGACGTTAAGTAGTGGTTAGTGCGAGTTGAACAGAGACGTGCGAATCTTATATGTACTGCATGTGCAAGTATATGGCAGACGAAACAATGTCATCAAGAGAACAAGGTTTGGATGAGAGTATGGTTTAAGAGAATAAGGAGAAGAGTCTTGTTTAATCTCGTTTAATCTCGTTTAATCTCGTTTAATCTCGTTTAATCTCGTTTAACCTTGTGTAACCTCGTTTAATCTCGTTTAACCTTGTGTAATCTTGGTCTATGTATCCTCATTAGAAAGGCATATAAGAGGCCCTAGGAGTCGGTCTATATGGCTCAATAGAAATAAGATCTTAGTTGGAAAAACAGATTCGGGTTTTAGTTTATGTGAAACATGAATATATTAAAACTGAAATGAATCCACTATTCCCCACTTAGTAGAGTTCATGAAGATTAATGTGACTCATGTTCCAATTTATAGAAAGGTTTATGCCTTCCATTGTTGAACGTATGAGACTCGCACGTCTCATAGGCACTGCATATTAAACCCATAAGTTTAGTATGCAGGAGGAACAGATGAAATTATAAAAGAGAGCTGCCACCGAGTATCGGAAAGAGGATACGAAGGAACGATCCAATAAGAGACCTCTGAAGAAAAGCCTTTGTGCAGAAGCATGCATGAAGAGGTGTTTAGGAACTCACAGTGAGAACCCCGATCAAGGTATCACAGGCCAATGACAGATCTTTGAGAATCATGGATGAGGGAGTAATCAGAATGGCCAACGGAAGAGGCAGACGGAGAGTCATGCCGTGGAAGGGGTTCTGGTTGGTCTATAAAGCGAGGGTTTCTGTTTGGCGTGGATCTGAATGGTTCCATAGATTAGTACCCGGATGTAATGGCTCCATCAATCGTTGCAACTTAAGAGATAGTTGACATCTTAGTCTTTGTGTGGTTGCAAAGTAATACCAGGACGTTCCCTTTTCACTAGGCTTATTCGCTACCCTAGAACATAAGAAGCCGCTTCTTATATGTTTCCTTTTCTGGTCAGAACATGGTACTTCTTAAATGTCCAAGATATATTCAAAAGTAACCATTTCATTTCCGCCATATTCTTCAAACCTTCTTTGGACCGATTCCTCGTGGCAACCAATTCCGCATAGCAACCGTTTCATTTCCGCCGTACATACCAAAACCTCCAGACCAAAACCTCCAGACTGAAACCTCCAGATTTCAATAGCAGCTTATTGTTCATTTGGAAACTGCATATTGACCTGTTCATCAGTTTCCCTCTATAAAGCGGGTTCCCTGTATAATTGTTGTCCATGCCATTGAGGCGAAAGAACAGTCATGGCCATATGGCGTGGACGCACCGTTCAAGTCCAAATACTCAACTCAAGTACTTCCATTTGAAGCACCTCAAACCATCCACTCGTTATCATAGGTCACAGTTGCATTCTCGTGATATTCAATGCAAGAGACTACTCATTGTCACTGGCCTGAGTTATCTGGGCCTTCTGAAGCCTGGAATCTGAAGCTGGTGAATCTGCAGCTGTTCATTCTTTTTTACCGGCAAAGGTCTCCACATCTTAGCCAAATCTTCCGACCGGCCATGCAACGCCTAGAGTCGTCTTCTCAAAGCTTCATTATAGCAAATCTCCTGTGAAACAGGGTAGAACGGTTCGGGCCAGTCCATGTTGAACACCTGACATTCTTGAACGATTTCCTTCAATTCTAGTTCCTGGATTTGGTTCTGCATCACAATTTGCTTGAACAAGTCATTTCCAATAAGTCCATCTTGGTACAACTTGTTGAACAGTGTCTCAAAGCGAGTTTCCCTCTATAAAGCGGGTTTCCCACTGAAGGTATGAAACAGTCCAGTCATACCAGAAACAGAAAGAAGTACCAATATAACCAGCTTATCAAAATAGAAATGTCTGACACTATCACTGAAGAACCTTATTAGAGTATTCAAGACCAATCAGATTGTTCCTATATATGCGAATGTTAGCAATATTCTCGACTTAATACCACATCCGGACGTCGATTCTGCATGAACCTAGTATCTCATGCTATAGTATGACAAAACTCCGTCTTGAACATAGCAGGAATCTGTCCTGTATCATCTGCAAGAGTACTATAGGTATCTCCATCACGTATAAAAGCCTCCTAAGTATCTCCGTATCATGTACAAAAGTCTCCTAGATACCGTGGCAGAATCCCATGAAACAAACCTTCACCATAAGCTTGAACATTAATGCTCCATTAAAACTTGGCATAAAGTTCGTTAACCCATTAAAACTTGGCATATAGTTCGTTAACCCATCAGAACTTATTAGTAATCACTTCTGAAATAAGAGGAAAAAGAAATGGATGAAAAAAATAGAAAAATGGTTTGAGGAGGGGGGGACCTTTTATATATGCCTTTTTCGCGCCGCCCAGTTTATTTGCAGCCCCCAACCATGCAGGAGCGGCGAGCTGCGAATTATATAAGGCCGCGCATTCCCCCTTATTTCAAGCACTAATCAATAAAATCCAAAGATCAAGAAAAAGGAGATTTCAATCTAATTTCATTTGAAACATGGCTCTGTTAATTTGAAACATGGGTCTTTCATTTTGAAACATGGCTAAACATTGGAAGAAAAAAGTGGTGGTATAAATACATTTTGAGGGGGGATCCACTGCTTTATATACTTCGTGATGGTTGCTGAAACTTTGTGTGCTAAAAGTGGCGTTGTACACAAAAACGGTTATATCTTCAGGATCGTGTTTTTGTTTCATCATTGTTTCATCTTTGTTTCATAGAGTGTTTGGAAAAAGTTGTGGTTGAGTTATTAATCATTTCGGTATAAAGCGGGTTTCCCAGTTTTTGAAGGTATGAAAAAGTCCAGTCAGAAAAGAGACAGAAAGAGTTATACTATAACTAACTATACAAATCGAAATGTCCGAGACTACTCTGAAGTACCTTACTTATTAGAGTTCATGAAGATTAATGTGACTCATGTTCCAATTTATAGAAAGGTTTATGGCTAGTCTCAATAGTGCGGAACATGTTGCCAAGAGTGTATGCTAGATATGGACTATGGAGTGATTGACTACTCAATAGTTAAAAGCCATAATCAGGTAATTAACTCTATTGATTCGTTTCCTTTGCCGTCCTGCATCTTTATATTCTACATCTCCAACCATATCTTAGTGGATGATTTCAAATCTGGTTCAAATACTTCTCAAATACTTCTATGGATCTTCTCTACAAGGGTATTTATAGACCCACCAATTCTTACCATCATTCCATACAATTATAAGTTATAAGTTGAAACCAAGAGGTTGATCTTTGGAAAACCCATCTTATCAGCATATTTTAAATCCATTTCGGTTTGTTATAATAGACTAAGAAGATCATATCATATACCTCCAAGTCTATTTCTCCCTTTTAAAAGTTTCTCCATATATTGTTTCTTTTTTTAGTCTATTTTATCTCCTCTATTCTATCTCCTCTATTCTATCTCCTCTATTCTATCTCCTCTATTTATACCATGGAGTATATGATATATGGGATTATATGCATAGGGAATTAAATAGGGGATTGAGTGCGTGGATCATGTGACCTTTCCTTTAAAGGCTCCACGCACACATTATAACCCACCAACCCAACCATGAACCATGACACTCCTCTTATTAACAATAACTTCATTGTTGCTGATGAAGAGCCTGAGTTACTGAATCTTGGTGCTAGTCTGCAGGACCTCCCCCACCAAAGCTCAAAATCATCTACTCGGCCAAATCAATCCCTGTTAACTGATCCTTCTGGTGATAATAGCCTAAGGTTCCCATGGACACCTAAAGTGGACTTATCTTCTGCATTCACGCCATTTATAACATCCAGTGAATTTCAACAAAATAATATCATTCGGGAAAGTCAATTCAATGGAGGTGATACTTTGGATGAGCCAGTATGGCATACTTTAAAAAGAGACTTGGTACAAATCTTACGCCGCTTGGCCATAGTGGTGTGGCCTGCTCAACTTCTGAAATTGGCTTTGGCTCAACAAGCTCGCTTAGTGGATATGGCTTCCCAGAATGGTATCCAATTACCTAATCTGGTAATGCATCCACTTCGGCCGGTTTCTACTGACTATGACTTCGATGATGTTGAGGCTCAAGCTCTGCCTGAAACTGTGGTATCTCTCGATTGGGATTTGTGGGGCCCGCTTCTCTTTTCTTTGGCTTATTCAGTGACCATGGGTGCTGCTGCCCCGAATAAACAGACCAATGTGGTGTTTTCTGGCACTTTTTCCTTCATCTGGATCTTTTACTTGGTGGTGGGTATCAACATCCAGCTTCTACGCGGTACCATCTCATTCTTATCGGCCATTAGTGCTACGGGGTACCTGATTTTCCCTATAGTATTGGGCGCCATCCTTAGTACTGTACTTATTCCATGGGGACTTGTACGGCTCATCTTGATGCTGGTATTGACGCTCTGGAGCATCTATGCTGCCAGCATGAGCTTGAAATGTCTGGGTGTTTTGCCTGGCCGTGTTCTTTTGGCCCTCTATCCGGTGGTGCTAATGTATGCCACATTATCCTGGCTTGTGGTGATCACCTGAACCTGTTATAAATTGAGTAGTGAATAACAATGGAATAAATGTGTTAGTGTAAGTCTGCAAGTTGTTTGAAATATATTTAACAATCAATATGTAGCACTTTTTTGGAAATTTTGGAAATTCGGGTGCGGGTATAAACACAATTTTTCATTTTTTCGATATATTTCGTTGTGGCCAAGCTGGTTACGCGCGCGCGCGAGCCGGTCGGAGGTTCGATTCCTTCGGCTTAACATTTATCGTGATGATTAAAACGGATGTGAACAATCTCTGAGTGAGGCCAACGGCCCCACGTAGATTACAAAACCTGCCTTCCTACTGAAAATGTTTTTTTCTATCTCCACATATATGTTCTACATCTTCATCCCTACATTACCTTCCTTATTCTTTACATCACTCCCAATTCTATTGCATTTAGTATTCACTCTATGACGTGCACACCAACAGTAAATCGTACAACGGCTAAGGCGTCTCTAATCTTCACATATTTATAGTCTTCACGAACTTTTCCCCCGTCTTTTCTGTCTCTCAAGCTTGGCAATGTGTTTCAAGTCGTCTTCACTGGGTTCAAAAATGTGCCATATGGTATAGTTCGGTAAGCCTCCAACACGGAAGCCCATGGCCTTGGCAAGCTTACCAAAAGCCTCAGTTTCAGCATGGTTCCGGAACGTAAATGCAGGAAAGTTGACTCCCTGCCGGAAGATCTTGGCTTTGGCAAGAATCGACACTCCTCCCACACCATCTAGGTCCACCACTTCATCCACATCTCCACTGGGGTCTCGGATATAGGCCAAATGCACACGGTAAGTGGGGTACTCGGCGTAACCTTCCACTATGACGTCATCTTCATCGAGTTTCTGTGCTAGTTCGAGAGCAGGCTCGGACTCGATCCACGAGTTTAAATCGTAGGGCTGCTCGCCGCCCAAGTAGGTGGGCAACGGCCTCCAGATATTTGGCACCATCACATCGTAGTCATGTTTCATTAAGTCCTGGATCACTGACCCAGGACACGTTTCAATGTCCACATCTCGCCAGTAGACCCATGAATGGTAAGGCTTGAGGGCATTGGAAGTGAGCCAATTCCTAGCTCGACCCATGAGTTTCCGCCGAATCCCTTGTACTTTAACAGCATGTCTATCGGAAAAGCCTTGGCCAATAACCTGGCCGAAATCCTTGACATAGATGGAAACAGACCGGAAAGGAACGCGGTATCCTTTATGGTACAGCTCCGGCGAATTATAGGCCTTGTACACATTCTTCATATACTCTTCATCCATATATGACTTGTACAAGTCACTAGTTCCCTTGACGTTAGCATTGCGTTTGGCGCTTTCTAGAGCCACCAAGTCGTCAGCCAAAGTGCCGTTTTGCAAAGCTATGGCGTACTCGAACACAGTCTCCAAAGTGGTATCACCCGGCGAACAGTCCGACACTAAGAAGGCAATGTCAATCAATGAGTGGTCGTAAGTTAAGTTCATGAGGTTATGGAAAGCCATAGGCAACACATGTTCAGCATTCCGCAAGGGCATTAGAAACAACACCACATCATTCTTGCTACTACCCTCATACTCAGCAAGGTCATAGACCTCCACAGTCTTTTTGAACGCCAGTTCCGGATCCTCATAGTGGAAATCCGGCGTTTGTTCGGTAACCCCATCTTTTGTAACAGAGTAAACCTTATGATCGTCAGGAATCGGAATAGAAGGGCGGGAGGAGCCGGAAAAAAGGCGGAAGATGGCCAATATAAATAGTAGCAGGCCAATAGCGGTCCAGAGCTTCTTGGAAGTGACCAGAGACGGGCGTTTAGGCTTGAATTTACTATTATAGCTTGAAGTTAGTATGGGATAAGGTTAGGGGCGTGAAAGGGCCCCAAAAAAGGCGGAAATCGAGCGGAATTTGCAGAGGGATCCATTTCAAGGTATCTCATTCATTTTATCTCAATACATACACTGGAAGATCGGACTTGCTCCGGTTGAGCGAGTTCATGATCAAGTACTGATTCAATATGAGGGTTCAAAAAGTGAACACACGAGGTAGAATTTGACCTGGGAGTATATGCAGGCGCGCGTCTTGATAAAAGAAAAAAAGAATGGACGCACCTTATGCCGAGAAGAAGGACTAACAACAATATAATGGATATATTCTTGGAAGGATTTTAGGATGAATTTTAGGATGAATTTTGAATGAATTTTAGGATGAATTTTAGGATGAATTTTGAATGAATATTCAATCCTGGATTTTCATAGAAAATCAATGGATTTTCTCTTTTCTTTTTTTTTTTCATTCTTTTTCAGTCTTTTTCATTCTTTTCAGGTCCTTTTTTCAGTCTTTTTCAGTCTTTTCTGGTCCTTTTTTCAGTCTTTTTCAGTCTTTTCTGGTCCTTTTTTCAGTCTTTTCTGGTCCTTTTCTGGTCCATTTTTCAGTCTTTTCTGGTCCTTTTCTGGTCCTTTTTTCAGTCTTTTCTGGTCCGTTTTTCAGTCTTTTCAGTCTTTTCAGTCTTTTCATTCGTTTCATTCGTTTCATTCGTTTCATTCTTGGTCACCTTGTTTAGGCTGTAGCTCAAAATCAACATAACAAATGATAAAAGTGCATTGCAAATCAGTGCTAATCTCAGCGCACAGTATCATTGAATGCAATGATTATGCGAAAAGTGAGTAGATTTTCCCAACAAGTCATGATAAGATTTTCAAAAGGAAGAAATTGGTTTTGAAGACACTTTTGCTTTGGAAAAATCCTCTTTGATGGAGTTGAAGAAATTTGGTGTTTTTTTTTTTTTCTTGGAATGTCTTGGCTCTTTTTTTAAAGCTTATTCTTGGGCCATTCGTGTCACTATTTTTCGCGTGGTGTTCTTATACTTTTTGCAATGGTTTTCTTTTCCTCAAACATTCCTCAAACATTCCTCAAACATTCCTCAAACTGTGTGGTCATTTTCAGTGGTTATTTTCAGTGGTTATTTTCAGTAGTCATTTTCAGTGATCATTTTCAGTGGTCATTTTCAAATATACTCAGTCAGTATTATGCCAAAACATGCACCATTTCTGGTCAATTCTGATAAAGTTCTGGTCAATTCTGACATGATTGAGACATGATTGAGACATGGTACTTGACACTCTCTGACTTTTCACACTTTCTTGTGACCCTTTCTTCTGACCCTTTCTTGTGACCCTTTCTTCTGACACTCTCTTCTCACACTCTCTTCTGACACTCTCTTCTGACACTCTCTTCTCACACTCTCTTCTCACACTCTCTTCTCACACTCTCTTCTGACCCTTCTGCTTCAACTATCGTATGCTAGAGGAGTTGAAGAACCTAGACAACTTCCTGGAGTTCGTTTTCTTCGGGCTTGAACCATTGTTCCCGAAGAGTATCCCAACAATCACGGGCAATTGCAGAAGCCTCGTTTCCTCCCCTTTTTGAAGTACCCTCGATGTAAACCTTGAGCTTGGGCTCTGTTCCTGACCCTCGGCATGTAAACCTCACCTTCTCTCCATCCTTGTTCTGTAGAAGTCCAGTGATCATCTGCGATTTGGCATCCACTGGCAACAACGGCTTGTTGTCGGGTGTTGACGAGTCGTAGCCAATGGTCAAGTCTCTCCATTGCAATACCGTAAAATCGCCAATCTGCAGAGGAGACTCATCATAAGATGCCCGGATTGTATGCTCAAAGATCTTTGCTGTCTTCAGCAACTCCTGTAGCTTATAGTAACCATTGCACTCCTTGTACCATCCGTAACGGGTGTAGATCTGCTCCAACTTCTGTACGGGATCAACATCACCTTTGGCAAACCACGCCTCATAGAGCCGCATCCACACCACGGCAGCGGAAATTCCATCTTTGTCGTTGACAAGCGAGAACATGTATCCAATGGCCTCTTCATATGCAAAAGGTACGAACTTGCCGTCGTTTTTGAGATCAATGGCCTTGTTACCAATCCATTTGAACCCCGTCAAAGTATCCACAAAATGACCCCCGTTTTGCTCTGCTATGGCTCCCAAGAGCTGAGACGACACTGTGGAATTGACAAGATACGTATCGGAAAGCTGATCCTTTGGAGTGAGTTCTTCAATCATATAAGTTGCAAACAAAATCCCGATTTCGTTTCCTGTCAATTGGTGCCATTTGCCTTGGTTTGTATACACGGCCACGGAGAAGCGGTCTGCATCTGGGTCATTTGCAAGAACCAAGCGGAGCCCAAGACTCAGAGCCTTTTCAATGGCCATATCAAGAGCTCCGGCCTCTTCTGGATTGGGGAATTTGACCGTGGGGAAGTCCGGGTCCGGGGAACTCTGCTGTAGGACACTATGGTACGACACACCCAAATCCAGACATATCCGGGAGAAGATTTCTTCGCCAACACCATGCATGGGCGTGTATACACATTCAAAAGAGGGGCTAAAATCGGCAGCCAATTTTGTCTTGACAGCATCAGCATAAACCTTAGAAAGCTCAGGTTTCACTAGTACCAAATTGCCAGTAGTCAAGGCATGAACAAAGTTTGATTGAACGTCCCAGACGCCCTTCTCAGTCCATGGTTTCAAGTTTGCATCAATACAAGCAGCAATTCCTTGATCATGTGGAGGAATAATCTGACACCCATTTCCATAGTAGACCTTGAAGCCATTATCGTTAGCTGGGTTATGAGAAGCAGTCACCATGACGCCAGCAGAAGCTCCATAATGGTCAATAGCAAAGGGGACCAAGGGCGTATGACAGAAGCTTTGAGATGGTAAACTCGAGGCCAAACCATTTAGGTTGTTAGAATGTAAAGATATGGGTCTAGATTCATTGGAAAGTTCACTTGAACCGAGGTAGTAGACTTTAAACCCCGAAACTAAGGCCACACTAGCTGTAATTTCAGCATATCTCTGTGAATGATGACGGTGATCATATCCAATAACCAACGAAAGACCACTAGGAGGCATATGATTGGTTAAGTATCTTATTAAACCTTGGGATGCCTGTATAATGGTTACATCATTGATATGAGCAAACCCAGATTCCATTGATGAGCGAAGACCAGCTGTTCCAAAACTAATTCGGGGAGACATTTTGCCACCAAGAGTTTTAAAGTCTTTTGCATTGAGAAGAGCCTGGATTTCTTGCCGTGATTTTGGATTAGGGTCAAAGGCAAGCCAGTTCTGTACAAGTGATTCCAAGGACATGATAATTTTGGTGATTTTGGTGGTCTTTTTTGGTGATTTTGGTGATTTTGGTGGTAAATTTGGGGATTTTTGGTGATTTTGGTGGTAAATTTGGTGATTTTTGGTGATTTTGGTGGTAAATTTGGGGATTTTTGGTGATTTTGGTGGTAAATTTGGTGATTTTTGATGATTTTGGTGATTTTGATGATTTTGATGATTTTGGTAAATTTGGCAATTTTGGTGATTTTGGTGATTTTAGTGATTTTGGTAAATTTGATAAATTTGGTGGTGGCGATTTTGGTATTCAAATGTTTTAATAACGTGGCTTTTATTAAGCGTATACTTTGAGAAAGAAGTGATGGTGGGAATCGTGAGATTGATAGGAAGATTCGGGGGAAAAGTGGACTTGTCTGCGAGTATGTGCAGGACCAAGATTGAAAACAGTCATTCATTCCATAAATAATTAGTCATTGGAATTGAGTATTCATTATATAAAACCAGTCATTATAGTATGGCATGGTGGTATGGTATGGTGGTATTGGTGGTATGGTATGGTGGTATGGTATGGTATTGGTGGTATGGTATTGGTGGTATGGTATGGTGGTGGAGTGGTGGTGGATCTGATGGTACTATTACATATGATATATATTCATGATGGTGAGCCAATGTTGGCTTTTCAAGATATGAGATCTAGAGAAATTACCTTTGGGTAACTGGATTGAGTAATTGAGTAGTTCCTGGTTCAGTAGTTGACTGGTTCAGTAATTGAGTAGTTCACTGGTTCAGTAATTGAATGGTTGAGTAGTTGAGTAGTTCAGTGATTGACTGATTGACTGGTTCAGTGATTGACTGATTGACTGGTTCAGTAATTGAGTGGTTCACTGGTTCAGTAATTGAGTGGTTCAGTAATTGAGTGGTTGGGTACTTGACTGGTTGAGTAGTTCACTGGTTCACTGGTTGAGTGGTTGAGTAGTTCACTGGTTGAGTAGTTCACTGGTTGACTGGTTCACTGGTTCAGTAATTGAGTAGTTCACTGGTTCACTGATTGAGTAGTTGAGTAGTTGAGTGGTTCAGTAATTGAGTACTTGACTGGTTGACTGATTCACTGGTTGACTGGTTCAGTAATTGAGTAGTTCACTGGTTCAGTAATTGAGTAGTTCACTGGTTCACTGGTTGACTGGTTCAGTAATTGAGTAATTGAGTAATTGAGTAGTTCACTGGTTGACCAATTGAGTGGTCCACTGATTGACTGATTGAGTAATTGAGTGGTTCAGTGATTGACTGATTGACTGATTGACTGGTTCAGTAATTGAGTAGTTGAGTACTTCACTGGTTCAGTAATTGACTGGTTCACTGATTGAGTAGTTGACTGGTTGACTGGTTCACTGATTGACTAATTGAGTAATTGAGTAATTGACTGATTGTCTTTGTCTGATTGTCTTTGTCTGTAGAGCTGAAGGCAAGTAAAAACATTCAGTCATAAATCCACCCACGTCTCTGGAAAATTGCATACCTTATTTTCATTTAGATTTCGGCTTCTTGGCCCTTTCACTCTTGTTTGCTTCAGTCTAGGAGATGGTGATCTTGTACTGCACAAGCTGGCCGTGCTGGAGACCACATACCTTCAACTCCAGGTCGGTTTGGTATTGGTCAACGGAGCAAGATAAGGAGAGCAGTTTCAAGTCACTTTTAAAGCTCACAACGTTTTCTTGCCAACTCTTACCTTTTTTGACATAAAGGTGCACTTGCATAGAACCCCCGTTTTCACTCACCAATACCTGACACGATGGATCCACCACAAAATCCGTTGTTCCAGGCCCAAAAGAAAACGTATGTATAATGATGTTCTTGCGTAAATCAAAGATCTCCACTTTGGACGCTTCCAATCCGGTGCTGCCCACTAATAGCCAGTACCCATTGAAAGCAAAGCACATCTTGGTCACCGTATAGTCTTTTTCCACAGGGAGTTCCGACACTTGTTGGCGAGAAGTTAAATCGTAGATAACAATCTTCAGATCGTGGGCCACTCCAAACAATGTGCCGTCCACATGGATGTCGGAGGCATGGATATGGGTATCTGTATGCACCTCTGCTATAGGGCCATCTGGGCCACACAATTCAAAGGAGTTTTTGCCCACAGCCACAAAGTAAGGTTCCAGAGGGTGAGGAGAAAGACTAAGGTAATCTTCAGCCTTAAAGCTTTTGTTTGTATGGAGAAACTTGACATCCGAGCCGCACACGCCAAAAGGCTCGTTTTCAGGGCCTGAAAGGTACAGCAAAAGGCGGAATTTCTCCGGACCGGTCTTGGAAACTTGTCCAGAAGCCAAAGTAATCACACTTGTTCCATTAGATCCTGAAACAACGACCTGCATCGACTTCTCATCTATAGCATAAGTTTCCATCTTCGTATGCACCAACACCTCAGCCTTGGAGATATTAACGACCGATGTTTTGGATATGGATAAAGGAAACTTGGTTTTCTTATGCATTCCAAAGAGTCTTTCCCGAGCCAAACCAAGAATATGACTTATATGTTTCTCAGTATCTCCAGCCACCATTTCATTAACTTCACCCTTTTCCATTTCTTCACCCTTTTTAACTTCACCCTTTTCCATTTCTTCACCCTTTTCCATTTCTTCACCCTTTTCCATTTCTTCACCCCTTTTAACTTCTTCACTCCTTTTAACTTCTTCACCCCTTTTAACTTCTTCACCCCCTTCTCTCTCTCCACCCCCTTCTCTCTCTCCACCCCCTTCTCTCGCTTCTCTCGTCTTCTCTTGAGCAGTAATTATAGATTCAGATAAAACAGTTAAAGCATCTCTAGCCTCATCTCTCTCATGAGTCAAACGTGCAATGACCCGTACGGCAGCATCGTACTTGTAAAGAGCCGAGGTCAAGTCTTGTGTAGTAAGCAGAAGATTTTTTCGAAGCAGAAAAGTCTCCAAAGCCAAAGCATCCCATTCATTTTGAAAAGCCTGAAGCATTGTAGGAATGGAATTGAATACTGGAGGCTTGACGTCTGCATAAACTGGAATCTCAGTACGGAGCAGAATGAGCTCTGAGATATTCATGGCATCATTGGAGATGGGATCTTTGCCTGTGGTTGAAATAAAAGACTCCACGAGGGTCTTTTCAAAAATCGCCCCGCTTTTGGGTGAGACAACCGGCGTGGTGGCGACTTGGCCAGATAACGCACAGATCATTAGTGAGTATTTGGTGAAGATGAGTGCGCGGTATAAGTGATGGTTGCGCGTATTACGGTACATCCGTACACCATAAACATCCGTACACCAACAAATCAAAACATCCGTACACCACCACATCAGTACACCAACGCGAAAGCGCACCCGTACACCGATACATCCGTACACCAACGCGAAAGCGCATCAGTACACCTACACACCAGTACACCAGTACACCCACACATCAGTACACCAGTACACCATCGCACCCGTACACCCCACACCCGTACACCATCATATTCCCTCAAAATGAAACAACACCGCACAAGAATAGAAATCCTACGCTTTAGAGAAACGGCAGTTTAAACCAATGACATGTCGAGATCTCGTTTTATGTATTCAAAATCCCTATATGGATAAACCTCAACCTTATAGAAACACTGATGCACCTTTCTTATTTAAAGGCTGGAGAACAAACCAACTGCACTACTCCTATTCTCCATTCAGTGCCTTTTCTCCATGACTGATCAAGATCCGCTGGATTCAAATCTGGGGAAAGGTAAGAAGAAGAGATATTTGGATACTATAAATTTCGTATCATAAAAGCACAAATCCTAAAGGAGTGTAACACACATACAAGAATGAATGGCTTAATGATCATCACGTGATCTGTCACGTGCGCTCTTTATCACGTGCGCGCTTTATCACGTGCGCGTTCTTATGACGTGCTAGGTCACGTGCGCGCTTTATCACGTGCCAGATCACGTGCACCTCTTTCCTCGTACAATACTCTACACTGGAAAGAGATCCTAAACTGTCATTCAGTATATAGACAATCTAAAGCGTTCTGCATATTTCTACACTTTGATCTATATCCAGGACCTTCATTGGCGCCCAATACCTTTGGAGATCTGGTGATTGGTGATACGATGGTACATTTTGGTCACAATGGATCTTAAGGTCAATATGAATTAGCGGTTAGTTTCTTTAATGGTCTCGGACTGTTTAAATGAAAACATTAATAGATATTAATAATTCTGTATAAAGAGTAGTTGGGACTATATTGGGTTATATGCAGGATTATATTATACGCAGGATTTCAGTATGTGCAGTACCATAACCATCGTATACTATAAATTATACGGGCTCTATTGAGGACTTTAAAGTGAGATATCACATTAATAGTGAGACATGAATGTATATATTTATATGCAGTACTACGTTACAATATGCAGTATCTTACACTATATACAGTACCAATGCACTATATACAGTATTATAATATATACAGTACCAAACACTATATGCACTATTATATTGTATTACATGCAGTATTTTTCACTATAAGCAGTACTATTACACTATATACAGGCTTATACCACTTTATACAGTACCACAATACTATATACACCACCATAACCCTATATACAGTACCACAACGCTATAAGCAGTACTATTACAGTATATACAGTCCGCTTACACTATATACATTACTATTGCACTATATACATTACCACAACACTATATTCAGTACTTTACCATTATATGCAGTACTTTTACACTATTTACAGTACCACAACAATATATACAGTACTTTTCACTATAAGCAGTACCATAACATTATATACAGTACCATAACCCTATATGCAGTACCATATCACTATACGCAGTACCACAACATTATATACAGTACCACATCCCTATATACAATACTATATCCCTATATACAGTACCACATCCCTATATACTTTACCACAACCGTAAATACCAAATGTCCACGATTTCCAGTAATTAAAAGTAACTACAAAACAAATAAAGTCTACTAAATATATCACTAAAGGATGTTTAAATAAAAAGCAGAAAAAAACCAGATCCTGCATATAGTCCAGAAACCAAAAGTCTAGATTCAAAAACAACCCCATTCTCTCAATTCCAACTTAGACCCAAAAAGTCTCTTTCTTTCATGGCTTATGATCATACCGTATCTCATTGGCCGGACGATAACGTTGTTTCGGATGAAAACACCCACAACAGTAGCCAATGATACTAAGGACCAAAAATAGTAGTGCAGCAACGGCAGCAGACCAAGACATGGCATAAAACTCAATGGATAAGTAAGCCTTCACTCCATAAGCCTTAACGTTATCATTCACAATACCCCTCACAAGAATATAAGCAGCAGTAGTTAAAGCAGACCCCACTAACACAACAAGAAATACCATAAACATGAGTAAGAAATTGCAACAGGAAAGGAAGGAATTCTTAGGAGAACAACATAAACCAACCATCTGGAAAATAAGCGAGATGAAAGCAAGACATGCACCAGCTAAAATCAAAGAGAAACCTGCGATTGTTAAGTTATGCACAAGGGTAAGTTTCTCTTTCAAATCACCAGGTAATCCCAAAGAATCATAAGAGATATTTGAAGCTAAACGGATCAAATTAGCAGTCAAAGTATCGGATAAACCACTGGTAATGGTAGAAATGCCATTGGAATAATCAGTAATCTTCTCCACTAATTCATGTTTAAATAGAGTTAATGGATCCAATTTATAAGCCACTTTTGGTTTAGAACAATAAGTATAATTAATATTATTGTTCAGAAACGATTGACCAAACCGACCCAACTCTTTAATTTCTTGCAGATTCTGACCTTGGATATTACCTTTACAGTAACCCCAAAAACCCACATTATAGAAATCAGAAAGACCTAGGTCTGAGAAATTGGCTTGAGTAGCAATATCTTGGAGTAAACTTGACATATCACCATTAAATTGCGCAGCCAATGAAGCTAAAGGGGCTGGAATTGATGCTGTAGAAGCAAATTCTTGCACTTGAGATATAACGCTTTTGACATTTCCTGTAGAAAGAGCATTGCCAATGATAGATGTAGGAATATCAATACCCGATCTTTCATTGATTTGCGATGCTATGGATGCGATATCTGTTTTAGCTCCATTGCCCAAGTTTCCCAATATTGAAGTAGCTCCTTCTGCAAGTGATGTAACGTCTGCTCTAGGAATAAGTTGAATAGCAATGGATTCAGTTTCAACGGGATTGGGTATAGTTTTAGAAGGAGAAAGTGTCCTAAGATTCTGGTGAATATCCTTATTCTGGTGAATATCCTTATTCTGGTGAATATCCTTATTCTGACCAACACCCTTATTCTGACCAATACCCCTATTCTGGTTTGGAGCCTGAAGAAGATTTGGAGGCTGAAGATTTAAAGGATTTGCCGAGTCAGCGGTAAAAGTATCCAAAGCAAATTCTAAAGGCATTGGAATAAAGTCCCGCTTCTTCAGAGCTTCAGTTAAAATTGCCAGGAGATTCAAATTGGAAAGTTGAAATCCTAATAAATAATTATTTGTAAGATATGAATCATTTTTATATGATCCCACAAGAGACCAACATGAAAGAACAATTGTGGCGATGGTGAAGAAAAGCACCAAGACTCTGAAAAACATGAATTGTTGGGGATGAAGCTGGGGTAGAGGTTTGGTGTACGGGTTTGGGCGCTTGGTGTAAGGGTTTTGGCGGCTGGTGTAAGGGTTTTGCGGCTGGTGTAAGGGTTTGGTTCTTTTTGGTGGTGGTTTGGTTATTTTTGATTGTGGTTTGGTGGTGGTTTGGTTGTGGGTTGGTGGCCTTTAATGCACAATATGCTGGTTAGCCAGGTGATTGTTTGGGGGAGTGTATATAACGGATACGCGTGCGTCGCTTATGAGATCCGAGGGTTATGAGATCCGAGGGTTATGAGATCCGAGGGTTATGAGATCCGAGGGTTATGGGTTGCGGGTTCTCACGTTGCGAAATGAGGCACAATCGGTCCTTCAAACAAAGTGTCAGAGAGAAATGCGCCTTGAATAAAGCTCAGATTGAACAGGACAAAGGGTTTTTTTCTGGATAGAAATCGGACAGGAATCGGACAGAAATTGGACAGAAATTGGACAGAAATTGGACAGAAATTGGACAGATATTGGACAGATATTCAACAGATATTAAACTATTTCAAAATATACTAATTTGGAAATCGCAATCTCTGAAATATGGAGCTGTAATCACAATAACTCAGCCAATAAGATTCAGCCGATGATCTGTTTTGGAGGTTTGGAGGTTTGAAGTTTCGGAGTTTCGGAGTTTTGAAGTTTTGCAGTTTTGCAGTTTCGAATATTGATTACTTAAGATTATTGATTACCTAAGCTTAGTCTAGATTGTATTGGAGATGGTATGTAATGAAGGGGAATGGGGTATTTATGAATAGAGACGGCTGAAGAAGTCACGCATTAAACTGCGCCTGCAACTATATTTAGGTGCGCATAAATCGCGCGCATATCCGCTAAGCGAGAAGTGTGGGGAGAGGGGGAGACCTGCACATAATCAAAAGCGTGCACTTTGTTTGAGACACTTTCCTGCAGATAAGGCTTTGGTCCTGCAGTTAAGACATTGTCCTGCAGTTAAAACGTTGTTCCTGCAGACAAGACCATATCCCGCAGCAACACCTTTTCTTAACCCCATCACCTTTTCTTAAACCTATGACCTTGACTTGATCATGCTTCTTTCATTGGTAAGCTTAATTTGATGTCACAATGAATCGTGACTTCTTTGTTCAATGTAATTGTAATGCTTTGGCGTCCATGATTGTCTGGAAAGAGTAACAATTCTCTCATTGATGCAATATGTCATAACCATAATGACCATTTCTTTAGTCACAGGTTATAAATATCCAGAAGTTTGCTGGATTATCCGTGGAAATGGTCTGGAAATTCCCGTCTGAAACATCATCTTTCTAGAACTTTTTGGTGCCAAAACATGTCTGAATCTCTGTATTCTTGGAATCTTCTCATGACTAATCGGTCAAATGATCCAATTCGTCTAGAAGTTCCTGTTCAAGTTCATCAAGATCATCACCATTCTCCGTGGCTGATTCTCGACTCCGAGGCTTCTTGTAACTGCCGTCTTCGGAATCCAGAGCCTCTTCATCCATGGATGGCCGTTTGCGCTTGCTGTCATTGTATAAGCTCTTGAGGAAGGATGATCCTTCATTTGAAGTATGATCCTTAACTTCATCTTCATCTTCATCTTCATTTTCATCCATTGCATCCATATCATCCTCATCTTCATCTTCACTGAGCCCCGCTAAGAAATCGTCCACTTCGGCATTAGCATCATTAAAATCATACTCTTCGATCGAAGATAACGAATCCTTCCTTTCACTGGATTTCACCTTCTGCTTTTGAATCTCCAATGCCTTCTGATACTTGGCCACATCACTAGACGAAACGTGCCAATCCTTGTCCGTGACATCAATTAAGAAAGCATCTTCACTGACCTTCTTCCATTGACTGAGACACGAAAAGAGCCAATCAGGACTAACGATTTTCACACCTGGTATCGTTCGCTTGGCCACTCGGACTTTAAGCGTAAGACCTCCTTTAATAAACGATTGGCTGGGGTCTCGGCACACAACATGGGTCACTTCGGGATACACTTCATTGACCACACGCACTCCGAATTGTCTGCTCCAAATGACGATATCAGCATTGTCAATGTTCATACCCAAGGGGAGAATTCCGGAGAAAAGCACCACAATTCCTTGGAGACATTGTCGTTTGAGATTTGGAATAATCGTGGTCAAATCTGGCCGGTCACCCTCTCCTTTCAGCTCACTCAAAAGCTGGTAGAACTTATGATGGATCGTCTCCAATGCAGTCTGGAGCGTTATGAGCTCCGAGTCATCATCTTTCAAGAGATTTTCTTCCTCTTCCTCTTCTTCTTTGGGACTTTCAGGTGTAGGAGTTTCATGATCATGGATGATTTTATCCAAATTATGTTGCAATTTTGCTAACGGCCGCTCATGCTGTTGTTTTTCCACAAGTTGGCTGCGTGTCATCAGCTGCTCATGAAGAAGATCTTGGTTGTTTTCGCCTCCACCCAAATCTAAGATGCGATTGACTGGAGAATTGCCTTTCTCTATATTGTCAACGGATTCTGCTTCATTATCATCATCCTTTTCTTCTTCATCAGTATCCTTATCATCTTGAACATCAACCTTCTCAATACTTTGACCATTTTCTTCAACATTCTCCACCTTCAATCCATTATTCTCCAACTGAACTTTGGACTCCTGACTATTTGTCTCGTCATTAGACTTTGCCTCTGTGTGGTCTTTTGTCTCTGTCTCTTTTCCTGTCTCTTTTCCTGTCTCTGCCGTAGCCTTTGTTTCTGTATCCTCCATGGCCTCTAGTCTTGCAATAGCCTTTCTCTTTTTGGAAGGTCCTAAAAGCTGGCCGTTCTTCTTCGGCAAGAAACTCAGGTTGATATCACCAATGCCAACGAAAAAGTCGTACGGCACCACCTTAATCAAGTTGGACTCCCATTGCCACACATCTCCACGGTCATCAATGATAGCCACCATGGACTGGTCCACGGGGAAAAGCCGCTTGAGGTTCTTATGCGTCAACAGCCCACTTTCGTCTCGGCTCAAGATACGGTCACCAAAGAAGCCTCGATCTGGATCAATAATGTTGGCAATAGCAAGAGCATAACTGCGCGTGGCCATAGTATATATATGGAGCTCGTAGAGCAGCGACACACGCTGGAGAAACTCTTGAAGCCCCGGCCGTAACTTCACATAGTACCAGCATTTGGAGGGTGGAGGCCGGGGCCCTGTCCAACCTGCAGGCAAGACCGGTTCTTCCTCCAAGGAAAATGACTGTACATCCTTCACATAAGGGTAATTGGGGTTTTCTGAATCACGTTGCCATTCGCCAACAGTAGGGTCCACTGTAGCATGAATCACGGTCTGATCCAAGTCCACCACCAAAATTAACTTGCCATCCTCAACTAATTTGAGAGTACTAGACTTTTCAATCTTAGCTGCTTCATCCATAGAGATTTTAAGCCCCGTGTTATCATGTGACATGGCCACCGTGGCTCGGTCATCATAACTATACCCTGAATAGTCCTTTTCATCTTCCACGGCTTTGCCACAAAGAGCACAAAGACCTCCATATTGCACTGTATGCGTACAAGCCTCTGCTATAGTGTACAATACCACGCCACTGTGAGCAATCTCCTGTTGGGGCCGTACATTGACCAGAACAACCTCTCCCTCAATGGGAGACTCAAAGGTACCAATTCTTTCAACCCTAATTTTTTGAGGCGGATGCTCCTTCAGATTGGGATCATCCTGGTAATCCCAATACTTGTATTTGAGAAGAATGGTGTGTTTCTGGATACTTTGGCCCGAGCTGAAAAACACTGCACTAACGGTTACTGGGAACGGCACCGACGGCTGTAATCGCAAGCTTGTCATTGATAAAGGGGGTAAATTGAAGGCGTAGAAAAAGATGGAGCCAGTTTTCAGGGGAAAAAAAGGGGTTTTTGGAGGAGTTTTGGCGATGTTTGATTGAGAGACCCGGATGAGTAGATTGAGGGGTGTAACTCGGTCAAAAATGTAGATTTTCAAGCGGGAATTGGACCAGCGGACTCGTTAAAATGGGGGCTTTCGCTGGGGATATATAGAACCAGAAAAGAAAGCGTCCTTTTATATGTTAATAGCTATGGAGTGTCGAAGATGATGGAGGAGGACGCGAAACAAGAGTTTTGTATTGCGATATGGTGTACGGGTTGAATTTTCAATACATTTTGATTTGAATGAGATATATGCAGGCTTTATATGCAGGCCGTATATGCAGGACTTCTGGAAATCAATACGCTAAAATAGCCGGTTTTCCCTCCAATGCAATTTTCTCGGAGATTCAATGGAGTGTGATCAAGATCTTGATTTCCATTGAATATGGAAATGACAATTTGGTCTATTTCCCTTTTTTGGATCCTCTAATACCGAGGGTTTTGGTCCTTGATTTGCCAAAATCAGATAAACTGGGATGGAGAAATCCAGAAAGAACGAAATTTCAACCAATGAAAGCTTTTAAAATCACATTGTTTTCTTTCTTTTGGAAAATTCATTCAAGATCTTGGAGTTCGTCTGAATCCATATCCAGGCCCCAAATCCCATTGTCAATGTCCATTGGTTGGTTATGTTCACCAGCCTTAAGTTGATTTTGTTGGAGATCCATATTAGTAAATTGAAACCTTGAATCTGCACCAGAATCTGCATCAAAATCTCCACCAAAATCTCTATCAAAATCACCAAAATCTCCACCAAATTCTTCCCCAAATTCTTCTGTAAGTGGAACCGTAGCTCCAAGCGGAGCTGGATGCAGTCCATGGCCCAAGTCGGTCTCCAAACCAGAACCTTCCGCTTCTAATTCGGCCTCTAGGTCTGCTAGTTCTGCATCCGATGCGGAATTTCCATGTTCTGGAGATTCATTGCCGAAATTAAACTTCATGTCGTTCTCCACTTCTTTGTCTTCATCGAACACAATGGGCTTAATTCCCTTGACTTCCTCAAGCATGTCATCATCACTGTCATCCAGAAGAGTAGTTTTGGAGTCGAAGTTGAAGCCAAATTCATAAACTCCATTGCTCTGTTCCATTTCCTTTTCTGCCAAGCGCTTTTTCTCGAGTAACGACTTTAGCGAAGCGATTTTAAATGCTTCTGCCTTACGCGTAGCCTTGATGACCTTTTTGAACCTGTTTTCAAGCTCATTTTCAAACATTTTTTTATCCTTATGGTTGGCCACTTTCTTGGCAAACGACAGGAAGAACGTTTCGGCCTTCATGAAGATATTTTTGGCTCGGATTTCTCGACGACGTTGAATCTCCACAGCATACCGTTCTTTGGCGAGCTTTCTTTTTTTAGCGTATGCAACGAAATCAAACCGGTTCTTGGATTCCAGGGGAATGGTATGAGAGTTTGGAAGCTTTTGCATCAATGGAGTTTGGGAGTTTGATGGTTTAGTTACTCCAAAGTTAGATGGAGTTTGGGAATCGGGCAAAATTGATCTTGGAAGCTCTGGAATGACCTGCACATTCCCCGAAATGCCCTCTTCACCGATTTCCTTCGTTTCAACTTCAACAGCTGGCAATTCTTCATCGCTAAGATCCTTTTCACCAGAAACACTCATGATCTCGTCATTTTCAGACTCTGACAGCTCCAGAGCTTCAAGAGAGTGCTCAAAAGCACTGTTCCATCGAGCCTCATCATCATCTATGAGTTTATAAAGCGAAACCTCGTTGAGACGAGATTCGTCCGCCAACTTGACCTTGATCTCCTTTAACTCCAGCACCGTCTGCATATAATCCCCCGTCAGAGTATATGTGAAGTCAGGGGGTAAGTCCGGGAAGTACTCGGGGATATAGTCCCGGGGTCGATTCTGCCGTGGCACTAATGCTGCAATTTCATATTGTTCATTGGCATGGAATACCAATGACGGGTCCTCCTTATCCAAATTATAGTGTTCGGCATTGTATTCTCGTAGGATATGGTCCAATTGAGCCGTGATGGTGTTCGCTGTGGCCTTTGTTTTGGCGTCAAGGCGTCTTGTCCTTTGGTATTCATGGTAGAGGTCCATGGGAGAGATGTTCCTGGCTAAAAAGCACATTTCGAGGTCTGCCATACCGGGGAAATGGTGACGTTGAACCTCGGTATATTTGTGAAGTGAATCAACCAAGGAATGCATGTATTGGCGGGCCAAGTCGGTGATTTCATCTAGAACCTCGGCGGAGAATTTGGGGTTGTTCGGACCACTTTGAATGGTGAGCCCCACGAGTTTTCGGAGCTGGAAATCCACCGAATCCATGTCTCCAAGATGAGGAATAGGCGGGTTGACTTTGGTTTGATATACTCCGAGCCTCCGTTCGGGCGGAGGGATGTATCGTGATTGGTTGTTTGGGGACATTGGCAGATGTTCGGGGGTATGCTCGGAGGGGGCTTCGGAGACGGTATTTTTGTTTGGGATTTGCAGGATAGGGACAGAATCTTCAGGCGATTCCAGTGGTACCAGTTTCGAAGCTATTGCAGTTGTTTCAATGGAGATAGCGCTGGGATCCTGGACCAGCATTGTTGTGTAGAGAGGTAGTACAAGAGTGAGAGATAAATATGGGTCGCGCACGCCCATCAATACGAATATTAATTGACTTCAATATTCATCGGTTTCACTATTAGCCAATTTATTCCAACTACTCTAAGGTCCTTTCTTCTTGAATCTCTTCAATTATCGCACAACTCTCTCTTTTTCCTTTCTACATGTTTGTCAACAGCACGCTCATAGGCTAGGCTTAGAAGGCAGACGACAACAAGTGATCAATGGCCCCCTGTACATTTCCACCGCTTCTCCTCAAAGCCGCCACGTTCAGGTCAAAATCAGAAAAGCCCATTTCGTTAAGTTGTCTCAACTGGTTCTCATACCTCTCCTCTGGAGGTCGATTGTCAGCCGGAGCAGCACCAGCAGCACCAGAAAAGGCATCTAATGAAGACATACCCCGGAACATATCGGCAAAGTTTGGAGCAGCAGCACCAGAACCAGGAGTAGTATTAGTACCAGTAGTAGAAGGAGCATTTGAGTCCACAGTAGGGTTGGAGCCCGGGGCAGGAAAAGCACCTCCAGCATCAGTCCCTCTGTCCAGGAAGTTCCGTGAAAGGTTCATCATGGAGCGCATACTCTCAGGATTGGATAACATTTCACGAAACATGGGTTGCAACATCTGGCGGGCCTCTGGGGTCATATTGCGTAACTGAGGGCTTTGGCTAATCAACATATCCAACATCTGAGGATCCAGTAACATGGCATTCATTTGCTCACGAAACATAGGGCTAGACATGGCGGATTCAAGTTGATCAGGATCAGGAAAAGCACCCATTCCTCCATCAGGACCAAACATGGAGGCGTTTGGTAATTGGGCATAACCTGCATACCGTGCCCCAGTTAAGTCGGCCAAGGGGTTAAAGGATCCTTGACCCGCAGCAATATTGGATGGTACCGTTGGCGAAGATGTAGTACCCGTGGCCAGAATCAGTGATTGAGGAGTTTGACCAATAACATTTGGATTGGATGCAGATTTAGCAACCACTTTAGCCGCTGAACTCTTAACTAAATGAATACTATGACCATCCTGAATCTTATAAAAAGACACGCATTCGCCATCTTTTAGAACCTTACCACTATAAATCAACCTCTGGTTTTCAATAGGAACATCTGCTTCACCCAGGATTATAACCTTTAAATCTTCAATGGTAGATTCGGTATCCACCTGCACCGAGTGTTTCTTGTCGCCTGACGATTTGATGGTAATTGAAATAAGTGTCATTTGGGTTAAGATATCCGAGATGCAAATATGATTCCAGTGGTTATTTTTTTTGGTTTTTTTTGCAATCAACTTATTCAAATAGACCTTCCGTTCAAATGGGCTTTTGTTTCAAGATGATAAAGTGAATTTGTTGTTGTATTCACTTGACTTGATTGGAGGAATAAAAACGTTGGTATGAGTTTCATGTGAGCGTTCGCGGTGTTCCATACTTTTCGATTTGGTTCCGCGCACCTGATAAGCTCGCACCATTCATATCCATTCACCATACTGCTGGATACTGATGATTGTTTTAGGGTTTCAATCCCTTCTTTAGGGACTCAATCCCTTCTTAAAGATTTGATAATCATTCTTTGGAGATTCAATGATCATTCTTTGGAGACTCAACAGAGTCAATAACCTATCTTTGGAGATTCAAAACCATTCTTTAGGGATTGATAATCATTCTTTAGAGTTTCAACAGATTCAAACCCTTCTTTAGGGATTCAACAGAGTCAATAACCCTTCTTTAGAGACTCAACAGATTCCAAAACCATTCTTTGGAGATTTGAAAATCATTCTCTAGATAATGAATAGCCATACTCCTGATATACTGATGATCATTCTCTAGGGATTGATAATCATTCTTTAGAGACTCAATAGAGTCAAGAATCAATCTTTAGAGATTCAACAGATTCAATAACCATTCTTTAGGGATTTCAAAACCACTCTTTAGAAATTCAAGAATCTTTCTTAAAGGTTCAATAATCATTCTTTAGGGATTCAAAACCAATCTTTAGAGACTCAAAACCCTTCTTTAGGGATTTGAAAACCATTCTCTAGATAATAAAGAACCATTCTTAAAGGTTCAATAATCATTCTTTGGAGATTGAATAATCATTCTTTAGGGATTCAAAAATCACTGTTTAGGGATTCAACAGATTCAAAAACCATTCTTTAGGGATTCAAACCCCAGTCTTTCGGGATTGATAATCACTCTTAAAGATTCAAGAACCATTCTTTCGGGATTGAAAATCATTGTCTAGGCATTGATAATCATTCTTTAGAGACTCAATAACCATTCTTAAAGATTCAAAACCAATCTTTATGGATTCAATAACCATTGGTTAGGGATTGATAATTACTCTTTAGGGATTCAACAGAGTCAAGAATCATTCTTTAGAGATTGATGATTATTTTTTAGAGACTGAAACCCCTTCTTTAGAGACTCAAACCCCTTCTTTAGGGATTCGAAAACCATTCTTTAGGGATTCAAGAATCATTCTTAAAGATTCAATACCCATTCTTTTGAGATTGAATAACTATTCTTTAGAGATTCAACAGATTCAATACCCATTCTTTAGAGTTTCAACAATCATTGTTTAGAGACTTTAGGGATTCAACAATCATTCTTAAGAGATTTGAAAACCATTCTTAAAGATTTGATAACCATTCTCTAGGGATTTGACACCAATCTTTAGAGTTTCAACGGATTCAATAACCAATCTTAGAGACTCAAAAATCATTCTTTAGAGACTCAAGAATCATTCTTCAGGGATTTGAAAACCACTCTTTGGACATTTGACAATCATTGTTTAGAGATTCAATGATCATTCTTTAGAGACTCAAAAACCAATCTTTGGAGATTCAACAGAGTCAATAACCATTCTTAAAGATTCAAAAGGTCTAGTTGCTGGAACTCCTTTTTCAACGCTGCAAAGTACTCATAAAGAATGGAGAATTGGATCTTGGATCCACACTTCATTTGGTACTTGACAGTATAAAGCGTCTTGAAATGTGTGGACAAGTTATTGAAAAGCTTAACCAATGAAAAGCCGAATCCGTGGAGTTAAGAACCGAGTCGGGCCATTTTGAGTTGACTCTTTAATCCATATCGATATCAAAAGCATCCGGAAAGAGTACGATATCGTGGTCAAAGCTCTTTTTTGAGATTCCGATATCGTGGTCAAAGCTCTTTTTTGAGATCACGATATCATGGTCAAAGCTCTTTTGCCAAATGAAGCTCTAAAGTATTATCTCCAAGAAATCTTCAGTTTCAAAGAAGTCTCCATCTTCAAGCATAGAGTCCCCTTTCAGCAAAAGAACATTAATGTTCAATAATTTCCAAAGAAAATCAATGGTCAATAATTTCAAAAACCAAAGTGTTTAGGGTAACCCATTTTTTTCAATGATTCCAAATATTAGGCCCATTTAACCACATCTATTTTTGATATCCTTCCATCTCTAGTTGTTGAGGTATAGGTGTGGCATGTGGCACATGGTACCCCAAATTATGAAATATACCATGATCAAGAGACTTCATGCATTGAATGCTATTCTAATAACTCTTGAAATCTTTTTGGAATATTATGCAAGTGTTTTAGACGAGTTTTCAGTGCAGGTTATCGGGTTATCAGGGAGATCAGGTTATCGGGTTATCAGGGACATCAGGTTATCAGGGACATCAGGGAGTGGGTTTGGAAGGACGATAAAGTCAATGAGGACGTAAAGGGTTTCTTTCAGCAAGGCCATCGATTCTTGAACCACTTGTCAAGGGGTTGGAGATTCAGGGGGTATGTTAAGGATTTTGGGGGTTTGCCAAAGTCTTTAAATCCAGCTTATTGGAGCCTTGTGTTTCTGATCAAGACGATAGTGAAGATATAATGAAAAGCAACCCAGGCTCAGAGCAGGTGGTTTCTCCCATACTTCATCAACACTTCCACACTTCATCACTCCATCACTCCATCACTCCATCACTCCATCAATACTTCATGAACTGGAAGATGATGATTGGACGTTATCATTGGACGTTATAACTGGACAATTATGATTGGATCGGTGATTGTTCTCGGCACTAAAATGTGGACCTGTGTCATCTTCACTTGTACTTTTTAGGACGAGGGGAGGAAGTGACTGCGGAGGAGGTGAAGCTCTGGTGCTCTTCAGAGACCAAGTTCAAGACAATTCACGGTCAGAAAGAGTGCCAAGCCAAGAGCTATTAATAGCTATGATGAAGAAGAGAAGAGCCTCTGGTTTGGAAGATACCAAGGGTTCAGACATGATCAACATTCCCTATCAACTAAGATTGTCATATACCTCCTATCTGCAATCATTAGTAGTATATCCCCACTTTTATATCTTGAACCAGCTAGTGAATATTCAGTGACTGAAAGCTTGTGGTCGACTGTTTCCTGCATATACCCACCCAACTTGAGGTAGTGTTGAACTAAAACCCAAGCTCACAGCTCTATAGCGTCAATAGAATAATTAGTGACCTTTCTAATTCAAGAAATTTCTATACAGCGTTTTTGTGACCTGTACCTAGAGGTGGTGAAATTTGGGAACACCCCATTTGTTGTCTATCAACAGTCAATAGAATGACACACTATGCAACAATCTATAACATTCTCTCTTTCCATAAACATTCAAATCAGTTCTTGGTATGATAGACATTATGGTAGACTAGATGGCTAGCGGTGGTGCATATACTCTATGCAGTTCAGTAGTATGCATCGACTCAATGTCTTACCAGTATCGAGTACTATATTGTCTCTCATCTCATAGTATTCCACTTGGTATCAGTGATGCTGTACATTCACTTATAGTCTCATGTAGTAAAAGTATAGTCAGTAAGCAGTACTCATCAGTAAGCAGTACTCATCAGTAAGCAATATAAATCACTAAGCAGTACTCATCAGTAGGCAGTAGACATCAGTAAGCAGTACTCATCAGTAAGCAGTACTCATCACTAAGCAGTAGACATCAGTAATAAGTATCAACAGTCAGTAACAGTCATCAGTAAGCAGTAGTCATCAGTAAGCAGTAGTCATCAGTAGGCAGTACTCATCAGTAGGCAGTACTCATCACTAAGCAGTACTCATCAGTAAGCAGTAGACATCAGTAAGCAGTACTCATCACTAAGCAGTACTCATCACTAAGCAATATAAATCACTAAGCAGTACTCATCAGTCAGTAACAGTCATTAGTAATAGTCAGTATCAAACTTTCATAATGGAGAGCTCTTGCTAATACCCGTTTTCTCACACTAGAACCAACTATTCTAGACTGGTCTTTGATTCGCTAAGCATATCTTCATCAAAATTTCTCATCAATTATACTTAATACTCCACTGAAGAACATTCTGGATTGAACCAGTTTCATTTCCCTCCATAGCTAATAAATATCCCATACTCCTCTATTAAACTTCCACTTTAATAACCGACCTTTGAACGTTTCTATTCTTTTTCTATTATACCCTTTCTTCAGATTTAGTTCATTCGATTCCTTCTTCTATAGATATCTCTAGGATCTGGATTTTGTATTCATGTCGATTTCATTGGTAGATTAAAAAAAAAGCTATGGGTGGATGGGGTGCGCGGACGGCCTATTTATACCCCGATTGCAGAATTGCAGCCATGCACAACCCCGCTTTTGAAGGCTGCGAAATCTCTCATACACAACCACAAAAAGGAGACGCACAGTCCCTAAGTCGTAATTTTGAGCACAGTGTAATTTACTATTGTGTTACTTTTTACTGTATAATGTATAGGAGCTTGGGCTGATTGGTAAGAGTATCAAAGGTGGCGACCTGCATATAAGCGCCCATCATAACTAGCTAAGTTACTATCCATTTTAGGCTACTAAACCCCACTCTGGCTGCATGTATTACGTAATAGAGCGTCCAATGATTGGTTGTAATTTGGTTTTGTGGAGCCATCCCTGCATCTTACTTACATGTGTTTCATGTGTACGCAGGAATGCATGTCTCAGCGTATATAAGAGCGAGGATCCCCTAAATTATGAAGACCATATTTTTTGGTTTCCCTTTTACTTCCAATGCATTAATTTAAGGCTTAGGAAATGTGCTTAATATTTACCGCTGGTTTCCTTTTAACCCCCAACGAATTGGTTTTCAACGAATGAATCTTGGCTACTGGGCCTGGCGCCTCTAAACCGGGTGATAAGCTGATAATGTCTCGATGTTGTATCGAGATACTAGAGATTTATAGCCCAGGGCCAAACCTTCCATATAGCGGTGCCAAAACTTGGTGGCGAGATTCGAACCAGCTTCTGCCTCAGCTTCAGTGAGCTTAGGTAAAGGCCCCAGAGGGGGGATGAGGTATACTTTAGTTGAGAGACATTTCACACGCAGATTCTGCGAAGGACCACTTATCATGACCCCTCGATATAAGTTGTGGAGACTCCTGCATACGTATGGGTCGAGATTCAAGATCATCGAAGCCTCGTCCAAGTGTATTTTAAACGGCTTGACATACTTAGGTTTGCCAACAACCAAAAGCTGCTCTTTGTTGATGCCAAAAACCTCAGTAGAGTTGCGAAAAGTGAGGATTCCATCTTCCAAGTCGAACGTGGGGACAGGCGGAAGGATTTCCTCTTCAAGAAGAAGCGGATTGGCTTTGCCAAGATCAAGGTAGGTTATAGCCTCCACTTTGCCTTTGAATTTGGTGTACATGATGCGACGGTCAGCCCAAACAGTGGCAGAAAAGAAAAAGGCCAAGATCAAATGCAGTGGTGTCATGATATCGATATTGGAATTTGGTGTTTGATAGTGTTGGTTTTGACTTCTACGATCTTAAGAATACCGTGACTTTATAGAGTCTAGAGCCAGATTTGAGGAATGACGCAATGTCCCGAAGAAGAAGCTTTACTTTATTGGCATGACCTCGTGCATATGAGTTGGATACGAGCGGCAAGAGCATTTCCCAAACCACTCCTTACAACTGTTAGGACAGTCAAGACAATTAGCAATTCCGAGGTGAATGACTCCTAATTATTGCAATGGATCGTGTGACTACACGGCTATGGACATGGTTCTATTTATAGTATACTTTTAAGTATACACTACTCCACTTGTCTATTATACTGGAGACGTCTCTTGTCAAGTCATGATGCAGCATTCTACAGCCTTAAAGTGAAGCATGCACATTTTCCATTACAGGTTACTTTTTCCCAGAGTCAGGAATGAACAAGCAGTCGATACTAGTGGGAAATGGTGAGGTGTCCTAAGGCTCTACTATACAGGAGCCCGACATATTGACAAATTGTCACCAGTCCTCTATCAAGGTTCGGAGTACAGCAGTTCACATACTGATGATCTGTGGAGTGGTACATGGAAAGTACAATTCATTCTATGGAAGTCTGTTCGGTGTTGGGATAGATCATGGAATAGTCGTGAAGGATTAAAGGAAGAAGTTCTGGGAACTGTTATCGGCATAGTCAATGATGCCTATAAGATTCCGCCAATGAATGCATACGAAAGTTTTTACCACTGGAAGTACGAGAGAATTCTCTCGGATGGACTCGTTCTGTTGCTGCATCCCTTCATCCCTTCATCCCTTCATCCCTTCATCCCTTCATCCACTTCTTCATGGGCGTTGATTTTGTCTACGTGAATATTGCCTTCTGTTTGACGGTTCTTTCCCACCCACTATGGGACAAGTTGTGTATTGTGGAGCACTACTACTACTGACTACTGAGGACTACCAAGTGCTACTGCTAACTACTACTACTCGTTAAGCCCAAGTTGGTTTAAGTTCGACTACCAGTACTGACTACGACTACTACTGAGGACTACTACTGACTCCCAAGGACTACTACTACTGACTCCCAAGGACTACTACTGAGGACTACTACTGAGGACTACTACTGAGGACTACTGACTGCTACTAAGTACACTGGCTTAAGTATTGGTAAAGAAGTCTACTACTACTACTAGTCATTTGGACAGTAGTCCTGATCCTAAAATGGAGTACGCATTTGAACTGAAATGAGTCAAGTCAAAATGTGGAGAGTTTCTTCTTGCAATTATTAACATCTATACTTGGTGGTCTATGAGTTTTTTGGATTGCTTAAATGTCTCTACATCAAGAAATAGAGCCTTTACTATTCATACTACTTCACTGAAGAAGGTGTGAAGAAGTATATTAACACGTGAGGTTTCAAAAAGTGATTGTGAAAAAGAAGTGTTTTATGAATTCTAGAGGGTGATTTTGGATCGTGGTGTACTGGTCTATTAATAGATACAGACTCCTGCAGAGAAGATTGGAAAAAGAAAAGAAGAAAAGAAAAGAAAATGGGAAATGTCCTAGTCTTTGTCTTTGATTTGATTGGTACTGCATACTACTACCCCGAATGATTATTTCATTAAATCTAATTGGATTATTTGAAACACTTGAAAATCATGATAGTATACTACTGAGTTTTCATATGAAAGAATCAAAAAGGTTATAAAGAATGTGTGGTGTGAATAGTATTAAAACGTATAAATGAATGGTTCTGAGCCTATTCTGAGTCCTGAACAGTAGATAAATCATAATTCCAAGTGTTTAACAATTTGTTAATTCCTATTCCAAACAAATCTAGGAAGTTTACTAATAACTAGAGAGTCTATTGTAAATCATTGTCTCAATAATGACCATGAGTCGCATTATGAGTTGCGCACGACCATTTTAAATTTCAAAATAATACACGGATTTTGCCAGGAAAAGTCAATTTTCAATCATTCCCGATATTTCCTATTTCCTAGGATTCATATAAATCAAGGAATATTTTAAAAGAGCCAGTATACATTGTCAAAAGGCCAATCTTTCTCAAAAAGCCAATATACACTCCCATCAAACCAATATACATTGCCATAAAACCAATATTCCAATACTAATTCCAGAAACATTAATGGAGACAAGATGATCTTTTCCTTTGGTAGTAGATTATCAAAGATATCATTGAAAACTTGTCAAATTCACCTACTATACGTAACAAAAGTGTCCTAAAAGAGACAATGTAGTGTCCTAAAAGAGACAACATAGTGTCCTAAAAGAGACAATCTGTCAAGAGACGAGTCTAGATTTCGTATTAGCAAACCCCTAAAAGCTCTAGAATAGAGTATTTGGTGATTTGAAAAAGCCAAGGTCTCAGAAAATTGGAACCATTGGAACTGCCAAAGCCTCAATTCCTTATTATGGAATTCTATTCTAAACTCTCTGCAGTCTTGTGTTGGTTAAGATCATAAAGGAGATTTCCTCAAGAGAAGACCTTGGTTTGGTGCTTCTACTCAACTTGGTTTGGAAGAAGGAGAAGAAGGAAAAGAAGGAAAAGAAGGAAAAGATTTAGATTGCCAGACTCGCCATATAATGCATCAGATATTATTGTAAATGTTCTTGAAAACATAAGAGGTTGTAGTTAATGACCTGACCATTGGTCTCTTTCCGCAATAAATAATATCATATACTCTATAATTTTGTATAATATTGTATAATATTTTGCTGGTATCTACATTTGTCTCTGCATTTGGAGTTTCCTGCACTTGCGACTGTCTCACGTGATCTTGTGGCATTGAAGCAGTCAATATAAGATTCTATGAATCTTGAAGAATTTCAAAGGTTTAAATATTAATATTCAATAGGAATTTGATACTGAAAATCAAAATTCACTACAATATAACCTAGTCACGTGACTCGTCTCTTATTTAACCATAATTCCCTACTACAAACTAAAACATGGGTATAAACTCGAAATCGGGGTATAAAAATATCTATAATCCCAATTTTAAAAAATCTTAACATATTATTACCCTAGATCCTTCAGTATTGCTAGCTTTATACTGCTCATAATACACTACATTGTTGAACGTATGAGACTCGCACGTCTTATACGTACTGTATACTAAACTCACAAGTTTAGTGTGCAGGAGGAGCAGATGAAATTATAAAAGAGAGCTGCCAGCAAAGTGGAAATGGACCGGGCCCAGTATCGGAAACAAGAGAAGATGATCCAATAAGAGACCGAAGAAAAGCCTTTGTGCAGGAGCATTCAAGAAGAGGTGTTTAGGAACTCACAGTGAGAACTCCAATGAAGGAGGTATCAGAGGCTAATGACAGATCTTTGACAATCATGGATGAGGGAGTAATTAGATTAGAATGGTCGGAGGATGAGGCGGACGGGGAGTCATGCCGTGGAAGGGGTTCTGGTCGTTGGTCTATAAAGCAAGGGTTCCCTCTATAAAGCTGGTTCCCTCTCTAAAGCAAGGAGTCCCTCTATAAAGCGGATTCCCACTTTTGAAGGTATTGAAAAGTCCAATTATACAAGAGACAGAAAGAGTTATAAATAGAACTAACTTAACAAAATAGAAATGACTGAGATTACTAAAGTGCCTTACTTATGAGTTCTTAAAGAAGGAAGACATTGGTGTTCCTACTTACGCGATGCAATAACGCGCAACACGACCTTCCTAGTCATAGCTCCAATCTAACTAATGTTGTCCTGGGTCATGTTACAACCATCAGGTATCTCATATCATGTATAAAGGTATACCTTGAGTTGAAAATTTTAAAGAAAACTTGGTTGAATAAATTAATGTGGTTTGGTACTTCTATCCTAAAGAATGGAATGTATTTCTTAATGATCCTTCCACAGGTTCACGTACGGAAACCTTGATACGGCTTTTACTTCTTCTAAAACACCAATTTTGAATGACTTTGAAATTTAAAAAGAGTGGCCCCTAAAGAAATAAATCTCTCCAAAGTTCTCACTAAGCCTAATCGTAAACAGNGGCCCCTAAAGAAATAAATCTCTCCAAAGTTCTCACTAAGCCTAATCGTAAACAGGGATCCTAGTTTCTTGGTCATGGAGCAACAAGTATATCTCCACTTCAATACAATGCACATGGAAAGG
>NLAC01002012.1:0-43951 GCA_002374635.1 Metschnikowia sp. 04-218.3
TCTACTGTCTAATTCAAGTTGTCTACTATCCAATTCAGATTGTCTACTATCCAATTCAAGTTGTCTACTATCCAATTCAGATTGTCAAGTTGTCCACTGTCCAATCTCTGTCCAAGTACAGAAGACTTGACCGAAACATTCCCTTACCATCAATAATCACTATCGGAATTCTTATCCAAGAATTCTAGTGACAAGCTAGAGTCTAGAACAAGTCAAATTGTATCAAGTTAGAATCTACACATTGACTCACAACATATCCACAAGAGTCATCCCAGCCTAGACCAAGTCGTCAAGTCAGTCTAAGAATACTCAAACTGTCTTGTTTTAGAATATCCACTGGGATCATATCTAAAGTCTTCCCAGTGCTTATAACCAGTGTTAAATCCAAAGTCTAGTATTCGAACTTCGAATACTGTCCATCTAGAAGACCAATATCATTCAGCCATATTGTCTGCAGTCTTTCTCCACTGCTTTCCATAACCTTCCCAAAACTCATCAATTATTAGAATAATCTGTGCTGACCATGACACTTTTATCTCGTGTTCTTCACCAGTCCTCCGACAAAAATGGGTCCAAGACACATCGGGCCAGTCCCAAATCATCGTCGCCCAAGCTGAGTGGACCCAAAATATCGCTCAAAATCAACTTGGAATCGCCTCCCTTGGCCCTCTATGGCCATGCTCACGAATCCTCCGGCTCCATCATCTCCGGAGTCTTGACTCTTGATGTGGAACACAAGCTTTCGCCGCAATTGTCCCAGTCCAACCTTTTAGTTCCATACAGTTCTATGAGCAGCATCAGTGGCTCTGGATCAGACTCCAACTCCTTGCGCCAGGTGCAGTCTGCGTCGGCTGAAAGTATCCATAGCGACGAAACACTAATAGACTCGGTGGTGTTGACCTTGGTGCAGACTGTGCACTATACCAAACCGTTTATGGTGTCCTCCAGCTCCATGCATACATGTCCGGACTGCACCACTAGAAAAACAACCTTGGCTCAGTGGGATGTGTTGACCCTGCCCCATGGGTTCACCCCAGGACTGCATGCGTTCCCATTTTCCCATTTGTTACCTGGATCTCTTGCAGCGCTGGCCAAATTGGGCGCTTCTCACTCGCATTCGTTCATCAAATACGATTTGGTGGCCGTGGCCAAGGCCAATGGCAAGAAAACAAATGTGGTGCTCCCATTGAACATCCTGAGGTCAATCTTAAGGGGTCCAGACCGCAACTCACTCCGAGTATTTCCTCCCACGGAGGTCACCGCCAGTGCCGTGCTCCCAGGCGTCATGTACCCAAAGTCCAACTTCCCCATTGAGCTACGAATGGACCATGTGGTCAACTCCAAGCAGGACCGTCGCTGGCGCATGCGCAAACTACTGTGGAAACTCGAGGAACATACCCAGATGGCTCCACATGCATGCCCCAAACATGCCGATAAGTTAAAGGCTATTAAGGAAGCACAGAAGAAGAGTCAGCTCTATAAATCCTTGAAGACAGGTGCTTCTCCTGCCCAGAAAACCGCGGGGAACTCCTCCAATGATGGGCCCAGTCGCAGCAACGGAATGCACTACTCCACCATCCAAACGTCTATGTTTATCAGTAGACCCCCATCGTCTCAGCAAACACCTGTTGCCAATATTGAGGGTCCAGACCCAGTCGTGGAGGCAGAGCATACAGGAAACCAGGATATCGTTGGAGAGCAGGAAGAAATCCCTTCCAATCGTGCCATGGACGAGGTGGTGCATTTCGAAGAGGATTTCGGGTCCGTGGCTGTACCTGAATCAGTCCCTACCCCAGAACAAAATGCCGCTTTGGCCAATGAAAGCATATCTAATGAGGAACCCTTGGAGCTCTATGTGGATGAACTCCGTGTGGTTGCACATGGTGATATTAAATCGGGGTGGAAATCCGACTTCCTGGGTCAAGGAAGTATTGAGCTTGTGGCGGAGATTTCGGCACTCAATTGTTCCAGTGGTATCAAGAAAAATGCCACCAAGGCCTCATCCAGCGATTCGCCCCCCGATGAAATGCAGCAAGGCCTTCGTAACAATGCCAATGTCTCGTGTGACATAGTGGACCCTACGTTGGGTATTTACGTGGGTCACGTGCTCGTGATTGAGGTGATTGTGGCGGAGGAAATCGTCCAGGCCCCCAAAATGTATGCCGATGGGCTTGCTCCCATCAAATCTGCCAATTCTGTGCATAGTGCCATGGGCAACCAGGTGGGTGTGCCGACGGGTGCAGCCAGGGTGTTAAGGATGCAATTCAAGGTAATTGTCACGGAGAGATCCGGCTTGGGGATTGCCTGGGACGACGAGGTGCCTCCTACATATGATGATGTCAGTGCCCTCTCTCCTCCCACATACCAGACTTCGAGTACGCCTGTGGCAGGTCCTGTACAAGTGTCCACGCCAGCAGTGATTTACGGGTTGGGCGATACGCCGGTGGTGGGGTCATTTGTGCCTACCCGGCCAGTCAATAGCATTGACCAGATCACCGACTTGGACGATGGCGTACAGGAGTTCCGGCTATAGAAAGTCGATTCTAGAAAAGTCTAGTGAAATATCCGAAACAGGAACATTGTGTGGTGGAAATGAGGCTCTTCCAGTTGGAAACATCGACTCGAAAAACCTCATTTGATCTTTACCTTTATTGCTGCAACTAGACTTTTCATGAATACTCGACTGCCTTAAAAAAGGTACCATGAAACCCCCACATTGTGTGGAAATCCGAACCAAAGTCTGCCACAGAAATGGTGGTTTAGACATTGACAAGGTGGAGATATGGTACCAATAGAATACATGATCCGATGAGAAACCAAAACCGAAACCGATCTGAAACCGATCCAAATCCGATCTGAAACCGATCTGAAACCGATCTTCAAGTTAAAATCAAAATTTAAATATAGAATTCATTGAGGAATCTTATATTAGAAACCATTGTTCTATTGTTATATTCCGATGGTTCTAGATTAACTTTGGGAATGCACTCCATACTTCTACTAGTACTGCATATAGTGGTGATAAATACGACACCATTACAAAACTACCTAATTCGGCTAAGCAAGAAATAGAATAGTCTATTGATTTGGCATCAACACATATTGAAGTACTACTACAGTGCTATATATACTACTAGCTATATACACTACTAGCTATATACACTACACTAGCTATATACACTACACTATACACTACACTATACACTACACTATACACCACTACAGTACTATATACACCACTACGTCACTATATACACCACCAAATCACTATATACACCACCAAATCACTATATACACTACACCACTATATACACCACACCACCACTCCATTGGGTGAGGCGGAGTACAAGAGAGTGGCTTAGGATGGAAGCGCGCATAAGGTACATGAGGTACTGGAACTGCGGGTCATTAGAGTGCGCGATCAATACCTAATATGATAAATTGCACTGCGCACGCTCAGCCTGACCTCGCATAATCTTCTCTCCTTCAGTGAATTCACCCTTAGAACCACGGGCCTTCACACGAATTAGCTTGGCCCTTGAGTTGATTTTATTATAATATTGCCCACGAGATAGCCTGTCATTTTCTCTATCCATTGGTGCAAAAATCGTCCAAATCCATCCACTCACTCGGGAGTTCTTGGCTCTTCTATCCTCATCCCCACAATCCCTTCATTTTTGGGCGCCACTCCTCTAATCATTACTTCCAAGGAGTTGGTTGATTATAAAAGAATCTTGGAATCTGTATCTGGCTTGAATTTGCTTGAAATCACTCATATCATCTCCCCGAACCCCTCCCCTTTTGGCCTCGGGGTCTACTGCAGAACATAAATCTATCCTAATAGCGTTTACCCTCCAAATCATCCAAAATAGCTTTGAAACACTTGTGAAGTATCCTTCTTTGTTTTCCATCATGTCTTCTTTCTATTTTGCTGAGGATGATACTAATACGTTATTAAATGTCCGAAAAAGGGCTCAAAACACCCCCCTTCCGCCCCCCTTGCAGCCGCCACCATACACCAACCCAATTTCACTGGCTTCAACGCCTACGGAAATTACTCCGGTATCCAGGCTTTCTTCAAGAGCCATGGACTTCTCGAATTTGGATGATGTGCTTATGTTTCCGGTGGAAAACTCACATGCCTATTCGTATGCACACCTTTCGCCGAATTCCTTGGCTCTAAGGTTGAATGTCTTAAAACGACTGTTGGAAATCTTGAACGAGCGTCCAGACTGGCTTAAGCTTGTTCATTCGCTGAAATTCGGTCAAACGGAGCAGAAAGACGGTCCAAATGAAAAGATAGAGCTAAATAATGGGTTGAATGAGTCCAATGACGAACAGAATGTGCAAACAACCAGTGCAAATGACCTAAGTCATGGTCAGAATGTCCCTAAAATCTGTATAAATGACCTTAATAGCCTAAATGGCCTCAATGACAAATTCGCAGGTGAGCTTAAAAAGACAGGCCCCGGACGCCCGCTTCTGGGCAGAGATGGAGACCACCATCTCCGATCCAATGCCTCTTCTGCAGCATTATCGGCGCTTTTCCGACCCAAAATGGGTCGTTCCGAGAGCATGCCCATGCAAAGGGCATTCACAAGCGAAAACTCCGAGTGCAGCTCACTCCATTCCAATGATAGTGCACTCTCCATCAGGACCCACGACAGAACTAGCGCTTTAAAGGAGCACAAGTTAAGAGAGGTCATTCGAAAACAAGGAAGTGACCTCGAACCCGTGACCCCTGCTTTGGAAGTGTCACCTCCTCCTGAAGAAGAGTCAGACGACTTTTTTGCTGATGAACTCAAGGATATCATCGAGCTCATTGAGCAGGACTCCACGCTTCTCTCCAGCAAATCCGACATTGCTGCCACACTCCATGATCTTTCGCTTTCTTCGGCCACACATGATGCCCAACGGAAACAGAACTTACTCAAGACGAAATTGCTTTTTGCCTTGGCCACTCCATTTGTGGAGTCTACAGGAACCTCCTCTTCACTATGGGGCGAGCCTACTTCCGGTACTGCACCCAATCTGCTTTCCCAACCTTCTTCTTTGCCATCCAATCTACTGCTATCGATGATGCAGCAACGGCAGTCCAGTGTGGGAACCAGTCCGCTAGGTAAAGGTGTGGCCGTTAGCAGTGGCCCCAACCGACCGTTCCACTCTTTTTCTGCAGGAAAACACACTTCTCCGCAGTCGATTATCACGGTGGAAGCCGATTTCCCCTGGAGTTTCAAAGCTGCCAATGACTTGGCTTGTTTGATGTTCGGAGTGCTGAAAAGTATGATCAAAAACTTGACGTTGATTGACCTCATAGCACCCCAGTTCCGGCTGTTTGTTACACAGAAGATGACACGTGCCATCGCCCAGCGAAACCTGGAGAAAAATATCATTTTTGCCGGTGAAATCATCGCCATTTCCAGGCATGCCGAGGGCGACTTTGCATGGACGTCGATCTGGGCTCAGAAAAAGGGGAACCTTATCATCTGCATGTTTGAGCAGATCACGTGCGATGCTTTTGACTTGACACTTACAGCAGGTCAGGACGGTTACTCCGTCACCAATGTTGAGGAAATAGCTGGAAAGCTTGTTTCGAAGCTTGATGCAAGCAAAATCACGGATATAGGCCAACTATCCCAGTCTTTGGCTCTCGATTTGGGCTCTCCCCCCAATTCCCCGTCCCTGGAGTTACAGGATAGTGAAATGATCAATCAAAAGCGATACTATACGATCCAGCTAGGGGGAGAGGATAACATTCCATGTGCACTTACCTCGGATCCAATCGAAAAAGATCCACAAAAAGCCCAGATCAGAGTCAAAATCCACTCCATGCCCTACATAGCAGGAATGTTTGTGGTGGACTTTGCTACTCTTGAAGTGATGTCGTGCAACAAGGCCATAGTCAAGAACCTTTTTGGAGCGTCGTATGACGATGTATTGGATTCGCCCGTTGACAAAATCATCCCCAACTTCTCGGCCATCTTAAAGGCAGGGCTCGAGGACCAAGGCTCTGGGTTCAGCATGGCGCCCGGATTAGTGCTCCCCGAGCATTTTTTCCGCAAGTACAACGCCAAACTCAAGGTTTCAGGACAAGATCATTTCGAGCCGGAGTTTCTTGGGTCCCGAGGTATTGACGGACTTCATAGGGATGGCCATATACTCCATCTTGATGTACAACTCCGTGTGCTACGGCCTGATGTGTTTGTTCTCTGGGTCACCTATTCGCGTCACACCAACAAGAACATCCACCGGCACGTGAGTAAGCTCTCCAGCGAAGTGCTGGGTCTAGCACTGCCCCGACAACGCAGCAGCAGGAGTATTGTCAATTTGCCATCGCAATTGAAGCTTTTCCCCGAGGATGAGGCCGAGATCTTGGAGTTGGGATCCAGTGCAGAAGTCAGTCGGCATAGTTCCACCCGCAAGCCCAAACGGGCAAGCACGTTTGCAGTTCCCATCACCTACATCACAGATACAGGAGCAGCCAATGGTAATCGACTGGTTTCCTTTACCGATAGTGTGTCTAACCATAGCGAGCAGATGTCAGCACGCCCCAGCTCGGGAGACTCAGACACCACCGCATCCAGTCATTACTACCGCAATTTCACGGAGCAGGAGATCTTGGATATCGAGAACCAGGAACTTGAGCTTAAGAAGCAACAATCCGAGTTCTGGCCCACTCGCATTGGAGAACGCAAACGGTCCAAGAAGTACGATGAGTTCAAAGTTGTTAAGAAAATGGGTGAGGGAGCATATGGAAAAGTGGTGCTTGCAGAGCACAAGCAGGATCCACAGTACCGGGTGATCATTAAGTGTATTGACAAGCAGCGGATCTTAGTGGATACATGGGTACGGGATCGACAGTTGGGGACCATCCCTTCGGAGATCCAGGTCATGGCTACACTTAACCAGGAGCCCCATCCCAACATCATGCGCATAGTGGATTATTTTGAGGACCCCAACTACTATTACTTGGAGACTCCCATCTTCGGTAACCCCCCTGCCATCGATCTCTTTGACTATATCGAGGTTAAGAGCGATATGAGCGAGTTGGACTGTCAACTCATCTTCAAGCAGGTGACGTCGGCCATCTACCACCTCCACAAGCACGGGATTATCCACCGTGATATCAAGGATGAAAACATCATTGTCAATGAATTTGGAGTGGTCAAATTGATTGACTTTGGCAGTGCTGGCTACGTTAAGCTGGGACCATTTGATGTATTTGTGGGCACCATCGACTATGCATCTCCAGAGGTATTACGAGGAGAAAAGTACGAAGGTAAACCACAAGATATCTGGGCCCTAGGGGTTTTACTCTATACTATGATCTACAAGGAGAATCCTTTTTATAATGTGGATGAGATCATGGAGGCCAATATGCGTGTGCCGTACATAGTGAGTCCCAAGTTGAACGATTTGATCGAGACCATCTTGGTACGTGATATCGACAAACGACCCACGATCACGGATATAGCTGAGCATTCATGGATTGAGGATGTTTAAGTATATTACCATGGATGAGGATTTTGATAGAATTGGAATTTGATAGTTTGGGATGACTGGTTGTTGTGTCACCAGGTATCAGATACCACATGACCACATGGCATTAAATGATCAAGAGATGAACATATGATCTGGCTAATGACTAAGAGTCAGAAAATACCATTAGATAGTTCGATGGTTATGGTATGGAATTGTATATGTTAGATGATATATGGTATATGGTACTTATGATGTGCACGACTATCCATTTTAACCGTACTGCACATAATACCAGATACCTACAAAAGCCCCAAGTTTTGTAGTCCATGGAACCTAGAAGGAGTGGAAATACTAAAGTATTCTCATTTCAATCCCATAGATTCTAAACAAGGTTCTCATCCATAGAACGGTTCCTTATCCACTTTTCCATCTGCACATATTATCCTTATGGTAGTGTCCCAGTACAATCATAATGCCTATTCTTCTTAGTCAGATTCTAGAGCTTCTATTCCAGTATTCTTGTAGGTTAGAAGCATGTCTTGTGACTGAACCAACTTCTGTACATCATAAGGGGATGTTCATGCAAATTCATTAGTCTTGGCCCCAGTACATCTCTGTATAATCCCCAGACTCGATAATATCTCTAGAGAACTTCCTTAAACTCTTTTTTAAACTCTTTTTTAAATTCACCTTTTAAATTCATCTCTTTAAATTCACCTTTTCAAATTCACCTTTTTCCAAATTCTTTAGCTTATCTTTGGCTTTTGGACGGATGCAAGTCTGAGAGAAGAGTGGATAGCCTCTAATCTTGTTGGTCCAGTTGGAGTAGATGGAGATACCTAATCGAGAATTGATAGAAGATTTGGATGGAAGTTTTTTTCCTTTGAGTTCATTTGGGGGGGATTCTGATTTTTAATTGGGTATTTGTTCTTTTTAAAAAAAATGGAATGAGGTGAGAACAGGGGGGGGGAGGCCATATTTATATAGTTCGCGTTCTGGCACAATGGCTGCAAATCCTAATCAGTATATGCACACTCCAAGACTGATGTGGTCTAGACCGTTATTGTTTCATGGTAGTTTCATGGTAGTTTCATAGTAGTTTCATAGTAGTTTCATTGTAAATTCTAGTAAATTCTAGTAATGTACTGATTCTGAACTTTATCAGATGTATAGATGTGCATGTCAGAAACGTTTATATGCCGGAGAAAGTAACAGTACACGAGGGAAGAACGATTCTCTAGCCAGAAACCCAGCAAATTAGCCTGAATTTCGCATATCATCATTGAATAAACAATATCTCTGTAATTGCAAAGTTTCAGCCTGTAGATATTGCTGGAACCCAGAAAACCGACCCCAAGCCGACCTGCACATAACCATCAAAATGTATAGACCTGCAGGTAGTACAGAGGCTATCGATGAATTTGAAAGAGTAGACCCATAGTCAATTATAGTCATAGTCAAAGTCATAGTCATAGTAGAATATAATAAACTGGAATTGGTCAAATCTCGTTGTATGAAAATTCAGTGGTTCAACTGTATTCAATAATGTAGTGGGTAGTAATGAGTAGTCATATTTAGTGGTGCGTAGAATGTAGGTGAACATGTCTAAGTATTAGTGCGAGTTTTAATGCAAATAGAAGTGGGTATTCATAATGTATTGTGTTGGGTGGTAAACCCAATACTCAGAGTATGTAATGAATGGTAAAGCCAACACTCAAGCATATGTAATGAATGGTAAAGCCAATACTCAGCATATGTAATGAGTGGTAAAACCAATACTCAAGCATATGTAATGAGTGGCAGAAGTAGGGCCAGCCGTCGCTTCTGAAAAGGCGCATACATATGGTATAATCAAGCATGCTTAGATGGCAACAAAGTTGGCAATGTCAAAGTCATCTTTATAGTTCTTAACTGGGGCAGCAGGGAAAAAGTCCAAGGTGATGGGCTGAAGAAGCACGTCAAGCGTGTCCAATTCCACAAGGTCGTCCATTTGCTCGTATGCAAGGTTGAGACGCTCTTGGTCTGACTTGGGCATGTGCATGAAAGCATCAGTTTCGTTTTGAGCGAAGGCTGGGGTAGTGGTACATTGAAGAATGGGAGTTTGAAGCTGAGATTCCTTGGTGTGGGTGGTTTCCTGGCTGGCCATCTTATCCAAGCAGGAGAGCATTTCCTGGCTGGCTTGCGACTGGCTTCTGCGAAGTCTCTTTTCAGCAGGCTTCTTGACACCATTGGGACCTTTGTAGGTTTTAAACTGAAATCCGCCTGCAGATTGGCGTCTGGGTATACTGGATGCTGACTTGCTTCTGTTGTGGGACCACTTGGCTTCCATGGTGGGGAAGTACGACTCTTCGGTGGATGCAGGCTGGGCCCAAAACGTACTTTGGAATGCGGTATTCTGGTATGATGTTTCTGGGTATGATGTTTCTTGGGGCATGGCATATGAGTCAAACGCTGGTGCCTGCTTGAAGCCGTAATTGACCTTCATCAATCCCAAGCCGAAACTGCTGTCTGCAAACATGTTGTACTGATTATCGTATGTAGACAAGCCACAGTGGGAAAGCTCGTCTTCCAGACCATAAACCAGGAACAGGTCGTTTGTGTGAGACATTGGTGATTGACTGTTGGGTCCATTGGGCGAGAACTCCATGTTGGGAGAAGAGATGGTGGACTAGGCATCGGAATCGACCTCCTCGCTCTTGATGGGGCTCAAGTCAACAAACACAAAGTCCTTGAGCATGCCTGGCTTACTCTTGGGTCTCTTTTTCATGGGAGATCTCTTGGTCATGGCCTTCTTGCCTGAAGCGGACATCTTCAACGAGTTGTTGAGACATTCGAGGGACGAGTCAGTCTCAGAGCTGCTGCCGCTTTCCTGAAGGCACAGCTCTCTTGACCCTCCACATTTTTTTTCCGTTGGCTGGTGGCAATACTTGCATTCTGAGATTAGTACTTGTCCTTCAATGTGGTGTCCATGCTGTGACCATGTGGTAAATATGGTACTATGGTATACTGTAGTGTACCATGACATGTCCAATGTCGCATTGGTGTATGTTAGTTAGACCCTTGTCCAATGATTGAATCTTTATTGTCCAATCTTCGACATCAACAATTAGACCAGCAATTAATACACCAAGACTCAGTCAGTATAAATATATGGTAGTAAAAAAAGAGGGGATAAAGGTCGCATTTATATACTTTTTTAAAAGAGGGGAACCCCCTCATTTTTGGTTTTGTGGGCGTCGCGCGGGAGTGGCGTTTTGCAGCCACCGCACAATTTACTATATAAGTACCGCGTCCCCCCTTCTATAGCCACTAGTCTATCAGTCATTTAATCATGCAACAGGAAACGTTTTGATGGCTATACATACAAGGTTTGATGGTTGCAATTAGTCCAATTATATAATGGCTGAAATGTTCCAAGGGACTACTTCTTGAGTACGTATATTTCCGGTGGGGCCATAGTCACCATAGACTATATACGGAAACAATAGTGGATTCCAAGTATCTTGCTGGTTATAGATGCAATGTTTCTTCAAATTCATGTTTTGAATTTTCTGGATCATCATTCGAGATTTGGGAGTAACATGTTGGCGACACCGACGGGAAATTTCCACAAATGTCGATTTCTCCCATATGCCCTGCCATCCTATTCTACACAGACTTGCAACTACATCACTATAAACTGACTTATAACTACATCACTATAATACCGACTTACAACTACATCACTATAAACTGACTTACAACTACATCACTATAACACCGACTTACAACTACATCACTATAATACTGACTTACTACTACATCACTATAATACTGACTTACTACTACTGTTATATAGAGTAGTATAATTTCGTGGTATAGTTTATAGTGGTAGTGTATGGTATTTATACACTATTCAATTACCAAAACGATTAAGCAAATTATGAATAAGACTAAATAGCAATTGGAGCTTGTGTTCAAATATTAAGTCAACCATGAAATGTCCCAGAACAACCAGATATCCATAGTGGCAATTGAGACTTTAATCAAGGGAAAATCGTGCCATGCTCAAGACTTTGAATTCGAATAGTCATAGTAACTATAGTATAGTCATGGAATGAGTCATGGAATGAGTCATGGAATAATTCATTAATCCATTAACAACTGATACTCAATATGCAGGATCCATTAATAGCCTTTTCTAGCCATATTTCTGACCATTTCCTCAATCATTCTCTATTACCACATCACTTTCACAGTTTCACAGTTTCACATCAGACCAGTGGTAGTGCATATGGTACCCTATTTGATATTAATAGTCAATAATGAGTCTTCTTTTCCACGATATATCTTCTGAAATAATTCACCACTCTATTTGAAATCCTGGCCTTTCAACAACTTCATCCATTCACAACCATCGTAGACTCTTGGATTTAGACTTCCATTTTGGGTACTAGACTCCCATTTTGGGTACTAGACTTCCATTTTGGGTACTAGACTTCCAATTTGGGTACTAGACTTTCATTTTGGGTACTAGACTTCCATTTTGGGTACTAGACTTCTAATCTAGCCCTTATAATCACCCCAAGTTCTTCTCCAGTCGGGACATCTTCTCCATTGCCTTGAGTTTGGATTTGCTGTTTTTGGCGTTTTCCTGCTGCGCCTTGTACCTTATTTCGGCGGCCGAGGCGGCGTTCCCTTTGGGCTTGTCGCCATTGGAACTACCTCCCAAGATGTGGCCTTGTTTAGCATTGGCCCGTGTGCGCTTATCATTTGGTTTTTCCGATATTTCAGGGCGTTCTCTTGGACTGCTTAATTTGGCTCCATGTGTCTCTTTGGATAAGCAGCTGCCCATGTTACAGGTGTTACTAACTAGTTTTGATAGGCCGCGCCAAAAACAACTAGTCCGGCTCTATATACAGTATGCGCTGTTCATTCTCCTTTATGAGAACACTTGCGAATCTTCCAATCCTATTTCTCTCAACTTTCACTTTCTTCCATTCCTTATTCTCAAGTTTCACTCTCTTCCATTCCTTATTCTCAACTTTCACTTTCTTCCATTCCTTATTCTCAACTTTCACTCTCTTCCATTCCTATTTCTCCTCGGAATTGGCTTTTCTCTGCATGATAATCTGGGCTGTGGCCTTGTAGTCAACATTCTCCTTCAAATTTACAAACTCCGGCTTTTCAATGGCAAAGTCCACCTGGAAGTTGTCCTCGTCTTCCTCTGCAACCCGTGCCACGATGGCCAGCTTGTCATTGCTCAACCAACGCTTCACAAACCTTTCCACGGCACGTGTGTCCTGGTGGTAGTTCTTGTAAATCGAAAGCAAGGCCAAGTAGATCGCCTGGCGGTCCTTATTGAACTTCGATAAGATCGTGGCGTCTCTCAACGAGGCCCAGTCGGCAATTGGGATGTAAGTAAAGCCCGAATTATCCAAACTCTGCAACGACTTGTTCCAGTACTCGATGATGTCGGCGGTCTCGACTCCGTCAATGTCTCCAAGCTTCTTCATTGCCACCCGGTGAGCCACTTGCGTTTGCTCCACGTTGTGGATGGCGTAGTTTTCAATCAACTGCTCGAAAACCGTCTTGTCGCCCCACGAGTAGTTGGAGATGATGTTGTTGAGGACCACATCGTCCACCTGTTTGGTGGTGGCATAAATGGAAATCACCTCCTTCAACTGGGTGTACGACTCCTGGGTGAGCGTAGGGAAGACGTCGAAGAAAATGGAGAAGAACTTGTTGTTGACGATGGCATAACGCGAATTGGAGTTGGCTGCGCCATTCCACTGCAGACCACTGCTGTAGAACTTCACTGTATCCTTCCAAATGTTCATGATATTTTCAAATGGCTCGTTGGCCTGGTGACAGTTATCAAGGAGAGACGCAACATGTGGTGCCTTCAAAAGCACGGGGTATGGAAGTCCCATGTAAATCGCCTTATCGAAGAAGTTCTTTGCAATCTTGACGTCTTTGCACCAGCCAATGAACGAAAGGTGCAACTCTGCCAAAGACTTCTGGAGAGACCGCCTCTCTGGGTGCAAGGCCATCAACTCCAACATCAGCTCCAACGAGTCCAAGGCTGTCTTGTAGTCACCTTCCTTGAGGGCAATTTTTCCCATCGACGACAATAATTCGTGGAATCTGAACGATGTTTCCTTGCAATTCACCTCATACAACCGGGTGATCTGCTCATACGTGAACCGTTTTTCATCGTAAGCAACTGGTAACACGATGGAAAGCACATTTTGTTGCAAGTAGAGCTTGCTGCTATCGCCGGAGTTGACTCCATGCTCCCAAAGCTTAATCAACTCATGTGGAAGATTGAATTGGGACATGGCAAGGAACAACTTCCGGATGGTATCATTCTCCACAACCGCATGAAATCGTTGGTCCGACACGAAATCCGCAAGGTTGACGATGGCATTCTTCAACAAGATATCGTTATGAAGCGATTTGTTTTGATATTGGTCAGAATCTCTGTTCATCTTCTGCGACAACCGCGACACTCGGTTCTTGTATGTGGACGCATTAAGCACGGAGGCGTAGTTCCACACATCTTCTTGGCTAAGTTTGTATCTAACTTCGTCTTCCTTAAACAAGTTATGAAGGGTCTCTAAGGACTCAAATACATTGACATTAACTCTCCTGTCTTGCTGACTTGCCAACTTCGCGACCAAGTCCACAAACTTCTTGGTTGGTCCATTCACGATATCCTGGGACTCTTCGGGCTGTGATGCGTGAGTAGAGGGGAATACGGCCAGCTTATTGCTTTGGAATTCAGATCTGGTGTCTGTTTTGGAAAGCGTTACCGTTGAGTAAGCTCGAATGTGGTGCTTGATATCACGTTCGGAATTTGGGAGTATGAAAGCACTGGAATTAGACCGGACGTTTCGAAGAAGAGCCGGTCTCAAAGTTGACCCCGAGGTAGAGGCGACAAACCTGAGCATTGTATCTAAGGTGTTTTGTACTTGTAAAGCAAAAACTTGTTATCGCTGTGGTATGAGTTTTGCCCTTGATATTGGGAGATGACTGACCTTTTTTCTCGTATAGCGCTGCGCGCCAGATGTACGGGTGTCACCCGATTTGCAACCCGTGCATACCCATTCCGAGTCGGTTATCCGAATATGGAATACGTAAAACTTGTCCAAACTGAGACCTTTCTGATTTAGGTTTTTTGTTTCCTTGTTCGGGCTCTTGCCTGTTCGAGGCGGTTCATAGTTCTCACTGGGATAACAAAATGCTTTCTTTATAAAGAAACCTTCAAGGGTGGCGAATATGGTAAGAACATTTGAAAATCTAAAACAATCTTATAATTAACCCATTTTTGACTTTTCTTCAAGGCTTCTTAAATTTTGGACTGGGAAATTCATGGGCGGGGGGACCTACCTTTATACCCTGAGGAGGTCAGTCTCATGCAAGTCTGAAACTTACAGCCAGTGTTTCATATGCACTCATTTGTTTCACACTTGCATTGCAGTACATAATATGTTTCAAAACGAGCCCCTATTATTGCCATGCGTTTGTGTACATTTGCTACCCCTCCTCATGTACGTTTTGCAGCCTTCAGTTTCGAACATAAATAGAGACCTCCCCCCGCGCGTCTACACTAATTTTTTAAACAACCTTAATTATTTTTCATTAGTCTTTACATAATATCCGGAGATTTGTTTCAGCATGGTCAGAAAGTCCCGCCAACTTTTTTAGGGCGGTCAAGACGTGTGTTGTCCTGTTTGCAGTACGCAGCGTCGTCTAGTGGAAGGATAGATAAGCAACCAAAACACCCGCACTGCCTGCAATACTCCATCACGTCAAACATCTTTGCATTACTCCTCAGATCAAACCACACATTCTTGAAAGAACTAAAACCAGAGGTCGGCTACATTATTATCGTCTGTTATATCTCCTATATATTTGCTGAATCCTGAATATCCACTATGGCCGAAACTAGCCCTCTCCTACCGAAATCAAACCCGGCTCCTTCATTCAGTGCTGTGACTGGTGGTATCACCGGAATGCATGTGGAAAATGTAACCACCAAGAAAACAAAAGAGAGTCCTAAAACTAAGTTGAACACTTTTGACGGCGTGTTCTTACCCACATCACTTAATGTGTTGTCGATCTTGATGTTCTTGCGGTTTGGCTTCATTATTGGCCAAATGGGGATCTTTGGAACTACCCTTCTATTGGTGATGTCTTACATTATCAATGTCTTGACTGTCCTATCCATTAGCGCTATTTCTACAAATGGTACAGTCAAAGGCGGAGGTGCTTATTACATGATCTCAAGATCTTTGGGACCAGAGTTTGGTGGAGCAATAGGGATCATTTTCTTTATTGGGCAGATCTTGAATGCATCTTTGAATGTGGTGGGTTTCATTGAGCCGCTTTTGGTCAATTTTGGAAAAGTTGACGGTGACATTCTCCCATTTTTACCCGTGTCATACCTCTGGCAAATATTCTACTCGACCATTCTTTTGGCTGTATGTACAGCGGTTGCTATGGTGGGCTCGTCTTTAGTGTCAAAAACTGCGTTTGGCTTATTTATTGTGCTCACCTTGAGCACACTTTCTATTCCCCTTTCTGCTTTGGTGGTCCCTCCAGGATATCCATTATCGTCGCCGCACGATGACCTCAAATACACAGGTATCGCATGGTCGACGTTCAAGGAAAACTTCTGGATTCATTTGACCAGTGGTGCTGTTGGCTCGGTTCAGCCACCTGGTGTGCCTGAAACATTTAGAAATATGTTTGGCATCTTCTTCCCTGCCACTGCCGGAATCTTTGCCGGAGCTTCCATGTCCGGTGAACTTTCAAATCCATCCCGGTCCATTCCGAAAGGGACTCTATATGGGCTACTCACCAGTTTCATTCTTTACTTATTGGTCATTGTCTCTTTAGGTGCATCCACTCCTCGGGAGTTACTCCACAACGACATCAAAATTATACAGTCCATCAATATCAACGGGATGATTATTATCCTTGGCGAAGTATCGACTTCCCTTTTTTCAGTGATCATGGGTGTTGTTGGGGCTGCCTCAATGTTGAATGCCATTGCTGATGATAGAATCATTCCTGGTTTGGGAGGCTTTTCAATGTGCAAGAAGCTGAAGGCAGAGAAAAGAAGTGCAGAGATCAAGGGGATTATCTTCACATGGCTCTTGGCGCAGATCTTTCTTTTTGCCGATATTAACCAGATTGCTACTTTCATCACCATGGCATTCTTGATGACTTTCTTGGTCACCAACTTGGCATGCTTCTTGTTGCGAGTAGGATCGGCTCCCAATTTCCGGCCTTCCTTCAAGTATTTCAACTCCAAAACGGCATTTACGGGGGGCTTGGCATCAATTATTGCCATGTACATATGTGATGGAGTTTCCGCCACTTCAGTGATCATTTTCTTGGTTAGTCTCATTTTGATGATCCATTACTTGACTCCTCCCTCGAAATTTGGAGACATTTCCCAGCTTCTCATCTATCATCAGGTCAGAAAGTACTTGCTCCGCTTGAAGTTGCAAATGAGTGTCAAGTACTGGAGACCACAGATTCTTCTTCTATGTGATGACCCTCAAACATCGTGGAACTTGATTGGATTTTGCAACCATTTGAAAAAAGGTGGCTTGTACATTCTTGGACATGTGGTATTGTTGAACGATGGCCCTACCAAAGGCGACTCTGTGAATCAGTCTTCGGAATTCAATGTGGAATCTTTTAAAGAAGTTAGAAAGCAAAAGAACGCCTGGATGAAGCTCCGTGATATGGCCAAAATCAAGGCCTTTGTGCAGATTGCCATTGGCCCAACCTTACCGTGGGGAGTCCGGAATGTGTTTTTAGGATCTGGTCTTGGTGGAATGAAACCTAATATCACAGTGCTTGGTTTCTTTGATTATCACAAGCACGGCGTGGACTTGTCTCTCATTTCCAACATGAGCCAGCTGAAGTTACGTCTCCCCACCGATGAGTGCAGAAAAGAAAAGAAGGTGTCAGCGAGCCTGTGGGTTCAAATCGTGGAAGACTTGATTATAATGCAAGCCACGGTAGCAGTTGCAGCCAATTTTCAGGGCATGAAGCTCCCCATATTCGATGATTCATGGCTTAGGGAGAAATTTCTGAAGAAATCGAGAAAGGAGAAGCGCTACATTGACTTATACCCCATTCAAATGTCCAGCGTGTGTCTTCTTGAAGACGGCAAGTCAGTTCTTTCGACCAATTTCGATACATATACGTTGATCTTACAGCTCGGATCCATCCTTTCCACTGTTGATGAGTGGAGCAAAAACGGGTATGTTTTGCGGGTAGTGGTGTTCGTTGAGAACCAAAATGAAAAGGAAGAAGAGCAGAATCGGGTGGTGAGTCTCTTGGAGAGTCTTAGAATCGAGGCCGAGGTCAAAGTCGTGTGTTTCGATGACGGTTCCTTGACTTCGTACAACCTCATGGTGAAGGCATACACTGTGACGCCAGAAAACCAGCAGACATACACGGATATACTGAAGGTGCTTCAGGACGAGGAGTGGTGGCACAATCTTGTGGAAGCTCGGCAAATTTTGAAGCTGATCAAGGACCAGAAGTCAAGCAAATCAAACGACAAGCATTCCAAGGCTATTTCTATAGCAGATGATGTGTCAACGCGGCTTAGTGGGCTCTCGTTGAATCCCAAGAGTTTTACCGAGTCGAACCTCGGAAAATCGCTCCGCAATAACAGAAGATACACCCTATCCAATCTACACGAGCAGGGCTTGGCGGTGTCGCTCAATATGAAGACTCAAGGAGGAGATATGTTCTTCAAACACGACGATGCGTTGGAAAGCAGTGATGAAAGTGATACTGACCGGGAGCCCAGCAACACCAACAGCAACGTGGAGTCCTCTCAATCGAGCATAAGGCAAGTGAATGTCAGGGCTTTTCCTAGTTTTGATGGTGCTACATCCACGGCAACAGAAAGAAGTGAAGTTTTCCAGAAAGCCCCGGACAAAAGCGGAACCACTACACCTTCAAAAACGTCCACGACTCCCTTCAAAGCAAAGCATCTCAATGGCTTAACGAGCAATAAGACACTTCCGAGCCGTTCCTCCAAAGTGAATCTTCGGCCGAATTTCCTGGCAGTTAAGATACCTCAGGCCAAAATCCGGGATGACGAGGATGACAATGACAACGACGAGGACATCGACGATAATGAGCTGGCCAAACCGTCCATTAGTTTTGTTGCAGATGGAGAAGATGCGGATTCGGAATTCAAGTCCAAAGAAAAGCCTAAACAGCCCGTTTTGGAAAAGCGGGACAACATGGGGGACTCTATCCACTCGGCAACGCCCTCCATTTTGGGAGGAATTCAAGGAAACGTCGATGCATCCCTGGATGAAGATGAAGCTCCAGACTCTGCAGTGAGTCCCAAAACAAGGTTCCAGGATCTAAGTATTCAGCCTCGTTCTACAGATAAGGATAAGAGAACTACCTACAAGCAGTTGCAAAAAGAGCTTGACGAGTTCACCTTCAATGATTTGCCTGCTAAAGGGCAGCATTTGATTCTCAATGAGTTGATGAAGAAAATGTCCAGAAAAGACGAAACGGCGGTGATTTTCTCCACGCTTCCAGCCCCTTTGATAGGCACGCATCTCAATGAAGAGGATTCGTTGGATTATGTGAAGGACCTAGCAATCTGGCTCGATGACCTTGCTCCGGTGGTGCTTATGAACTCGCAGACTGTTACAGTGACAACGTCGCTTTAAAGCAAAATGATTTTGATATTCGGATCCAATGTTTATTCGGACTACAACGCAGATGTGATACTGTATAAAGCGGAATGAGTTCAGACTCTCCTACTCCTCGAAGTCATATTCCTCGCCAAAGCTCATGCCTGGGTTCTGCTTCTCCTTCAAGAACACCTTGATCTTCTTCCAGATCTTGTGCACCTTTTCATTCTTGACTCCTGACATTCTGCCGTCCAACTTGTTGACAACATAGCCAAACATATTGGCGGTGCTTTCGTCAAACAACACCCTCAACCAGAGGAACGTCATCATGATCAAAAACTGGTAGCCCGAAGTGTACCTGAAAAGCAAGGTACGGACCAATAAATAAAGAATGAGGAGGATCTCATCAAATGCAATGATGGAGGCCAACAAGTCTGCGTGGTTGAGAACAACGTTTACCTTGAAGTGAAGAGCCAACTGCAAGAATGAGATCATGAACGTGGGGATGATCTTGAAGATGGACTTGAATGTGAAGCCCCATACAAGTGACAAGACAAGGTATTGGAAGTTGCGCTGCGCCAACAACGTGGAAACCGGAGGCAAGAACCTTAAGCCAAACTTCTTGGACATGCTGGCACCAAGGGCCATGACTGCACCCAAAAGCGACAATCTATAGCTGATGGAGTTGGCATAATAGACGTTCTTCAACCACAAAACTTGCCATGTGAAGGTGACGAGACCAAAGGCAATGGAGAGTGAGTGGCCGGCGAGCCACACATAGAACTTGATTTTGGATGAACTGGAGTTCTTGCTCACCAACCGTTTCTTGCGGTGTTTGGGTTCCACGGTCTCATTGGTGGCCTCGTTTTTCCCCGGGCCTTTTTCCTCCTTGAGGGAAAGTTCGGGCTGTGTTTTGACCTCGGGTTGGTTACTGGGTTTGGTAGGGACCGAGTCTGCAGGAACTGGATAAATATTATCAGTTCTGCGTTGGACATAGGGCACATGCCCGGAGTTTTCATACCCTGAAGTCGTTGCAGATTCCTGACTCATGATTGATGAATTTCAATTGGTGAAGTACAACTTCTTAATTTCAATTGGTGAATTACAACTTCTTAATTTCAATTGGTGAATTGCAACTTCTTAATTTCAGTTGGTGAATTGCAACTTCCTAATTTCAATTTCTGAATTGCAACGTCCTAATTTCAATTGGTGAATTACAACTTCCAATTTCTGAAATACACCTTGGATTGTCTGATGGTGAAAAGTTTGATCAATTCTTTATTGATGATTTGATTGGTCAATTTGAAATGATACAATTATGGAAGGGCTCAAATTGTCCTGTTTGGTACAGTTGATTACAACAGTTGACGATGTTTGAAAGTGTTCAATGGAGAAGCTCTAGGGTTCGTTGATGTCATAGCCTAGCGAGCGCTCCTGCACATATGCGCTTGCTACTGTTGCTCAGCATCGAGTCACGTGCCTTGATCTCAATTCTCCAACAACTACTTACCCATCATCAATTATTGATTGTTTCAGACTATAGGTGAAACAATGGCTGGATTATATGCATGGTTAAGAAATTTGAAGTATACTATCTTCAATGGTGTGATGGTGTGATGGTGTGATGGTGTCTTCAACAGAGAGTACCTGCACATACCAGGCGCGTCTATATCATCAACAATCAATGGTTACTCCTACAACCATGTCTAAGGTACTCAGTACGGATTTCTCCCAGCAGCTGGAGCTTAGTGTGCTTGAACGACAGGTTCTCATGCAGTACCAGAGTCTAGCCCTAAAGTTGCATAGGCTCTCGGAGGAGATCCAGAATCTTCACAAAGCAACACCTTCGGCGGATTTCCAATCAGGACAAGCCACTGAGCTACTTCAGAATATGCGGGGTTTGGAGCGTAAAGTGGGATTAGTCCATACACTTTTCAGGACAGCAGTGTATTCGCTTTTGCTCCAGAATGAAGAGTCCAAACAAGACGTGCCAAGTGATTCAGAACAGGTTGATTAGATGTTTTTTTAAGGCCAGGTGTATACAAGAGAATGTATTTCTTGTTATTATACTCTAGAAGTGAGAGGATCTGTGGAAAAGGTTGGATTTGGATTTGGATCTGGAGAATGGCCATGTGATGTTATTTCTCATGAGTATGCAGGAATTGTCAGGAACCATCAGGAAACTTGAAGTGTCAGAAAATCCAGTAATTCTGACTGGTTGACCTCGATTTACAGACTGAATTCAATTTACAGACTGAATTCAATCTACTGAAATCATGAAGCCAACAAGTGGTGCATTTTTGGAATGGGAATGATAAAGTGATTTGCATATTACCAACTGGATTAAAGAATGGATTGAAACCAAGATTCAAAGCCGAAATCAGAACCTACATTATCCATTACTAAGGCAAAGACTAAGTTCAATCAGAGCAGTTTATTCCATCAATAGCCAATAACCGGTGTTAATTTCATTCAACCATTTTCCAATCAGTTCCAGAATATTTCAATGAATATAGTCCAATGGTCTATATCTGGTTCAGACTTTTAACAACTCGGTTCTTTTATGGTGAGTCTTTATGAATGACTATGACTTTGACTGATTATGACTTTGAATGATTATGACTGATTATGAATGACTGAATGACTGAATGACTGACTTTGCTGGCTCGTTGAAGGTCTATTTCTGAAGGTATATTAAGACACTGTCAAGTCGACTTGAAGTCTTAAGAGATGAAGATAATTTGCATGGTACAAAACAGACCCAAAACTTCTCTAATCTCGAGTGAATGCTGATTGAATGGTAATTGAATGCTAATTGAATCTCGAATGAATCTCCATTGAATCTCGAATGAATGGCTATTGGAATCTCCATTGAATGGCTATTGGAATCTCCATTGAATGGCTATTGGAATCTCCATTGAATGCAGATTGAATCATAAGGTGATATCTGGACATCCACATTCCAAAACAAAAAGGATCCCAATCACTTTCATTACTTTGAAACTCCCCAATCCAATGTTTCAAAGATATGGTCAAGACATTAGTCGGAAATGTGTGGTGGTAATGCATCCATTTACATCGATCCTGTGTGTGCGTATAGTGGTGCGCCTCACATAATAAGTGGTCTGACTTGGTGCGGTCTCCACTAATGTTAATGAAGCAACAATCAGTGGCCATAATAATCATAGATATTATTATGAACAGGCGAAAAGAAGAAAGAAAAAAGAAGAAAGAAAAAAGAAGAAGGAAGAAAGAAGAAAGAAGGAAAAAAGAAACCATCTTTTTTTTATCACCTCAAATCCAATCCAATGTTCTATTCATTCTCATTCTCATTTTCCCTGCATACAACGCCAGAAGTCAGTGCGGAGTCACTAATAATCAATTCCAATTCCTCTTCTTCTCAACCTCACCAAACAACACCTTTTTCTTCTTGTCGTCAATTCAATGTCCAACGATAAATATTCTACACCCCTTTCGTCTCGTTATGCTTCGGAGGAAATGTCGCATATCTTTTCGCTAAGAAACCGCTTCTCTACTTGGAGAAAGTTATGGTTGAAGTTGGCAGTGGCTGAACAAAAGGTTGGGCTTTCTGTGATCACTAATGAAGCCATCCAACAAATGGAAACCCATTTGCATATTACGGATGATGAAATTGCTGCTGCTGCTTTAGAAGAAGCTAAGGTTAGACACGATGTTATGGCTCATGTTCATGTGTTTGGTCAAACATGTCCTGCAGCCGCTGGAATCATCCATTTGGGAGCTACTTCTTGCTACGTCACTGATAATGCAGACTTGATTTTTTTAAGGGATGCTTATGATGTATTGATTCCAAAATTGGTTAATGTTATTGACAGATTGCTGTTGTTTGCCTTACAGTATAAGGACTTGCCAGTTTTGGGCTGGACCCACTTCCAACCCGCTCAATTGACTACTGTGGGTAAAAGAGCTACTTTATGGATCCAGGAATTGCTTTGGGATTTGAGGAACATGGTACGTGCTAGAAATGATTTGGGTTTAAGAGGTGTCAAGGGTACTACTGGAACCCAGGGATCGTTCCTCTCGCTTTTCCATGGTGATCACGATAAGGTGGAGGAATTGGATCAGACTGTGGTCAACTTGCTTGGTTTCGAACACGTTTACCCCGTGACTGGCCAGACTTACTCCCGCAAAATCGACATTGATGTGTTGAGTCCTTTGGCTTCGTTGGGTGCTTCCACTCATAAGTTTGCCACGGATATTCGCTTGTTGGCCAACTTGAAGGAGGTTGAGGAACCTTTTGAGAAATCTCAGATTGGCTCGTCGGCTATGGCCTATAAGAGAAACCCCATGAGATGTGAGAGAGTGTGTTCGCTCTCTAGACACTTGGGAGGTCTTTTGAACGATGCCATCCAGACGGCTTCCGTACAATGGTTTGAACGGACTTTGGATGACTCAGCTATCCGCAGAATTTCTCTTCCTTCGGCCTTCTTGACTGCTGATATCTTGTTGTCTACGTTGATCAACATTACTTCGGGCTTGGTGGTGTATCCCAAGGTGATTGAGAGACGGATCATGGCCGAGTTACCGTTTATGGCCACTGAGAACATCATCATGGCTATGGTGGAGAAGGGTGCTTCCAGACAGGAGTGCCACGAGGAGATCCGTGTTCTCTCTCACCAGGCCTCTGCTGTGGTCAAGCAAGAGGGAGGTGATAATGACTTGATCGAGAGGGTCAAAAACACTGACTATTTCAAGCCTATCTGGGGGGAATTGGACTCATTATTGGACCCATCGACTTTTGTGGGCAGAGCTCCTCAGCAAACGGAGAAGTTTGTCCATAATGATGTCAAGAAGGCTTTGGAGCCTTTTCAACACTTGGTGACTGCCGAAAATGTGTCCTTGAATGTTTAACCACGTCTAGAATCTGTCTGTTAGTTTAGACTGTTATTTAGACTCTATCTGTTAGTTTAGACTGTTGGTCTAGACTCGGTCTGTTAGTCTGGACTACAGTTGTTCACCTGACTGTAAATAGATTCTATAATACACTCTAAGAAACCGAGGGCCTTGCCCTATAAATACAAACCAACCGTCCCAAAATCAACTCTTCAAACGAAAAAAAAACCTGTCCTGTCCTGTCCTGTCCTGTCCTGACATACCTAAACCAGATATGTGTGTTTTCCTGTATGTAGCTGGGGCTTGTCGATGCCCAAGCTGGAAGACAGACTAGTGGACCCCAGAGAACTTGCCCTTGAAAACACCGACGACCGGGAATTCAGACTTGATCCGCTACTATAGCCTTCCAGTTCGGCATACAGCGGCGTCCTGCACATATACAGCTGGAGGTTATCGGTGATGTGATTGGGCACCTCCACCGAAAGCAGCAGGAGATCGTCTGGGTGTAGCATAACATGGCGGTCACTGTCCAGAATAAGGTGCTTCACATGCTGCAATACCGGTCCCGGATCGAAGGTCGTGTAGAGCATGCGATCTGGCTCGGAGTGGAAGTCCACTACGCCATTGATCAAGTCACGTTCCAATATCCGCAGGTCCACGTATAAAGAAATGGCCTCAACTGATGGAATAAAGTAGAACTTCATGTCCACCTTGTAGCGAGGGCGGGCCACGACTTTCTTGAGGAACAAATTGCTGGGCAGTGAGTTCGGGCGGCCCAACGACGTGACCATATCCTCGATGTACTCTCCATCATCAATGAGGCTGGGGTCGCCCGGGTGTGCAGTTTCCAACTTTACCAAAACGGACGGTTCCAGGTTGGTGGAAGCCGATTTGGTTACCCGAACCAACGAGTATTGATGAATCTTGAACACTGATGCGACTGCCGTGTCCAAGCAATTGAAGGTTCCCACGAGATCGTGGGCCTGCACACCGTGGATGTCCAGGTCGTAGCGGAGCGACTTGAGCACTTTGGATGGCACGCCGGCCAAGTCCACGAGATTGTTGTCGATGAGCCGGATCACCCTCGCGTCCAACTTACCGCTTCGGAGCACTGACGGTAGAGACCTATTCAGTTGTGAGTCAAGTGTGTCCAGAGAACTTGAGGTTTGGGATTCGAAATCTTCTCCCTGAGACCCATCCAACTCCATATCTGACGGTTCCAGCTTCAAGGGACCATCTTGCAGTCCAGACTGGTAACTGGTCAGATTCTCAAGATACATCTTTTCACTCTTCATCTTTTGTCTCTTTTTAAACCGTTCATAATCAGGGTTTTCACTCCTTCCTGCTCCTTCATTTCTTATTTTTTCTGGTAGTTGCAGCAGACGAGCACGATGGAGCTCGGCACTAAGATTATAGGCCTTCAACAGCGTCGTGGAATCATCGAACTTCATACTGAAAAGAGTCTGGCCTCGTGACGTTGCAGGAGTGAGTTGCCGAAAGATCTCGTAGATGGATGGACACAGTACGAGACGCACACGGAGTCCAGCCTCCAAGAACTTACGGTGAAGCTTCAGGCCAAAAGTGTCCGGGTTGGAGATGCGCTTGGCGGAGCTCTTGCGGCGCAAAGCAATGTCAATGAGCCGCACGTTGCGGAGTATATGAGGGTGGATCCGCGACCGGTGGAGTTTGGAGACTCGGCGTCCCGAGGTGTTGATGGTGAGGCTCGGCTCAGTCTCCACTTTTGACCCGAATTTGGATGGTTCTGGAGTGCCAGTCTGCGATAAGGTGCAAAGGTGGGGAAGAAGCATTTTTTGGTTGACAATTTGAAAGCCCATAATCTCATTTTTTTTGAAATTATTCTTTTGATCATTCTTTTGATTTTTTTGAAGTTTACCCTTTTTCTCCAATTTCTCCATACTTCCCATTCTGTCCATCTCCGTATTGGAGTCCGACATCAGCGTTGGTTCGGGAGTCAGGGTTCCTTCATTCAGTGACTCATTCAGAGCATCATTGGAACTCAACTCCATGGGCATATTTACAACCAAGCGGTCGGTGGAGCCAGACCGGTTCAAAAGGTCTCGGATTCCAAGCATCCTTAGCGCTGCCTAAAGGTAAAGTTGAGATGGCCAACACAACCACAGTTGATGAAACAGATGATGAAACAGTTGATGAAACAGTTGATGAAACACAAGAGTCTTTAGTGATGGAGGAGTGGTTGTGAATCTTGATATAGCAACCAATTAGAGACACGAATAGCAATGAAACAATTAGGAGATAGCACAACAGGAAAGGCAGGGGATCGGCATGTAACAATACACCAGGAGAAAGATTGGATGAAATTGAATCGAAGGGGAAGAAGTTCTTGGAAACGAATTGAGCTTAATGGAAGATGAAACAATAAGGGGTCAAAAAGGATTAGGAATAGAAGATGGTTGAAAATACGCATCCTGGCAGTTGCTTTAAAAAATACGCACCGGTGGAGCTGATAGCCATGCCTATGCAAAAGCTCATGAGGAATGCATGATAAATGATGAGGATAGGCGCGAAGGGAGGTGGATGGGCGTCTGTTGTGCACTACTGCTGCTACTTTCGCGCGAGAGAAGCATACTTGTATGTCCTCACAATATGAGGCCCAGAGGATTTCTGCAACCAGAGATTTTCGCTTCCAAAATCTGGACGTCGTTTATAGGTTTAAGGTTGGGAAAAGCCTAGTAAGGTATTTTTTATGTTTTTTTTTTGATTTTCGGTGCCACTTTTGGTGTCTTTAGGGTGTTTTTTTGCAGTTGATTTGACTCATGTACGGCCCGCGGTGCAGCTTTTATATGCAAACTTTCAGGAGAATTGTCTCATATTTTTTTTTCTTTTACCATTTTATTCGCTCTGGTGAGTGGGACTCCGTACACCCGTACATGTTTGAGAAAAGATGCTTTAGAAAAAATGTACGCCTGCTTGTCAGACCCTTGTCGTGCATACAGCGCGGCATCTTGCCCCGCACTTATTCACCTTGATTTCTTTTATAATTTTTAGAAACAAATTTTACCAAATGTTTCATAATTTGCAAGAATGTGGATATTTGAGTCCAGACCCGGCCCCGGTTTCCGCCGGTTTTTGGCGTGTATGGTTAGCTACTTCCTGTGTCCATTTCGGCTGCGACTGCGACCGGCTGCTGCTTAGCGTAACATCCAAACACCACTAAAATATGCCTCCCTTTACTCCCCCACCTTTTACTCACACTACTACACTACACTACTACCCTAGACTATACTACTACGCTAGACAGTGCACCAGTACACCAGTACACCAGTTCTTTCAATACGAGTATAAATGAGTTACTCCTGAATATTCGTCACTATACACGATTCATATTTTGAATTTGGTTACTAGGAGAATGAATGGTTTTTACGTGGGCGTGTACTACTCATATGGACACCCGCGGCGTGCAGAAACTACCCAGCTGAGACTACAGATACTTGTGGTCTACATGCGTACAGGTATTAATAAATACGGCGGATATTAGGAATTGTATATTACCAAAATTAGATGGTTTGAATATACTTCTGATCCAAAAGATATCGTGGTGTACTGGTGTACTGGTGTACTGGTATTACTGGTAATAGAGGTTCTAAATGACATAATAAGAATCGAACTTCTATTACTATTCGTAATATTATACATTAACCATTATGGAATATATTAAATAAACGGCTAGTCAACGAATCCAATGCTGAAAAAACTTGTATTTTCTCCACCAACACTGACGTCTTGTATGTTCTTTTCTACCTCTTCATGTGATTTAATTGGATGGATAAAATAACATGTAAACGGAAAAGAGAAAGGTCACTACACAAGATAGAAGTATAGAATACGTTATAAAGTATAGGTGAATATAGATGGCATATAAAAGAAATATCTATATTAGCTGAGCATGGGTCCATCCGATCCGGGACTACAACGGAGACGAGTTGCTCGTAATAACTGAAATCCAATGGTTTCAAGTATAAATATTTCCCTTGCCAGGTGCAGAGGTCTTTCCTAAGAAACGCTTTACAAGAAGAGGTGTGGAGCTACTTTTGAAAGAAGGAGTCTGGTGCTAATTTTGAAAGAAGAATGAGTCTGAAACTACTTTTGAAAGAAGGAGTTCCCGTACATATTCATCCGGTCGTTCAACAATGATACATTCTACATACGAAGATCTATCGTAGGTCTAGATATAGATACTAGAGCTTCTCTTCCATCAGCTACAATGGTTATAGTAGTTCCGAGTGGTTTAAAATATTTAATTGAATCAATAAATGATCCTTTAGCAAAGAAATAAAAAAGAGTTGTTGCACAAAATTCTATTTAATTCATATGGATATTTTGTACCTAGAAGTATTAGCGAGAGTGCCACATTATAACTAACAATATAATCTGAGTACTTTTTTTTGTAAAGCATGTACTACCAAATCTAGCTAATGTAGATCTAGCTAATGTAGATCTAGCTAATGTAAATGTACCTAATGTAAATGTACCAAACACCATCGCAGAGAAAACCTCACTGAAGAGTCATGACTAGAACCTAGAATATCCGCACCACATACTATTAGAGACACTACCATAGATATATTAGAGACAGTACCATATATACTATTAGAGATATATTAGAGACACTACCATATATACTACTATAGATATATTAGAGAGATACTAGAGATATATTAGAGATGTAGTGAAACGTCTGCACCAGATGAGCGAAATGTCCTGCACACTGCACCTCGTCTGAACCTGTTGCACTTTATACCCTAGCTAGTTCATAAGCTGGAACTCTTATGTAATTGTTCTCTTGTACTCTAGTAAGAGTGTCCCTTTAGGGGTCACGTCGCCCGGAGCCTTCTCTCCTCCTGCATGTAAAAGACCACCTTCTGTTTCATCTGACCATACTGCATATGCAGTACATATGAGACGTGCGAGTCTCATATGTTCAAGAGTGCACTATACTAGTCTATTCTCTACTCTATAGTAACTCCTACTCTCTCTCCATTATACTACTCTACTCTCTATTCACTCTCTCCATACCCCAGACTACACTATACTAGTCTACTCTCTCTATTCTACTCTATTCTCTACTCTATAGTCAGTGCATAATCATCAACCCTCTCTCCATTATACTAGTCTATACTCTACTCTTCTCTTCTCTATAGTACCTCCTACTCTACTCTACTCTTCTCTCCTACTCTCTCCTACTCTCTACTCTATACTACTCTATAGTACTCTATAGTCTATACTATAGTCTACTCTGTATTGTACTGTATTCACTACTATACTCTATACAATACTCTCTACTCTCTACTATAGTCTACTCTATACTATAGTCTATAGTCTCTACTATACTCTCTACTCTCTACTCTACTTACTTCTTGCTGGTTCTGTCTGCATCTGGATTCAACCCTCAAACATGTCAAGTACAGAGAGTACACTAGATTCTAGTGGTGTAGAGAGTTCCACAGTAGTGTAGTCAATAGTGTCCTATTTCATTTCCATCCCTATTGTACCCCGATAACTATTAAACTCAAAGCTAGAGAAGATCAGTAGTTTGATATTGTTGATGATATCTTCCAAGGGAATATAAATGTTCCGAAATATCCAATGATATTATCCCATTTCCAACCGTTTTGAATAAATACTCATGACCTTTTGTACTTGACCAAAAGGACTATAGGGTTTTGGGGAGAAGGTTTGGGGAGAAGGTTTTAGATTTCAATTGTTTATTATCTTGACCTTTGATGACTATGAGTTTAAGCAGGTCTTTAATAAGATTGCTAAGAACCAGAGGAAAAGGTCTACTCGGATTGTATTGATTTCTTGGACTTGATTTGCTTGGTCAATTACTTTCCATGACCAAACTCATGGTGACTTTGACATGGTTTCCAAGATCTGCTATTATCAATGGAGACGACTGGTGACTTGTATCGAATAATCTCAATTTCTTTGAATTTAAAGTTCTCTTTATACTCTACTCTTCTCTACTCTACTCTACTCTACTCTACTCTACTCTACTCTACTCTACTCTATTCCATACCCTATACTACATAATACTAGTCTATTCTCTATACTACATATTACTAGTCTATTCTCTATACTAGTCTATAGTAACTCTCTTTATACTCTTCTCTCTACTCTATCTACTCTCTCTATTCCCTCTCTCCATTATACTAGTCTACTCTATAGTAAGTCCTACTCTCTCTATTCTACTCTTCTCTCTACTCTTCTCTCTACTCTTCTCTCTACTCTTCTCTCTACTCTACTCCATACCCCAGACTACACTATACTAGTCTATTCTCTACTCTAGTCAGTGCATAATCATGACCTCTCTCCTACTCCATATGCTATACTACATTATACTAGTCTACTCTATACTCTATACTCTACTCTTCTCTTCTCTATACCTCCTACTCTACTCTATACTACTCTATACTACTCACCATACTCTACTCTCTTCTCTACTCTATAATAATATAACAGTACCAGAATGCAATAGTGACAGTGGATCGTGTACATGACAATTCTTTGTTTAGAGAGAATGACAAACATGTCTAAACTCTAGGCCAATGAGAAACGTATTCCTATGATCAGTTCCTATGGAGATCACTAAGAAAGTATATAGAAGTAGGAGGTTCGTCTAGATGAATTCTCGAGTAATCTTGGTGAAGATCCATTTGATCCATTTTTATAATTCCTCTCCTCTTCTCTCTCCTCTACTCTTCTCCATACTCTTCTCTTCTCTTCTCTTCTCTTCTCTACTCCTCCTCCATACTCTTCTCTTCTCTTCTCTTCTCTTCTCTTCTCTTCTCTTCTCTACTGACTCCACTCTTCTACTCTCTCCTACTCATTCAATCTACTCTACTCACTCTACCCTTTCAGTCTACTCTACTCAGTCTACTCTCTCCTTTCCTACTCACTCTTTCTCTTCTCTCCTCTCTCCTACTCACTCCTACTCATTCAGTCTACTCATCATACTTACATACTCACTCCTCTCCTACTCATTCAGTCTACTCTCTCCTACTCTTTCAATCTTCTCTCCTACTCACTCTACCCTTCAGTCTACCCTTCAGTCTACTCTACTGTCTCCGTTCTCCTCCTCTCTCCTCTCTCCCACTCTCTCCTACTCACTACTGTGGTCTCGTCTACTCTCTTTTGTGCGCGGAAAACCATTCAAACGCGAAACCTCTATTCCACCTCATACACTCCAAACATCACCACTCGCACTAGTAGTATTCGCACCAGTAGTATTCGCACCATTTGTAGTAGTCGCACCATTCGCATCAGTCGCACCATTTGTAGTAGTATCATTTGAATTAGTCGCACCAGTAGTATTCGCATTAGTAGTATTTGTAGTAGTACCATTTGTAGTACCATTTGTAGTACCATTTGTAGTAGTAGTCGCACTCATTACCATATCCACACTCAAAGTCACATATTCGCACCTACAGAAGAATGTGTTTCTGAGATGATTATATACGTTTTTGGATGTAGTAAAAAAGCACGTGACAATAAAAATATTTAATTTATTATTTTCTTATTTCTTAATTTATTGATTCTATTGATTCTTAATTTATTGATTTTATTGATTTTTGGTGTCTATTGATTTTTGGTGTGTACCTTTTCTCGTCCTTTTCATTATTCTCTCTTCGCACTTTTTCCCTACAAAAGTCCGTTCTTCGTTAAAACTCACTATACAACTCACTCTAATTCTCTTTAAAACTCACTCTAATTCTCTTTAAAACTCACTCAAGGACCAGAAGAAGTTCCAGCGCTAGCAACAGGGTTTACTGGCAGAAGCAGCAGGGTTACTGCAGAAGCAGCAGGAGAGGCAGAAGCAGCAGGAGAACCAGGACCAATAGGAGAACCAGGACCAACAGGTGAGGTAGGACCAATAGGAGAGGTAGGACCAATAGGAGAGGTAGGACCAGAAACCGGAGTAACGGCAGTGGTGAGAGAAGCACCAGCATTTTGAGAAGCAACAGCATCACCGTTTTGAGCAACAAACATGGTTTCAGTATCATACTCAGTGGCTCTCTTGGCGTTAGACGAAGAAGCGGAAGGGTACATTACTATAGATTTGTTTTGATTAATTTCCTCTATAGTATATTTAAATATTTATAGTGAATCAATAGCTTTGTCTAGTATTTTTCTAGATTCGGCAAAGGCTCACGTCCAAGAGAAAGACAACTGGTGCTCCTGAACCCACCGTTTCTGATACTGCATCTTCGTTAAAACGAGCCAAGGACATCTGGTACACTGGAAAAACAAGTCTGATCCGCACGTACATGAGGCAGATGTATTACCGGCTCAAGAAACGGATTTCCCAACTCTTGAACTTTACTTGGTCATGGAAAAGGAGAAATATTCCTTTAAATCTACTTTTGGAGTTTCCTATTTTGGTATGGCATTTGGTATGGGATTTGGTATGGGATTTGGGATGGGATTTGGTATGGCATTTGGGATGAGTTTTCTATATCTTAAACCTGACGGTTTCTATTGTCTTGGTCTACCAGTTAAATATCTAAACTAGTATACCGTTTCAATGATTCATATCTAATTCACTATAAATACCAATAATCCATTTAAATACCCATGGTCGAGTTATGGTTGGGTTGGTCTGACCACACTTATGAATGCTTCCCTTCTTAAACTGGTTTCTGATCAACTCTATGAACCATAACAGAATCATTAATCCTATTACCATGATTTGAAATTAATGAAATCATTAATCCTATTACCATCACTTGAAATCATTTAAACTGTTGAGTGGTATTCATAGAATTCATGTCTTGGTTGAAGTTTGCTGCTTCATAATTTGAATGCTTCATGACTCTTCTTCTAGGCATCATCTATGCCATTTGTAGCCTGATCCCTACTTCCATAGAGCTAAATCCACTATAGAATTCGTCATCATCAACTCCTATTCATCTAGTCATACTCTTGTCATAACATTCTCTCGTCAGTTGTTTTCATCTTTATATGGTCACATTCATTGAGTCTTGTGTTATTCTGTTCTCGCATCTGCTCTATTATCATCCAGGCCATCCAATCCCCCCAATCAGTTGGAGATGCCAGAAAATCTTTTAAAGTGCGAGTTGCGAAGTAAAAGGTGGACTTTTGGGGTGGCTCTTTCGTTAAGTTAGAAGTTGGACCCTTGATTAATGTTCCGGTCTCTCACACCCAACTCGCCACTAAAGAAGTTATCCTCACCACCCTTCTCGTTCTTTCTCCAGAACGTCCAGCCACTCTCCTGTCCCCTAGATCCTCTGCGCTTGAGTATAAATACAAGAGCAGTGAGACCCACAAGAACTGCACCTCCAATACCCACAACTACACCCACCACAATCTTATTGGTATTGCTCAAACCACTAGATGAGGCCTGGGTATTTCTGTTAGAGGAGGATGAAGGCGTGGAGCTGGCCTGGGCAATCATGGAGGTCTGGGTCACCACCACAGTCCGTCCGTTTTCCAGCGAAGTAAACACTCGCGTGGTTGGACTTCCGGAGGCAGATGTAGACGAAGTAGTAGAGTTGTCATTATCCGAGGTCAGTGGTGTAGTAGTGTTAGGAGTAGAAGTTTGACCAGATGACAGGGTGTCTGTATTAGAAGTTTGCTGGTCTCCCGTAGTGGAATTGAGCAGGGTTCCAGTTGGCGGGACGGAAGACGTAGTGTCCTGAGTAGAAGTGGTGGCAGGAGTATCGGGAGAGGTTGTATCCGAAGATGATGTAGTTGAAGTGTTGGAAGTAGTAGGAGTAGTAGTAGTGACGATAGTCAGCAGAGGTCCAGTGTTGACAGGAGTCTGGGGCAGGGTCAGAGGGGTAACCGAGGCGACCGCAGGGGCAGAGTTATTGATGATTGTAGTCACAGTACTAAAAACCAGACCGCCGGAGGTGATGGTCACGGAGGAGAAGATAGTGGCCCGGGCCTCCAAATGCACCTCATCATAGTGACGCCGTACAAGCACCGGGCGTTTGTTGTGGTGACTAAAGGTATAGTATGTGAGAACCGCCAACAATGTCGCTATAAAGAATCTTTTTGAAAACATGGATAATGGTAGATATTGGTATTTTCCAGTAGTCTTGGTATTTTCCAGTAGTCTTGGTATTTTCCAGTAGTCTTGGTATTTTCCAGTAGTCTTGGTATTTTCCAGTAGTCCTGATTTGTTCAGATGTAGCCCTAACTTCTAGTCCCAGTTATAATCTATTCAGTATATGATTAAACAGAGAGCTAGTAAGATGGATTGGACAGAGAGCTAGTAAGATGGATTGGACAGAGAGCTGGTAAGATGGATTGGACAGATGGATTGGACAGATGGATTGGTAAGCGGTGGTTTATGGTGGGAAATGGCGGTAAGATCGGAATCGATGAGTTGTTTAAAAATGATCTAGATCGAAGATCAGAAAAGTTGTAGTTATTGAGCAGTTTTTAAACCTTCAAACAAATGGAAATGGAAATGGTCTGCGAACGAATGTAAAAGAAGGTAGTAAAGAGGCGGAGTGAAGGTTAAATTTTAAAGGCGCGAATAAGCTTCACTCTTAAACTTCGTGTAAATGTCCATGCAAGGCGTCCATGTGCGGGCGTGTATATAGCGGGTGGGAAAGTCGCGCAGGTAGATTCTTTTGGATCTGACAATGTAGAGAGCCGAGCCTTCGTGAGTCCAGGCCCATATCTATGCAGTATAAGTGAAATGATTGTTTAGACACTTGGAGATGATTTTGATTCAGAGGGAAAAGAGAGGGAAAAGAGAGGGAAAAGAGGGAAAAGAGGGAAGTGGGGAGAGGGGCTTAGATACAGGAATGGTATCCAGTATAAATCTAATATCAATAGATTCCATGTTATATAAGATGAAACATGAATATGCAGAAGGATATGAATTAAAGAATAAATAAGTATACTGAAACGAAACATGAAACATGAAACGAAACATGAAACGAAACATGAAACGAAACGAAACATGAAACGATGCTTTGTTTCAGATCTGCTACACTGTTCGCATTCATCTCACACATGCACTCTACTACTGTACTCTAGTAGTCTAATTCTCTACTACTGTACTACTGTACTCTAATTCTCTACTGTAATAGTCTACCACTGTAATAGTCTAATAGTCTAATTCTCTTTATAATTAATAGGCTTTAATACTGATTACTTAATTCTAGTTCAGACTTGATACTATACATGACTGTTGCGCGTTATACTAACATTCGCATATATAGGAACACCAAAGTAGCTTGTCTATATACGCTAAGAATAAGAAGACACATGGTAATAGTTTGAATCGTTTTTAAATATTTGAAACCATTTCTATTTCCATCTCCTAAGATAAACCCGTACACTCGTTGATAAACCCGTACACTCGTTGATAAACCCGTACACTCGTTGATATACCCATACACTCGTTGATATACCCGTACACTCGTTGATATACCCATACACTCTTTGATAAACCCATACACTTTGATATACCCGTACACTCGTTGATTTATACCAATCATGGACCCTCATCCTTCCTCTTTCTATTTCATCCTGTGTGGACACCTTAATGTCACAAGTCTTACAGTGGATGCAGTTCTGACTGTTGATGTTGAACTTGAAGCCCAACGCCTCATTCTTATCCTCGATATACTCGTATACTCCAGAAGGACAAAACCGGCTCTCCATGTCCTGGTACTTAAGCCACGAGATCTCTGCGTGCTTGCAGTAATCCTATTCTGGAATGCACAAGTGGCATGGCTCGTTTTCCTGGTGGTACGTACCGGTTCTGGATATCGACGGGAGGATATCGAAGGGAGGATATCGAAAGGGGAGTTTTCCATTGGGGTTGGCGTACTTGATGGGAGAATATATGATGCTGCCTTGGTGGCCTCTGCATCGGGTGTGGTCCATTGTAAGAGTCCAGGGCTGTGCTGTGCTGGTGACCAGGTGACCATAGTAGTGGGTCCGGGTAGAAGGTTGAAAGCTGGCCTGATGTTGGTCACCTCATAGAGCTCTTGATAGGCCCATGACTGCTTGAACTCATAGAGAGATTGGTTGTTTACTGGTTCGCATAGACCACTTTGGAGATATCGGCATTTCTCCCATTGTTATATCCAGGAATCTCCCCTAACAGTTTTCTTGTGCAACCTGCATTCTGAACTGATGATGAGTATCCTCACTTTGAAGCTTCAGTATGTACTGTTAACAAGTGCGACTTTATATTGACCAATCTCTTCTATGCACTCCACACCTTCTCTTCTATGCACTCCGCACCTTCTCTTCTATGCACTCCACACCTTCTCTTCTATGCACTCCACACCTTCCTCTCTATGCACTTCGCACCTTCTCTTCTATGCACTCCGCACCTTCCTCTCTATGCACTCCACACCTTCTCTTCTATGCACTCCGCACTAATCTCTTCTATGCACTCCACACCTTCTCTATACTACCAATACTACTATTATTACTTATACTGTATATGCTTTATACTTCTAGTTTATCCGACTGCATACATTAAGATACTAATACTGCATACATTAAGATACTAATACTGCATACATTATGATACTAATACTCTATACATATTGGTCTAGACTGGCACTTGTAATACACGTGTAGAACTCAAAACTAATATTCGGGTCTAGACTACTAATCCTTAAAAGTATACTATAAGATATGGATGTACATGACAAGTGATATGCAGTACATGACAAGTGATATGCAGGACATGACAGTGATATGCAGGACACGGCCTTATTAATATCACTACAGCCAATCAATTCTTTAATCAGGAGTGTATATTAGAATATATCAAGACTACATATAACCTTGAATCCTAGTCTATTAATAGAATCAAAATCGTTTCCTATTTTGGTAAATACTACTCTTGTCTAGAGTACTGTATATAGCCATCCATGGTCTCCATTTTGTCCTGTCATACCAGTATATGCAGGTCTCCTTTATAGTAATAAGGGAAAGTGTAGTATATGCAGGTCTCCTTTCTAGTACTATTAAATTACTAATTTACCTTATGGATATTTTGCTCTGGATCCTGTATTTAACAATCTCTATGTCGAACTGCATTTAGTACTGTATATGGTCCTGCACAGTGTCTGCTATTGTGCAGAACTACTCTACACAATCGTACTGCACAGTGTCTAATAAAGTGTCTAGTAAAGTTTTTATGTACTCCATTCTATTACGTGCAGTCTCTTCTATTACTGTACAGTCCGTTTTATTACTGTGTAGTCCAGTCTTTTCTATGCAGTCCATTTCATTACTATGCAGTACAGTCTATTACTATGCAGTCCATTTCATTTCTCTGCAGTACATTTCCAATTCTCTGCAGTACATTTCCAATTCTCTGCAGTCCGTTTCACTATATAAAGGATTGATTACCATTTCCATATTTTCTCCCTCATTATTTCCATTCTTTCTCCATTTTCCCTCCTCCCTCTTTCCTTTTTATATGCGGTTGCCATGAGAAATTGACCTATTTCGCATTGTTTTATTTGTGTCTTGTATGCAGGTCTTTAGAATTCAAAATTCACCTTACGACGTCGATCCAAGATCCACTGAAAAATCTATTAAAAAAGCAATTCAAAAATTACCAAAAATCTTTCTTTTTTTGTTCCTTGGACATGACTGCAGACAAGCACTGGGTACTGCAGACAAGCACTGGGTACTGCAAACAAGCACTCGGTACTGCAGGCAAGCACTGATGACTACTTACAATTACGGTGACAGTTAATTTCTGTATATTTCTCAATTGAGTCCTATAAGATTTATTCATGTATTACTGGAATATCCTGTCATCGTAGGTTTTGTATTTAGTCGTTGGTACTGTATATAATGAACAATTCCTGTATATACCAAAAATCCTGCATATACAAAATCCTACATAATCTAATATTACTGTATCCCTGGATTTGTTGGTAAAAAACAAAAAAGTAAAGTGTTTTTATCAAAATAGTTTATTTTATATTGTCGAATCTTTTTATTATTTGATTTCCAGATTTCAGATTCTATTCCCATTCGTGGTTATATACAGTCCAGCTATATTATCATTGGCTCTCTATTCTTTCCACATCAATCTGTGTCCGTCTGTTTCCGTCTGTTTCATATCTGGTCAGCCTGTTTCATATCTGTTTCATATCTGTTCAGCCTGTTTCAGTCTGTTCAGCTTGCTTTAATCACTAATTATCTACTTTAGCTGCACGAACCGACTTGGGTGCAGGACTGCTCGCCTAAACCTGCATATAGCCCCAAGTCAAACTTATATGCACCGCTTATCTGTTTGACCCATATTCCTGGTACACTTGCACAGTAATCCCCCCTACAACCATAGTCAGATTTTCATATAACGTACTTCATAATGATATCATTTAAAGAATAAATGCACGGATTTCCTATTAAACAAATGGTGGTTATTTCTCCTATTCGGTTCTCAGAACCCCTTGCATTCATCTCTCTTTTCCCCTATCTTTACTTGATGATTCAAGCTTTCCAAATGGCCCCTACACCCCTAAGAAGTTTCCAAATGTTCAGGAGACTTGGCTTTACAGTTTGCTTTTTTCCAATTTCTATTTGCCCTTCACTGGCGTAAGTTATTGATTCGTATAGGCCGGAAACCCATTCTAGTGTTTGGTCTTTTGGACCATCAGTTTGTTTGGTCTTTTTGGAGTCAGTCAAAGTATTATTTGGCCTTAAGATCTCCATGTTTGCTTGGTTAATCGTTTGATGGTTCTTCATCTGATACAACACCTATGTATGTATTAGCATAATTATGGTTGGTAAATCAAACAAAACAAAAGCCGATTTGTTGATTTCTCCACTTTTGGTTCTTGCTTAAAGTATATATAGATTTGTATATATTTATTCTTATTTTACCTTTTGGATTACGATACCTTAAGCTGTGAGTGTCGCTGAAGCTGAGAGTGTCGTTGAAGCTGAGAGTGTCGTTGAAACCGTTAGTGTCGTTGAAACCGTGAGTATCGTTGGAGCCGTTAGTATCGTTGGAGCCGTGAGTATCGTTAGAGCTGAGAGTATCGTTAGAGCCGTACGGGCAGGTTAATAACCTCATTCCAAATATCATGGTACCATAACCGATTTAAGTGATTTGGACTTGTTTTCTCTACCAAGGGAAAGTATATCTCGTTCGGAAGGATGAATTATTTGATATTCCAGTTTGTTTAATCAACCCATTCTGGGTTATTTCTCATTCTATTAATTCATGCCCACATCTCTACCTTTACTTCTTTTATTTCGTGCCCACATGTCTACATTTACTTCTGTTTGGCTTGGAGCTTAATCGTTCCATACTCTGGCACCCAGGTGTAGTGGTGGTTTACCAAACTTGTGTGTGTAATTCAGGAGAGAGTGCTGACATGTTAGTTCTGTGTATCGTGGATGCTAAACTAATACCCAGAAGCTTTTCTTTTCACTAGGCTTACTTCCCGTAAACCTTCTCATAGACTCAAGGAGCGAGATCTTTATATGGATGTTTTCCTTTTCTGGGCNTATCCTAACTAGACTTTGCTCCGGTAAACCTCTGGTAGATCCGAGAGACCACTCTATATGTTTTCCATTCTGGGCGTAACATGGACACTCGTCAAATCTCCAAGGATGTATTCAAAAGTAACTGGTTCATCTCCAAGTCATACCAAACCTCAGACCAAACCTCAGACCAATACCTCTTGGATCGATTCCGGTACCACTCTTATTGTTCATCTGGAAACTGTATATTGACCCATGCCACAGGTNGGCTCCTTCAAATCGTCGAGGAATAGAATGTACGGCATACATTTCGTAGCCACATTCTTCAAACCTACTTTGGACCAATTCCTTATGGCAACCAATTCCGCCTTGTGTCGGTTTCTTTTCCACCGTGCATACCCCGGACCTCTTCGGTCCGATACCTCCTTGGATCGATTCCGGTAGCACTCTTATTGTTTCTTCTGGAAACTGTATATTGACCCATGCGAGATGTCTTGTTGAACGCGAGGAACCAGTACATCTCTGATGTACTGCATACTCGCGTGACTGCATATAAGCAATGACAGATGAAACAAATCGTGGTCTTTTACATGCAGGCGGAGGCGAAGGCTCCGGGCGACGTGGCCCCTAAAGGGACACGCTGCGACTACATAAGAAGAGGCCAATTGAACAAGGTCCTACAGAGATTGAATCAGCTCAGTTAAGAAGAGGAAATAGCGATTNCACTGTCTCTAGTATCATTGTCCTGTGCATTACTATTGGTATAGTCTAGTATAGTCTAGTATAGCATAGTAAAGTAGGGTATTGGTATAGTATACTATATCATAGTCTAGTCTAGTATTGGTATAGTATATCATAGTCTAATATATATAGTATAGTCCAGTAAAGTAGGATAGTCTAGTAGCATAGTAAAGTCTAGGATAGTATCTTATAGAATAGTCTAGGATAGGAGAGTGTATCATAGTATAGTCCAGTAAAGTATACCATAGTATAGTATAGTATAGCAGTCTCTAGTATAGCAGTCTCTAGTATCCTTGTCCTGTCCATTAGTATTGGTATAGTATAGTCTAGTAAAAAACGATAAAACGATGAAACGAACATGAAGAAATTTAAAGGGACGAATTAAAGAAAGTCTCCATAAAGTATGCAATCACCACCTAAGATCAACCTTAACCAATGACCCCATTATGTATTGGCTGATACACTTAATCTTCATGAACTGACAATACGGATTTAATTCCTTAGAACATTGAAAGATATNGGGTACAAAGTTCAACACGCGCGACATATGGAACGATTAAGCTCCATGCGAATCAATAAATGCGCACCACTCACTCACTACTCACTCACTCACTACTCACTCACTATACACTTTCCTATCTGATACACTTTCCTATCTGATACACTATACACTATACTATACACTATACTACACTATACACTATACACTATACTATACACTATACTACACTATACACTATACTACACTATACACTATACACTATACACTATACACTGTACACTATACTATACACTATACACTATACTACACTATACACTATACACTATACTGTTGAACAGGTGAGATGTGAGACATCTCTTTCCAGAAGAAACAATCAGAGTGCTACCGGAATCGATCCAAGAGGTTTCAGTGTAAGGATTCAGTGTGAGGTTTCTCTGAGGTTTGGTCTGAGGTTTCAGTAGGACTGATTGAGATGAACCGATTACTCTTGAATACATCTTTGGAGATTTAAGGAGAATAAGGAGAACCATGTTACGCCCAGAAAAGGAANTAGCTCTTGGAAACGATAGGCTACACAGATCTTATATAAATTTATTCTTTAGTATATAGGCAGGTGGCACATTCTGGGGGTGGTCGTGCGATGCTCATAAATACACTAATGGGCTCAAAAACCAGTATTAAGCTTCAACATAATTGTAAGGCAACACCGAATGGGAACAAAAAAAAAAAAAAAAAAAGGTAGTGGATTGTTCAAAATCCAATTTCATATCTAATCCCAGATTTTAAAAGGTCCACTGCTTATTTTGGATTTTTAATCCGTGCTTATATTATTGACCTTTAATGAGAGGACCGCGTATTTTGCACCCTTTCCATGTTTTCGCACCCATCTTCTAAACTGTGTTACAACTTAAGCACGTCTGAGATTTAGAAACAAAGTTACATCTGTTGTATATTGAATACGGTAAATTAACATAGAGGGATTGCTAGAGAATTCTCTACTTTCTACTTTCGAATTTCTACTCTCTACTCTCTACTTTCGACTTTTCCACTGTGTTGGGTAACCCATTCAGGGCTTTCCTGAAACACTCAAGAAACAGTTATGGAACGTTTTGTTTCCTTTCAGGCACATCCAATGGTTCCACTTGCCTGAAATTTAGTGGCTAATCCAAAACCACTAGATACTCAATTCTAGGGATGTATGATTCTTCCTAACTAGTAAAAATAATAATAGTCACACTGTCCCATGCAGTCTCTGAAACCAATATAAATCTGTGTATATAAATTTTCTTGAAATATCAATACTAAATGAAACTGATTGTTCAAATGTTCAAATCTTGACTGGTCCTGCATAGTACCCCCGGTGGGATTCTAAAATGCTCTTGTATTTGGTGTGGAATTAAACCTCGCCATGCCGACTCTCTTCTCCAGTCACACCATGTCTATGGGGTACTCAGGCAGTTCCCATTCACCAAATACCATCCANGGGATCTTCCGAAGTTTAGCATCCACAATACACAGAACTAAGAGGTCAAGACTTTCTCCTGAATTACAAACATTGGTCAACAACCACTACATCTGGGTGCCAGTGTATGGAACGATTAATGTTGAACGTATGAGACTCGCACGTCTTATACGTACGGTATACTAAACTCACAAGTTTATACTAAATTCACAAGTTTATACTAAACTCACAAGTTTAGTATGTAGGAGGTGCAGATGAAATGAACACAGAAGAGTCTTTCCTGGATACAGAGAGGACACCAGTCAAGAAGAAAGAAGTGTAACATTGTCTTGGTAAGAACAATGTAGACAAGAGGCGACGCTCGTCTACATTAATTGGTTTCGTCTACATTAATTGGTCTCGTCTAATTCAGGTGTACGTGTCAGTGAATACTAAAGATGTACAAGAGGCAGGAAGTCGCTCTTATGAGAGAACAGAGAGGACAGAGAGAATAGAGAGAATAGAGAGAATAGAGAGAATAGAGAGAACCATCGATGGTGTGACTAGGAATAACCATTCCAACTATATAGATGAGAAAAGGCACCAATACAAGCAACAAGATGGAGACTAATGTTATGTACTTATAGGAGTCATTTGCAGCCAATGAGACGCACGTGCCAGATGAAGAACGCGTTTTTATGAACGCGCACACTACTCACTCACTCACTCACTCACTACTATACTACACACTATACTATACACTACTATACACTACTATACTATACACTATACTACTCATTACTATACTATACACTATACACTATACTATACACTATACACTACACACTATACACTTTCCTATCTGATACACTATATGTTGAACGTATGAGAGTCGCACGTCTCATAGGCACTGCATATTAAATTCATAAGGTTAGTATGCAGGAAGAACAGATGAAATTACACAAGAGAGCCGCCACCGAGTATCGGNAACGTGCCCACTTGGTGCAGTCCAGTATGTCATAGTATGGTATAGTCTAGTATAGTGTAGTATGGTATAGTGTAGTGTAGTATGGTATAGTATAGTATGGTATAGTCTAGTATGGTATAGTGTAGTATAGTGTAGTCTAGTATGGTATAGTATAGTATAGTGTAGTATGGTATATTATAGTATGGTATAGTATAGTATAGTATGGTATGGTATAGTATAGTATGGTATAGTATAGTGTAGTATGGTATAGTCTAGTCTAGTCTATTCTGTTGAACGTATGAGACTCGCACGTCTCATACGCACTGCATATTAAATTCAGAAGGTTAGTATGCAGGAGGAACAGATGAAATTACACAAGAGAGCCGCCACCGAGTATCGGAAACAGGATACGAAGGAAGCATCCAATAAGAGACCTCTGAAGGAAAGCCCTTGTGCAGAAGCATGCACGAAGGGGTGTTTGAGGTATTTACGGTGATAACTCCGATGAAGGATGTATCAGAAGGAAATGCCAAGAGTCTGGTTGGAAAGCCAGATGAGGGATTTAATCAGAACGGTCGGGAGGACGACACGGACAGGGAGTCATGCCGTGGAAGGGGTTCCGGTCGTTGGTCTATATAAAGCGAAGGGCTCTCCGCTTTATTGAAGGATCATCGAAACAGTCCAGTCATAACAGAGACAGAAGGGAGTTACGAATAGAACTAGCTTAAGATACGAATACAAATGACTGAGACTATCACTGAAGCACCTTACTTATTAGAGTT
>NLAC01002020.1:0-24291 GCA_002374635.1 Metschnikowia sp. 04-218.3
TTAACTTCCTTGGCTCGATCTCCGTGTACAATCCCGCGTGCTGGACCACCCATCAAATCACATGAGTAAAACGGACCATCGGTAAGCCTATATTTTTTATCCAAATTCAAGGTAGTAGGACGCACTTTCAGACCGAACACGAATTCATCTTGGTAAAACCCCACGTGGTTCTTATTAGGTTCACTGGTAGTAGCCTGCTTGTCTTTGAAGGTGAACTCTACAGGAGCAGCTTTCGGGTCCCCGTGACAAAAGACGCTCATATTCCCAAACCGTTGTCCAAGAAACATCCCGGAAAGGGGCTCAAACGTGTCATTGAATTTTGCAAAGAAGACCCATGGTAATGTTGGGTGTACCCGGGCAGTGGAGGACACAAGCAAGGCCACGATTAATTGAATCGATAACATTATGACTTTTGATGCTCCAGATACTATGGCTTTTATAGGAAGGTCACGCATTGTCTTGGAAATAATAGTATACAATCATGATCCATGCATCCTGCACTCCCTGGGCCACCATGGTGCCCTTTACAGCTAAAGATGGCAGTATAATCGAAGCCAAAATTAACATCTGAACGGAGGGTATGAAGTCCTCGGTCAAAGTAATTCTCCTTAGTGTATGCCAACTCCCAATACGCATACCTATAGTTGTAGTATTCACAGATCATAAGCCGATTTTGAAAGAGTTCATATTCAAGATAATAAAAGTTTTTTATCCTACTGTCTAGAAATGACAATATAATCTACTCATTCATATGATTTTATATGACTCGTAAGAATAAAGGATTGTGGTCTATTTGTATTAACAAGAGAGTGTTCACCGACACGTGCTGAGAATCGCGGGAAAGTAACGTCTCATCACACAATGTCTTCCAATAGAGTCAAACGAGAGGATGTGAAATGTTTGACTCTTTTCTATTATTCTATTTGACATTTTCGAAATTGTTAAAATCCGTTTGTAAATCTGTCACGTCTACTGTAAGTGAGTCGCACACTACGTACACCGCATCCTAGCATGAGCCAGCACGATACAGAAGTGGATATAGATTCTGCTTATATGACAGATTTAGTCTATGTTCAAGCCAAAGCCCGTTTTAGAAGAACCAAAAATATTAAGCTGTGCCGGCTGTGCAACAACTCAACATATAGACGGTAGAACACATTGTGGAACGATTACACACTTGAGCATGAATTCAATTCAAAGAAATACTTGCCTAAATTTGAATCGTCAACTTTTTCAGAATTTCATTCATATGTAATTAAGAATATATGAGCTCGTGACGAATTCTGTCAATTGTTTGTACTTTTTTAAAAACTTATTCTAGTAGCGAGAAAAAGCAAAACTTTGAAGCACCACCAAAAATCAGAAATGTCCGGAATACAATAAAAAAGTGTTCTGTAGAAGACACCATGCAATCTTAAACAATCCTATGGGGCGAAAATTCAGAATTGAAAACATAGAGCCAAGTATTGGAAGGTACTGCATACAAGTACCAAAGATGGAAGCAGATTACACATCTAGGTAGTTATTCAATATTAAAGAAAAAATAAGAGCCAGCTAAAGGACTCGGCCTTTTCATAGAGGGTTTGTTTAGAACAACTTAAAGTTCCTCTAAAAGTTGATGGACTGCATACAGTTGTCCGGTGATCTGGTCCGGCATCGTAGGGATGTACACCCAGAATTAAGGCACAACGAAGGAGCCAAATATGTGGATCGTTCCTCAGCTCTGCAACTTAGCTGTATTCACGCGATTGGGTAATACATTGCATCTATGCAATGTTGGCCGCGTCACGTGACAATTGCTAAATGTCTGTCAAATCCTGCATACTTCTTATCGTTCGGCACATAGTACATGACTGATATGTGTTGAACGTTGTGCCTTGGCTAGCTCATAAGCTGGACTCTTACGTTGTCGTTCTCCTGTACTCTTGTCAGCGTGGCACTTTAGCTGCCACTTCAGTTATTTATATTCTAGTCTGTCTCTAATCTAATACTAGGAAATCGCTATTTCCTCTCCTTAACTGAGTTGATTCGATCCTTGAAGTCCTGTCCGTCGGTCTTCTCTTCTTATGTGGTCACCACGTGTTCCTTCGGGCCACCGGCACCGGGAGGCGTCTCCACCGCCTGCATGTAAAAGACCATGATCTGTTTCATCTACTCTTGCTTATATACAGACACGTGAGTATGCAGTACATCTCTGATGTAATGATTCCTCACGTTCAACATTCGCGCCCCAGAATTTGCACATCACGTGACCATATGGCACGGTTCACCGCACAGCTAAAGGCCACCTTCAGTGAGTCCATAGGTCAGACACCAGATTTATTAAAACTGTGGAAGTCCAAATCCCTGGTACATTTGAAAATGTTCAAGTGTGTAGCGTAGAAAAAAGAGCCTTTTGAAGAAGAAGAAGGTTCATAATTTGGACTCAGAGAACCTTTAAAATCATTTGAAGTCGCGGTTCAGATTTATTTTTTCGGTTGAAAAAACCTCTACGTAGCTGCAAAAAAGGCGCACCATGCCTGTTCATTTACGCAGTCCATTCGATGTAAAGAGGAAAATTTCCGTTCCGCAGTTAATTTCGGTGCCACACGTGCGCAACATTTACACTTTTATGGCTGGTCCAGTCTCTTGCACGTATCCTAAATTTCGAAACTGATTCAAAGGAAAATTGCTTTGATTAGAAATTGTAACTTATACCTTTAGCTATTACCAACACTCTGTTTCGACTGACTGGGTACAGCGGAGTTCTTACACCATGGGTAGCGCAGCGTACACCGTTCAATCACACGTTTGTATGTATTGGCGAAGGTTCAATATGTGTTAGACCAGCCATTGCAGTGCACTCGTATAACCTGTAGATATGAAGGCCCCTTTGGGGTATCATTAGAAAATACATATAACTACTAAGCTCTGGCTTTCACCAAATAATTGTTTAGATCCAATCTGGAAAGCACAATACCTAGAGTAACAATTAAAGCTTATTTGGTGGAATCAGCCTCAATTAATCCATAGGGTTGATCCTTCACATTTCTAACAATGACCAGCCACCCTGTTTCGAAAATGTGCCACTTTAGCCGGGTTGCGGAAGTCTATTAGAGTAGTCTGAAATCCTCTTTGGAGAAATCAGCGACGTACGTAATTTGATAAAGTAGAACACCGACCAATAAGAATCTAGCACCAGATTTTACACAAGAATTAAACAAAATTGACCAATGAATGACTTACCTCCAAGAGGGTCACTCTTTAGTCAATGGTAATCTCTGATTCATTATCGTATCTAATTCCTAAGCCAATCGCTTAGAGAACCTTGGAACAGAGAGATTCTACCAGAACATTTCTATATAGACGACGATAACATGTTATTCATACTATGCAGTGTTTTCGGTACTCATTTCTGATGGGAAGGCCAGAAGTCGTAGTTGAACAACCCAAAATCCCGAACCATGAAGATTATTAATGTACCTATTCCTAAAGCAATAATACACAGGAAACAATTAGGAGATGTGGTTATGTTATGTTTCACTTTGGTACAACACATAGGAAACACTTGACAGTACCTAGATTCTGGACCCCCAAAAGTATGCTGTATCTGACGGATAGTCAAATTCATTTCTGTTCCAACTTTTTAAAAAATTGACTCGTATTCTACCCAAACCCAATTACGAGTCTTCATCAATGCCTTCACCATTGGAATTAGTATGAGGGATGTCCTTAGCGTTCTTGGTGAGAGTTTTCAAGGAAAAGTACACTAGTCCTTTGCGTACAAACAAGTGACCACCAAGAGAGATATATGAGTTGCTCCCATCCCGTACTCTATGCACTTGAGGTCTTGCTGATATGTACGACATTTGTTCAATTTGTATGCATGATGTGGCATAACCATACTCTAGTGCCTGCACGATCTGGCGCGATCATGAATTTGTTTGATAAGATCTTGGTAAAAATAGTGTACACGTAGAATCTCGTAAATCTGCCATGATATGAATGCCAGGAATTTCTAGGAAAGTAGACTGTAATTTATAGAGAAATCTTATAGTATTCTCAAGATAACGACAGAAGCAATAATTACAAAATTTCTCAGGTATCTAACTGAAGTCACTCGTAGGTTTTAGTATGAGAAGCTGCAGGGGTTTCACTATGAACAATTCATTAAAACTTCATGTTTTTTGATGACTAATTATCCAAAACTAGAAAAAAAATACTGTTAAATCTATTGATTGATATTATAGTTCAAACATTCATGGCCTTGCCCAGGCAGATCTTGACTCCACGTGTGAGAAAAGAAAACAATCAAGGAGCCTCAAAAAAATAGATTCCACTTGAAATCCAATTTCTCAAGCTATCTTTTGGTGACGTACATTCAGACCTCAGAAGTGGTTTGTTAATCTTGTCCACAGCTCTGTGTTGTCCAAAGTTTAATTCTGAGCACTCAGCCTTAAATTTACTTCGGGGTCGCGAAATCACGTAGGGCTAGAGATTTAGCCTTTTGAGAGAAAAAATAACACTTGATTTTCACTGCACGCTGCACTCATCCCCAAGTAAGTCCCCCCATTGACTAAGGGCTCGTTGCAAAGAGGGAGTTGAAAGAATGAAGTTAAGACGTAGTGGGGAATTATGATGAGGGGCTTAAAAAAAAAAATGTGGGACGGAACTGAATCATGAAATAAAGTATATAACGGAATCTAGTGATGAAAGAAATGCGACTGCGGCTTCATCAACATTTCCTGAATCAACGATTTATCGACTGCCAAAATCTCTACTAACATTCTCGTAATTAAGGGGCTAATGTTTCCTTTAAAAATAGTCTTGGCCTCCTGTATGCAGGATATTTGCATGTACCAGGAAATCTTTACAATTTTGCTTGTTCATATCCCGAGACCAAGTTTGATTCTTAGATTGGCCTGGCTGTCCGCCCATATAAAAGACCATGGCATTTCTCTAAGTTTATGAAGAAGCATCAATTCAACATGAAAACAACCCACTTTATCCCGGCCTTCCTTTTTGCAGCTACTGCCTGCGCAGACTCCGACCGGGGCTTCTACGCTAAGGTTGAAGACACGTTTTTGCCTCTCACTACTGTGCCTACCTCTTCATTCGAATTCATGTCTCTTAACGAGCCCGCCCTCTCCCTCTTCACCAAGTTCACTTTGGAAAATGGAGTCGCTACTACTGGAGACAGCAGAAACCCGAAAACTTTGGGGATTCTCAATGGTTACATAGTCTTAGGCAGCGAAGACATAGTGAAACCTTTTAAATTCAGTTTGGATGACCACCTGAAGGTGAGAAATCTTCATCCCCATTTGTGTAGGTTTTTTAACAGCCCCTCAGGGGGCCTTTTGATGAATCGGGATCAAAGTTCGCTTGTCTTGAAATGTCACAAATTAGAAGTCTACTTCTTGTCTGCAGCTGAAGTTGAGAAACATGAATCTGACTCTAAGGGAAGAGCTAAGAGACAGTCAGAAAACCTTGTTGTTACGGAAGACGTAACAGACGAAGAAGACAAGTATTGGGAGACATCTGAGTCTGAGCGGACTAACCGACCTACTAAACGTCATGTGGCTCAGTCAGATCCTAAGAACAAATTGGATTCGGACACCTCTTCAAGTCACGAAAGTGTAACCTCAACCATTGCGAAGCCGGGAAAAATTCCTGGGGCTGCTATTGACTGGGACGCGGATTTCGATCCTAAAGATTTACCTTATATCATTTGGTAAATGAAGGTCCAGCAAAAACGAAGGAGGTAAATTTCCTGGATAACTGGTACTCTGAGAATGAGAGGAGCAGTCCTTCCTCGAAGTAAGCCACCAGCACCAACACATTCCAGACATATATGTGTTTCATATAAAGGTTCTTGAGGATGTTTTTGGAGCCGTTTTTATTGGACTTGTTACTTTTTTTTTTATAAAAAATCCTTTTTTTAAACTTGTAAATCTAAAATTCAATCCTTGATTTTGCAATACTTAAATAGCTGTGTTCTTTGATTTTCCTTGGACTATGTGCTATTAGAATAGTCAAAGGTGGATGAGTTATCCAGCGTTTAACAGAGCAGTGTAGGATATTATCTGAAGTATATTACATTTTGATGCCATCCATAGATTTTCTGTCCAAAAAAAAACAAATTATGAGCTCAACTATTTCTGATGCTCATCCTTTGCTGGAGATATGAAGTATCATCCTGCCGTGAGCTGCAAAAATAAGCACTTGAAGTGAAATTCTGTCAAACACCTCATAATGCGTTCAATTTTCTTCAATTTTGGTTCTTCTTCGTATATACTCTAGTACTATTGTACTAGTAGAAACCACTACTCATCAAGCGATAAATACTACACTAGCTGTATTTCCATACTAGCTAACTTCTACCCTAGTGCTATTTTACCATACTATGCGCCTTATATGAATGACATTGTTTAATACCAGGAATTCATTTAATTAGGCGAAGCTGCTAGTTCTATATACTCCTATTGCCGTTGTAAGGTAACCGGGGTTACGACGGAATAGGCGGCCTGCAGTATGTGAAACATCTTAATGTTTCACATCGGCTTGGAGACGTCCTTTTCAGGAGTTCTCCCTACCGCGGGCACATCAGATGCGTCCATTTACATGGTGCTTCTCTTCCAGTTTGAGACTGAGCTAAAGCTAAGTCGAAGATAGTCACGTGAGATGCCCTTCAGGAAAAATTATAACCGCGATCATGCTTATCTGCAGGCCAATCCACCACGTGATGCACCAGTTGTTCGTGCGACATTAGCCGCAAAATACTCAGTTTTAGGAATTAGGAATCTTAGACCAGTGGACACCGCAGAACAGGTTTAACATGTATCAAGTAATCAAACGTGTAGCAAATGATTTGGATATAAAAATCTATTTTCCAGTATCAACACCATAGAATGAAGCTACAGTAATAGGCGGAAAAATGTCTGGTGGCTTATTCCCATCTTCTTCTGAGACGCATTCTCCGGTGGGGCACTCAACGAGAGACTTCTTGCCTGGTATTCACTCAAAGTGCGGTTCATTGCCCGTCACAATTTGGATATTTGTTGAAAAAGACTCTCTCCAAAGCCCTATCTTGTTATTCATGGTGAAAAGCGTTTTGATTATAATCTCTTGGTTTTCTACAATAAATGCAATGTGACCGTCGATGAGTCTTCATTTGCAGATGAAGAAAGAATTTTTACCTTGTTTCTTAAAAAAAATGCGTCTTCATTAAATCAGCCATATTTAAAGATAGACGTAACTCCGTATTGAGGTCAATAAAGCAGCGTAAAAAATCTCATAATACAGGCACCAATGACATTTTGGAAACAGCATTAGCAATCAGGCAATCAGTAGCAATCAGTTTCACTGGAATAGTGTTGAATGTCGAACTTGCTTTGAGTGAAACACCCTTTTACATTCTCTTAACTGTAATAATATGTGCATTGGGCAAATTCAGTCTCAAGCCATAATCCACGGGGTAACTGCTGTGACAGTCACAGTTGAAGCAACACTGGCAGTTGTGGTGGATTTGCCGGCCACCTCCTCGTTTACTGTGGTGACCAAAGTGAGTTCCAATGGACAGAAGGGATGGAATTCAGTATTAGTGCTAACACAAGTTTCGTCGCATTCGCATATGGTTGAGGTCCAAGTGAATATGGCTTCTCTTTGTGTGGTTGAATTGCCCCACACCCAGAATTGAACCTTTGAGCTGTCGTATAAAGCTTCCGATATGAAATCCCTGCTTTCCATGGAATACATAGAGTAAGTGGACGAGCTTCCTGTTTGTGTAGTCGTGGAAGTCAATATCTCGATCAAATCATTGAATGCAGGATATACATCCCCATTAGACTCAACTGAAAGTTCAGGTACATATTCAGCCTTTTTAATTGGTTCAGGAATAGCTTTCACGCGAGACTGAGTTGCTTTGTCATGAGGCATGAGACGGATCTCCACCTCGTGACATATCGAATTGGGGAAGGGTGAAGATCCAATAAAGATCCCGTACACTTGGCTGCCAGACAACTTGCACGAGTGAAAAGCACCATTCTTCACCCTCATATCACTATCAAAATCCAAGCTAGTCGGATTGACTCCGGGACCGAAGACAAGTAATCCATTGCGAATTCCCACGTATCCCGGAGTAGCTGTTTCTGTAGTAATGGCGTATTTGTTCTTTATGGTGAACAGGACTGGCACCTCCTGCGGAGTTCCATACGACAAAATACTTAATTTCACTCCACTTGCGTTGTAAACGACGTTGGAAAGCGGCACGTAGGTGCCAGATGTTTTTGCAAAGAAGACCAGAGGCAATCCAGGAGACTCCGATGAAGGCTTCTTTTTTTTCCCCTCAATTTTCTTAGGCACAGTCTTTTCCTTTTCCGGAACCTTTTTCTCCTTCTCTGGAACCTTCTTTACTTTCTTCGGAATCGATTTTTCTTTCGCCGGAATCTTTGCTTCTTTTTCGGGCACAATCTTCTTTTTCGCAGGTAATTGATTCACTTCTTCCTCTGCATTCATTTTTTCTTTCCCCAGAATTTTTTTCTTTTTTTTATCCCTAACCTTTTTTATTTTCTTGTTTGGCATGTTTGCCTTTTTCTTGGTACCATGCACATTTCTCGCGGGAGCATAGAGCTCTTCGTCGTAAGGCAAAAGATAGATCTCAATCTCGAAACAATGTAAAATGGGTAAGTGAGTTTTTCCGTAAAATATCCCACGCCTTTGGGTGCCGCGTATCTTACAAGAGTAAAAGGGACCATTACCAATTCTATCTTCATTCTCGATTTTCAAGAGAGCCGGAGAATCAGTTTGACCAAACACAACTGCACCATCCTGAAACGACAAAAACCCTGGGGTGTCTGTTTCTTCAGTGACTGCGCGGTTACCCCTTAATTTAAACTCAACGGCTTCGATGGGTGGAAATCCATAAGACAATACATTCAACCGTAAGCCGTTCACATCATACGGCAAGTCTGAAAGAGGTATGAATACTTGCCATGATTTTGCAAAAAAGACTAGTGGGTAGTCGGAGTTTGCCCAAGCAGTTCCAGCCACAAGACAGGTCAGAATCAATTGAGTAAATTTCATGATGGTTGTGATGCTCTTGGAGAGAAGACACCTCCTATTTTAAAGGACTGCCAAGGAGTATAACTTCTTCATCCATGCATGATTTCTTTTGGGAACCATGCAATTATCTTAAGAACAATGGTAGAGATTCGAGAACAATAGTTTGATGATTATGAAAACAATGGTTGAAGAATCTGACCCCACTACCTTATTTCCACACCCCTGAGCCAATAGACATTCTTGATGAATCTAAGATCTCTATGGAAATTCAAACCGTCACTCTTGTCCAGCTCTGAGAATACCCCAACTCTCTAGGATATACTTAAGATAATCATTACGGAAGATCCCATAATCAGTGATGTACACCAACATGATCTTCTAGATCCAATGAAACATCATCAATTCCAACTATCTTGATCCATAGATATTTTCATCATCTGCTTTTCAATTAGATCTCCTTTCTTTGTTCTGATATCTTCATTGTACCCATGGCATATAGATCCTTGACTTTTTCGTTTTCGCTCAAAATCTTGGCACTATGTATGTTCCAAAGAAACACTGAATCTTTTTCAGACTTCAAACATGCTCAAGGTCGTGAAGCGTTGCAAGCCCATTGGCTGCAAATGCGTCCCACATGTGCATGGACGTAATTCAAGAGAAGTGCTGGTATTAAATCGGTTTCAATTCTGTGGGTTCCAAATATATCTGGTCATAGAGGTCCATTGGTCTATTTAGATGCACACCCTTTCTACCACTAGGATCCCAGATATGGGGGGTTTCTAATCTTATCTTAAAATTTTCCCGCTTCCACAAGGATTGGCCGGGGCTGACAAGCCCGTTGTCGTTGGTGCTAAAACTGGGTCCCATGTTCTCGCCTTTAGAGATAACAATGTTCAACCAATAGAATATGTTGCTGTAGTCGGTTCCACCCCAAATAACTTGGGATTAATTCAACACCTCCTCTTTGTTAAGGGTATCCCTCACAGTCAACTTAAGATTGTGAGTCTCCTCGTATCTCTTGGCCACCCCTTTTGGGGTAAGCTTTCCGGATTGCACTCTCACAAAATCAGATTGGCCCTCGAGGAGGATTAGACACTCTGGGCTTTTATAACCACGTACAATGTCTTAAAGCAGAACTTTAGTATTCCAAAATATTACTAATTTCAAGCCAGCCGTTCAATGACCCGAAGTATGTATTCGCTGGAGTTGAACGCAATGCCATCGCCTCTTAGGTTGTGTTGATGATTAGAATAGAGACGGAGTACCCAATTATATGTTCAAATAATTCACTTACATTTGGTCTAAATGTTATTCTCCTCTTTGAAAAGATGATGTATCGGTAAGATGGATAAGTTTCAATGCTCCTGGCAGTTGGGTGCACTTCGCACTTTTTCTGTTGTGTGACTGTATGTGCGAGAAAGAAAAATGAGTAGAAGAACCCTTAAAAATCGAAAATGTCATATTCTCTAAAAAGAAGTTTCTTATAATAAAAGCAAAATCTTTTTTTACAATTATATCAGACTAAAAATCAGATTGGAGTAATTGTAGCCTTTAAACAGCCCGGGACTGCACATAAACATACTCAGAAGAAATCACATACGAGTGACCACCGAGAAAAAGACTACTAGACGTTTCGGAACTTTAAACAAAGTTTCAAATTTAAAAGAAAAATTCTCTATGCAAATGTTTCATGCTCTACCAAAACTTTTCCCAAAATTTGTTCCTCCCGAAGGTTCTACTAATACATTACTGGACTGCATCTGGTACTCGGAAAGTCGGGCAAAACACGCCTGTATACAACACTTGACTCATGGAAGACCAGAAATTGACACAAGACGGACTTGAATGAATATCCCTGGAACTGAGGCTTTTATAAAAATATCTTCATGTTTAAAGAATTTACTTAAGTGTAGCGGTACGTGCAAGGGACTGTACGTATCAACCATTTAACAGTGGTGTCGCATAGATTTTCTACTCTTTATCTTCAAAATGAAGATTGAAAGTTGGAAAATATCAAGTCATAAGTCAAATCTCGTAAATGATGTCAGAGGGGTATTCGGGAAATAATCGGTTGAAGTCTCAACACGCAAGTAGAATGAGCGAGCCTTTCGATTATCAGTGGATACCTTCAAACATAAGCTTATTGGCCCGGTTGACCATAGAAATAGAGCCCTTCAGGTGGCTGATGTACTCAAGAGGACTTAGAGCAAAATCTTGTAATGCACCGAGTCCACCTGCATCCTCCACATCCTGTACCAGAGCTCGACCACGGTGGTTAGTCTCTGCCTCTTCAAGAGGAAAGCCGGGAAAGTCTGGAGGGGCCAACCCGTTGAGAAAAGATTCTCTTTGGAGCCATGCATACTTGACATTGATGTCACATAAAGGTGTTGCTGGGATATACAACACAGAGGAGTCGTGGTTGCCCTGGTGGGTAGGGTCCACTGAATGTATACAGTCACAGTGCCAGTACACCATATCTCCCGGTTCGACTTTGGGAATTGACACCATCACGTCAGATAGACTCAATTCAGGATGCGTCTCGTCGCTGAACTCCTGGCCCTGACCCGGAGAAGCCCCAGGAAACTCTTTGTTCATGCGGAGGTTGTCATTCTCATCGAAAAAGGGCTTAAGCATCCAGTAAGCAGTAACTTCCTTAATCAACGGAGCAAAAAGAATAGTTCCTTCTTTGGGAGCTATTTCAGACATTGCCATCCAGCCTTGAAATGATCTGAATACGTTGCAGTTGCCGTTGGAGTCATATTTGGTCATATCCACGCCAACACGATGCGTGGCATCGTAAGGATCAAAGTCTTCCCACCTTCCCTCAAAAATCGGGGTGTAGCATTGTCTGTATTCCATGTCTTCCCATCGCTCAATGGAACCGCCGTCAACATGAGGCCCAAGAGCAAACAAGGCATCTCCTGGCTCCCGCATCCGTAATCTATCTGCATACATGATGTTCTGGCCCAATTCGATCTCGGAATCTGCGTCTGCATGCCATAATCTGTTCATGAATTCTTGGGACGCTCTAAGGCGTGGATGTGATCTAGCCCGAATCTGTGATTTCGACCAGTACAACTCGTACACTACCTTCTCATCTTTGGGGAACCCCTTGGTTTGTGGGTTTACAGCCACATATTCAAGCAAGTCCTCCTTCATTTTTTTCGCCTCCTCTTTTGAAACCACGTTTTTTATCACTGCACATCCGCGAATCTTGATTTCATTTCTTGTAGCTTCATCAAGCTGGGCCAAGGCATTGAAATCTACTTGAGGAACGATGTTGGAACCTTTTTCCTTAATCTCCTGAATCCCTTGAGCCAAAGCTGCTTTCAATCTAATCCATGAACTCTTGAGGGCTTCTGGGTCTTTGATGAGCTCACGCTTTACCAGCACCAAAGCTTCATTTATGTCCTGTGTGCTTCCACTAAAGGAGCTGAAAGCAGAGGAGATGTCTCCAGCAGGTCTTACTTTGGCCTTGGACACATCACAGGGTTTGAATCTGGGTTTTAATACACCAGGCATACTAGATTAAAAAAATAGAGTGGCAATTTGAATTTCTATGGCTGAGAATCATGATACTCGGGGTCTTTATATATAACTAGATAATTACACCAGGTTGGGGTACATGCAACCGCGCTCAATCGGGTATACCGTCCGTGACCCAAAGCGGTAACCCGCCCGCGCACCACTACAGTTGTTGAGCGTTCACTATTAACCCTCGCTTACTGGAACGGTTATGTCATTATCTTTCAATAATCTCACAAATGTGGAGCTTTAATAACTTCAGTAGTCTTTTCAGTTACTTGTATTCTTGCCTGTACCTAAAGTACCCTTGGAAATCCCTGCTTTCCTGTCTGTAACTGAGTTGTTTAGATAATCCCATGTAATTGACGAGGAGATATTCTTTTCCTAGCCTTCAGACCACTTTTCAACAACGGCTCAAAAACCGTTTAATGAGGGTTAGACAGGATCGACAAAGCACTTGTTGATTTCCTTGTTATCCCTGCATAACAATGTAGACTAAAATGTTCTAACTACCTGTGCTTATCTGCAGTCCCCACTAACATGCAGTACATGTGGAGATGTACTGGTTCCTCATGTTAAATACCAGTAGCCCATCAATGACTCCATCCACCCTTTCTTCAAGGTTGCCATTGACTACACCCATTATTTGATGTCGTTCTCAATCACGACATTTTCCACGAAAAAAAGGAGTGTACGTATTCTTGGTGTGCAGACTCCTCTTCCTCGCATACTAACCTTAGCGATCTATACAAGCGTGCGTCCGCTGCCGCAAGCTACGCCGTAAATGTACACTTGAAGGGGTGTCAAAGTCATGTATCAACTGCTTGGAAAAGCTGGTGGCCTGCGTATGGCCCAAGGGTAACCAAAGTCCCAAAGTGTCCAAGTCAGTCATGCAAACAAACTCCGAGGAAGAAGCTGTGTTTGCTCAGATGTTCAAAGATAATGACCAAACAAAACCCCAGTTTGTGTGCTCTACGCAACCTTTGGCGCTGCTTCTCAGTAGAGACTCGTTTTTGTTCTTCGATGGTGACTCGTACGGACTTTATTATCCGTGGAGAAACCAAAAAATGGCCAAAAGGGACGTGGACCCGGAGTACATGAGGTATCTCCAGCTTAAAGGAGCATTTGAGGTGCCCATGATACAAGAACAGCGTCATCTTATCCGGCTTTTTCTCGAAAATTTATACGGCTTGTACCCCGTTGTTGAGAGGGATATCTTGTCGCATTTGCCTAAGATCCCGCTTCTTCTACGGAATGCCCTTTTCCTCTCAGCAATTAGATTCGACCTGGACTTGGACCCGAAGCAAATCCGCTACCGTTTAGGACAAATATTTGAGCGCTGCAAGCTCCTCGAGACCATAGAGCAGAACAAGGTGGTGCTCATACAATCATACATCCTACTACTGACACACGAGGAGGGCACGGATGGCTTCTCATCGTCCAAAGAGTATATTTCGAAGGCCTGCAACTTATGCGGTGAACTTGCCATAACAAATATGGGGGGATTCACCAATAATAACTTTGTCCCTTTTCCAGATGCCTTATCCAATGAGCAGTGCTACTCCAAGAATTTGCTCACAAGAGTGCTCTGGACCACCTTTTGCTGTGACAGAATGATCTCCGCCACAAGCGGACGGGAAATGATTTTTAATCGATCAGATATGATCGTAGACCCAATTTCATTGGCCCATTTTGAAGAGGGCCCAGAACAAGCCACCGACTTTGCTATTTTCAGCTCGTGGTTCTGTATTGCCAAATTCATTGAGAGAATACAGGCTGCCTTGTACCGGCCACCCAACAATAGAACTGTGGATACTACTCTACACCATGACATTACAAACTGGAAGGCCCCAGAAATTCCCATCGAGGCAAATCGAATTCTAGGGTTTCTAAAGATTGCACATTGTTACGCCAGTCTCCTCTTCTTGCGTTGTGAAGTGGACTCCATCTCATTTCTCCTCAGTAACCCTGAAACAGATGGATCTGAAAATTCCTCCGAAAACAAAGTGCAAGAAATCAAGCGACTTTCTCAAGATGCGCTCTCTTTGCTTAACACGACTTCACATATCGTCCACAATGTGTTGGTGGTGCATGTTGTGCTCCACATAATAGCACTCTCGCAATTCGAAGCTAAACTACACGAGGATGCATCCGGTCAGACCAGCGATCTTAAAAATTACCACAGCTCGATCACAAGCCAGTCTATTGACCGGTTGACCAGGCTCAAGGATTATTGGTGGTTTGCAAGCACAGCATTGGTACTATGCCAGACGATTTTCGAGGTTGGAAATCAAGAATGATTTTACTCTGCAAAGAGAATACCAAGTGTTTATTTTGTGAAAGCATCAATTCTTTCCGAATATAGGGAGAAGAAGAGGGTGTGCCCGGATGTAAGAGTTGTGTTTAGTTGCAACGCCAGCGAAACAACAGTACCAACCGCATAAAGCAGCAAGGACAACAAAGACTCCACCTGACTGCAACAATTTTGGGTTCGCCGTGAAGTAGTAGCCGGCAAGCAACCAGAAACCAATGTCTAAAGTGAAGAAAAGTCCCATAAAGAAGACAGTGGATTTGAAGGTGCACAACAACATCAAGAAGGTGAAGATTCCCCATCCACAGAGATAGAGACCAATGGCATTGTTTAGCTGCACGACATCGTCGCCGTAGGCCTCAATTATGCCGAAAGCAGGGGTGTTGATTGCACCAAAGGACATCCAGAAACCAAACCCAAAACTGCACAACACAGTGCCCGCAAAACAGTTTCCAAGAAACAACTCCCACATGCCAGCAATGCCCTGCACAACCCCACCATAAAAATAGCAAAGACCCACGACCACGTTTGGAGTGACGATACCTTGGGCTCCAGCCAAGTATAAACCCAAGACAAAAGCACTTGTTGCAAATGCCGAAAGACCCACTGCAGCAGCATTTCCATACTGAGGCGTCTGAGGCTTGGCGTACCTCTCCGACTGCATAGTACCGCCGAAAGCTGTCATGAGTTCATGTTTATAGTAGCGTGTTCCGTTCAATACCACGAATTCCCCACCTTCGCCGGTCACCTTCACATGGCCAATATCTTCATGGGAACTTCTTACCTTATCGTCTTCGAAAGAGCTCATGATTCGCAGTTGAAATATGTGATGTGGTAGTATAGATAAATTCTAGTACAAATGTTCCAGTGTGGATAAGGTTAAGTCTAGACGGTCTAGTATAAACGAGAAGAACGAGAAGAACGAGAAGAACGAGAAGTAGATATTCCCATACATGAAAAGAACCAAGCTTTATATATATTGAGTGGTGTGGGGTAGTTGCATATCGCGCAGCGCAGCATTTGGGAACGGCCTTAGGCCTTACGACCATCATAACCCTGGTTTAGAGGGTTGCGAACCACTTTACTCTGATAGATGTTGACCATCTGTACGGCTCAGTTTCTACCAGAAAAATTCAATGGTACGAAACTATTCAAGATGTTCAGTAACTGATTCCTAGTATATGGTACTGGCTGTAGCTGAGGGTTCGAACACTTAACAATAGGGCACTTGAAGAAATTGTATTCCTCCGCGACCACCTGCAGGAACTGCGTCTGTCAGGCCACTCGGGGTTTACACCTTCCCTTCCACCTCAAGCTGGCCGGTGGAGTATTGTAGACATGTCATAGGTGCAACGGTCGATTGTTCGGAATGGGTATTTTTTTGCGGGGTGTTGAACTCAAACAAGAAATTGGAAAGAAATTATCATGGAGTATTACTTTCCGAAAATTCTTCCAGACACAAAGATTCAGGCCCACATTGATTATCCAGGGCTTAAAATTTTTGAACTTGTCTCTAAGGAGGAAGTTTATTCCTTTTAGCTTTTCATCTCATGGTATTTGAATAATGCTGGTTGCTTTATTTTTCGGACATTAGAACGACAAAAAAGGACTGCAGAGAAGGTTCTCCGCGCTCAAGGTGGCCTGGGAATAAGGTTATATATCACCTCGACGTGTCACGCAATTGTTCGAGAATGGGTATGAAAATTTTGACATGCACCCCAGAATTTTTACTTGATGCTTTTTTTTGGTACCTTTTTGGTGCCACACGTGACCCTAAATAAACTCCAGCCAATCAGAGTGCTTTGTCAAGACCTTATGGGTTTTGTTCCCAGTGTAACATCAGAGATGTTCAAGCACCTGTTCCACAATAGAGTTCCATGGACCAATATAGAGCTCCATGGACCAATATAGTATAGCCTCTATCCCGAGCTAAACAATCCTAAAAGGTATTTTGACATCCTGCTTAAAGCACCTTTATATACAGCACCTTGATAAAAGCTTCTATGAAGTAAAAAGTTGCCTGAGAAAAGTATAATTGTATATCGTGTAGAAACGCTCGCTTTTAGACTACCAATAGGGGCTGGGTAGTTTGAATAGGAAACGGCTGACGTGTTTAGATTTCTTTCATGAAGAAATGAAAACATAATCTCCGACTTTACTTTTATAGGCTAGGTTTTTTTTTTTCCACAGGAGCTGTAACCTGATACCGTTCTGATAAAGATATTGGGTGCAGATGACCCCACGTTTATGTATTCATTATGGATAGTGGAAGGAGAAGGAGTTTCCAAAAGTGGTGTGGAATCAGATTATTCTATAAGTGGTGTCAAATCAGATTATTCTATAAGTGGTACAATTTTAGTATGGGCTGTGCATCACATGGGAATTTGGGAATTATCTGACGGAAAACGCCGATACTTGGTGCGGCGTGCATTGGGGACCTTAATCCAGCCGCATCATTCGTTCCTACAGGAATGGACTGCACGCTCGGAGGTAGTATTTTCCGTAAACCACACCCACTCCATATTGCGCGGTTCAATGAACATTCGCATGAACTCAACTGGCTGTCTTTGGCCACTAAAACTCTAATAATCGTAGAGCTTCAGTAACTTTATATTAATCTCTGTTACTTGTATTCTTGTCTGAATCTACACTAAAATAGGAAACCACTGATTCCCTGTCTAAAACTGAATTGTCTTGATCACCCACAAGAACGGCTTCGTCACTTCTTGAATATTCTTATTTTAGCCATTATACCATTTTTTGATGAGGCTTAGACCAGACAAGGCTTAGACCAGACAAGGCTTAGACTAGACAAGGCTTAGACGAGACAAGCCAAGACAAGACAAAACGTGACGAAAGCGAGACTAAAACAAAGCATGCGCCGATCCCATTGTATCCCTGCATAACAATTACCCTATTGGTTTATCCACCCAGACCTATATGCCGTCAAATGAACATGTAGTCAAATGAACATGTAGTCAAATAAACATGCAGTCAAATAAACATGCAGTATACCGGGGGATTTATTGATTCGTCTTGTTCAACACTCCAAACGTACTATATGCAATCCGACAGAGTACTGCAATACTGCATACATCACCACGGTCCTGCATTGAGACGAAAAGATTAAATCCGGAATACCACATTCCTTGCCACACCAGCGTCGAGGTTGTAAAAGCTATTCGTATTGTTGTATAGTGGAGCAGATTATTTGGAAACTATTTGAACTGACCATTCATGGGCCCTCGGATCGCCATACAAAACTACTACCTTTAATGAGAAGTTTAATCCGTCTAGTTCTGCATATCCTTGCGATTGTCTCGAGTCTAAGCGAACAATGTAGTCACCAAGAGAAAAATCTATTTGGGTCCCATTTTGGGAAAGAATATTCGTTGCGTTTAGTTATTGTAATACAACATGAAACCCCTGATTAGCTCTATGGTCGGTTGTCTTCCCCGGAAATGTATCATGTAAAGAGGAGAGTGAATCTTTGGGTAAAATATTCACTTCGCTCGTAAAAGGGGTGTCCTCTTGTGGTATAGAAAGTGGGGTATTTAGGCTGGGGAATGCACCTAGTGGAATCTACAATTCTCCAAAGTCACGCAAAAACTAGCTGCACTACACGCAGCCTTGAAACGAGAGAGCTGCGCATTATGCGTCACCTTTTTTTTAGGAATTCCACCAATGTTCCCCAAAACCTACAGACTTTATGACAGTAAGGTTTACTGACCTGCACTAATTAAGTACTTACTTAATCTTGAAGCCTACTGAGCCAAGACTCTTGTATTGTGAGGCGGGTTGTTGGAGGCGCATTAGTTTATAACGCCTCAAAATCATGCATGACGTGGATCAACTTTTCTCCGGCAGACATATATATGCAGTACTCGGATAATTTGCGCCGAGACATCGTCCAATTTTGCTTGTTTTTAAAGCCTACACATTTTTTGAGAAATTTCTTACAGACCTTTGATCCATAAATTTTATGTGGGGTATATTTTGTTCAGAAAAAAAAACTCCGAATCTTCGTCGATTTTGTCCTCAAACCGTGGGGTTGTCAAGAGAATCTCCGTTTCGAGCTTGTGGGGAGTGAACGTCAGACACGCCCCGAGCCTTGGGGTGCATGAGAACGGCTACATGGCATGCACGATGTTGTGGAGAAACAAACTTGGCGCCCCTTGTTTGTCCTGCACTAAAATTAGCGCCTGCATACAACATACAGATCGCTGGGGAAAAGATTGGAATGCAGGATGAATACGCGCATCTGCAGTACTATGGATTAATTAAATGGAAATAAGCCAATGAGAGTACCTTATGCCCGAGGCCATATGCACTCCGCGCTGCTGCATAACAACGCGTCGTAAATCTCTCCGTGTAAAGCGCTGGATAAATTAGTCCAGAAAACACGCTGAGGCGGCCTTAGGGAGTGTTTAGTGACAAAGCCGAGAACTATAAATATAGGGTAGGATCTTCCGCATTTATAACTCATTATTTTTTAAAAACATCTCTTACATCAGTTCTTAATAATGGGTTTAGAAGACAATCGCTTTATTGCCAAATACCTCAATGTCGGGGAGAAGAAAGCTGGCTCTTCTTCTATGGGTATCTTTGTTGGTGCTTTTGCTGCCTTTGGTGGTATTCTTTTCGGTTACGACACTGGTACTATTTCCGGTGTCATGGCCATGCCTTACGTCTTAAAAACCTTCCCTGCAAACAAGGAATCCTTCTCTGCTAGTGAGACTTCTTTGATCGTGTCGATCTTGTCGGCCGGAACTTTCTTTGGTGCTGTTTTGGCTCCTTTTATAAACGATACCTTGGGTAGACGTTGGTGTCTTATAATTTCTTCACTTGTTGTCTTCAATATTGGAGCTGCTTTGCAAACTGCTTCTCAATCTATTCCTTTGCTTTTGGGTGGTAGAGTCATTGCCGGTTTTGGTGTTGGGTTGATCTCGTCCACCATTCCTTTGTACCAGTCCGAAGCTCTTCCCAAGTGGATTAGAGGTGCTATCGTTGCTTGTTACCAGTGGGCCATTACCATTGGTATTTTCTTGGCTGCATGCTTCAACCAGGGTACTAGGCACTTTGACAGCTCTGCTTCCTACAGAATCCCATTGGGTCTTCAAATTTTTTGGGGTTTGGTTTTGGGTGTCGGTATGATTTTCTTGCCAGAAACCCCCAGATTCTACGTCTCCAAGGGAAAGGATGAAAAAGCTGCCAACTCTTTGTCAAGATTGAGAAAGCTCCCCATTGACCATCCAGACTTGATGGAGGAATTGGAAGACATCAAGGCTGCATATATCTACGAGACTGAATTCGGAAAGTCGTCTTGGTCTCAAGTTATCTCCCGCAAGAACCACCAGTTGAAGAAGTTGTGTACTGGTGTATCCATACAAGCATTCCAGCAGTTGACCGGTGTTAACTTCATCTTCTACTTTGGTACCACCTTTTTCCAGAGAGCTGGAGTTAATGGTTTCACCACTTCTTTGGCTACTAACATTGTGAATGTGGTCTCCACCATCCCAGGTATTATTGGAGTCGAGATCATGGGAAGAAGAAACATCTTGTTGGCTGGAGCAGCTGGTATGTCTCTTTCGCAACTCATCATTGCCATTGTTGGTGTGGCTACCAAGGCCGACTCCGCCCAAAGGGTGCTTGTTGCTTTTTCGTGTATCTTTATTGCTTGCTTTGCTTCCACATGGGGTCCTACGGCGTGGGTCGTCTGTGGAGAGATTTTCCCATTAAGAACCAGAGCCAAGTCCATTGCTCTCTGTACTGCTTCCAACTGGTTGTGGAACTGGGCCATTGCATACGCTACTCCATACATGGTGGACGAGGACAAGGGTAACTTGGGCTCGAACGTGTTTTTCATCTGGGGAGGTTGCAACTTGGTGTGTTTCCTTTTTGCCTGGGCTCTTATCTACGAGACAAAGGGTCTTTCCTTGGAGCAGGTCGACGAGTTGTACGAGGTTGTTCCACATGCATGGAAGTGTGGTGGCTTTGTTCCAAGCACGCATGCTTTCAGAGAAGAGGCTGGTATTGATGCCGTTGCTTCCACCGACAAAATGGCCTTGAAGGCTGAGGCTGTGTCGGTTGAAGATGCCTCTGCCTAACTTACATACACTTGACGCATTACGAATAAAAACCTTGTTTGACATTTTGTACAAGCAAGTTAATTTCAGATATCCTAATTCCTGAATTATTTTTGTACTTGTCCTTAACTCGGATTGAACTTGGCTATTTGTAGAAGTGGTCATATTGAACGGCTGTGGTGTGCGGTGTGGAATATGCGGGGAATCTTTACCTTCGTTCGACGGTCCTGCAGGTTTGGGTGAGAGATGTACAGAAGCTCTACATATCTAACCTACCCTTGTTATAGCTACATTATAAATATCCAATAGACTATACATCTCCCATTTCTTCCTTAAATCTTATTAAGAAGTATTAAAAAGAACTAAGTTGTGGGAAACTGTGATGTTGAGTCTGCATATAATGTCCCTCGAGGACTGTTCTATACCAGTAGCTTCCTTCCACTAAAAAGTACTAAATTCATTAGCCAATCCAATATCTTCTTTCCGGTAACAATATATATATAACATGTCTGAAACATTACCATATTTAAAGTATTGGAAACACACACCAATACTGTCCGGTTATATACAGGCACAAGCATTAACGCGCAACAAGGAGCACTTTGAGTGTTTGAAGCTTCTACACCAAAACACACCACACCAAACTTCATTTCTTCCCTCAAAAGTTCAGCAAACCCTGGCTATAAGCTAAAACAATCTAAGGCTCGCGGAAGTGTTTTTCCACAAGCGCTCCATCGCTAGAACACTTTCCGGTGCAACTTCCTTATCACATGCATCCAAAGGCGCTATTTCTCTGGTGCTTCTTGCTTCCGACATGTCTACTGGCAGTTGCTAACCCTGTTCCCCTGGAAGTCAAGACTGCTCCCGGTACTATCGTTGACTTTCTTTCCGGTGATGTCCAATACTCCTACTTCCTTCGACATCTCCAGAAACACGGCCTAGTTCCCACTATAAATGCTATGCAAAACGTCACGGTGTTTGCACCCATCAACCTGGCATTTACCGATTCGAATTTGGCCCTCAATGATACCGCCGAAAACCTCTTGCGGTACTTTGCTGATCAGCGGTTCCGGGTGTCTTATTTGCTGAACGATACTGTTCTTCTAAACTCGCTTTACCAGACGAAACAAAGTGGCAAGAAAAAGCACTGGTTTCCTTTGAAAGTTTCGTTGAGCAGAGATCATATTCAAAAAAGGCTGGATCCTCCTATCTACACTTTGAACGACTTTGCTGAGATTATAGATGCTGATGACTATGCGAAACACCAGCGCTCATTCATTCAAACCATCGACCGCTTGATCCCGGCCTCCTTTTCGATCTGTGATTTTTTGCTTGACATGAGCCCTGAAACTTGCGATATCAATGGCCATTCCATTGCTCTAATAAAGCTGATCTTCCGTCTGGCGTTTGCCCTCAACAAAAAATCATTTGAACATCCTACATGCCAAGAATTTCTCGCTAACGTTTCCACGGTTTTGATCCCCTCGGATTCTTATCTACAAACATCTCTTCTGGAGCTTGAAAGAAAGTACTACACGACCATCGACTATGGGTTAAATAACACCGACTTTTACCCCACCAAAAGTGCCGTGAGAGAAATGCAGTCGGACATCCTTTCCCTAATTCTGAACATCTTGATTCCTGATACTGTTGGAGGAGTCAATGGAACAAATTCAACTCACGATATCCTTGGTGGTGGTAACTCGTACCTTTTCCAGTTTGATTCCTCGAGTGATACTCTAACTATCAACAAGGGACTACACAGTTGCACCGGGTCTACATCTCTTACATTAAATGATGGTGTTGTGCACTTGTTTGATAACACTATCTTGAGCACAAATGAGACTCGGCGCAAACCCCAACCTAAAGACTTTTTCGCCGCGTTGAACGTCACCAAAACACCAATTTTCACAAGAAAAGCTCTTTATGCTATGCATTACTCTCTTTTTGTGGAAGAATTACACTTTAGAAGGATGGATAATCTCATCGGAAGTCAGGCAACGAATCAGACAATCTTGTTGGACTTACTGGACAGAGACGACTTCAAGGATGAAGAGTTCATCTCACTTTACTCTGCAAGTCTGTCTGAACTCATGATACCAGAAGATGATCTGATTGGCACCGAATCTTTCAGCAACAGACAGAATATGCACTATAAGTTTTTGTCTGGGGCCATTGATTTCGAAAATGAACTCTCTCAGGAAACACCAATCATTCACAAGATGGCAGACTCAAAACTTTGTCTGAAGAAGAGGATGGGTTCATGCTACAAGGTGAAGCTTTCGGGAGTACTTGATCACGATAGCATCAAAGTGTTCTTTAACACTAAGTTCGAAACAGGACCTCCAGTGAAAGCAGATTTGATGAACATGATTTTTGTCACAGAGTCAGATTTTAATTCTCCTTATTCGTTTAAAACGGTAATGGGAGAGCTTATATCTGATGAGTTTGAGAAACACCGCTTAAACCATATCATCATCAACAAGGATTCGTGTTTAGCAACTTTGGAATATTTGCATCGGTTCAAGCTTTTTCACTTGGACGATAACCACAAAGGCTACACAATATTCCTCCCCTGCGGGCAAACCGTTTGGGATGGAGGAAGGCATTCAAGCAATCCTAGATACACATCGTGGAAAAGCCTCGGACTAACCTTGAAGTATTTGGAGAAAAATAAAGCCGTGTTCGAAAACCTTGTGCAGGGCATTTTTCTTGAAGATTTAATCTACTCAGATTTTAGATTGGAGAATGAAGAAGAGCTGAGTATCACAGTCAAAACTCTTCGTGGAGACTACTATAATGTGTCAGAAACTTACCAAAGTGGTGATAGTAACCACATTATCAGTGTCAATAACACAGCACTTTCCGTGCCGTTGAATTCGGATATATTATTCGACCAAGGGGTGATCCACATTACCGAAAAAGTCTTGCTACCAGAAGATTTGAGTGTGCCTCTTGCTGATTTAGTGGATTCAGCACAAGACTTCGTGGAGGGTCCGTTTTCATTTTTGAATTTCATCGAAGCGCTCCGCAAAGTTCACCCTTCCCAGTATCTTGATCTTCTGCCTTCGTCGAACACTTCATTTCTTGTACCATCAATTGAGCTGTTGCAGAACCTCAACATCAGCGCAGACTATAACAGACTCACCGAATTCATGCAACTGCATACATTGGCAAATGAAGAGGCTCACAAGTTGGTGGAATGCTTGCTTCACCCTGGTGATGCGCTGAACTCAAGCTACATAATACAAACCAACAAGGCAAGGGGTCTTTTCAGGTGCACCACCAGCTCAACCACGGGAAAGGCTTACCTAACGTTAGAAAGCCCGC
>NLAC01002026.1:0-10161 GCA_002374635.1 Metschnikowia sp. 04-218.3
TCTAGTCCGTCACTGATGGGCCATGGCTTCAGAGATACAACCTTCTTGCCTCTTATGTTCATAATTCCAGCAGTAAAAACTTACACTCCAAACCAAGGATAAACTCGACTTTGATGGCCACTTTTTGAGGTATTAACTGGCCAGATATCAGTACTCAATCAGTTTACCACTTCAACCCTTGAATGTATGAACTTTTTAAAAAAAACATGAACTTCTTTTCCGGAGTACATATATCTTTCTCTTCTAGTCTACAAGCATACATTTAGAATGCCCAACTCTTAATAAACAGAGCTCATTTGTTGATGAATTATTAATCAAAGTCAAAGTGCTACTTGAATATACCATGTAAGAATTGAAAGAGAAAGTTTAGATCTCTAGAAGTATCAGAAGATCAATGACTAATCGTTAACGAGAATTATCATAGAAGTGCTGCAGATAATGTGAGTGAATTTAAGTGCTGGGGAAATCTGGTATATGTCTTTTTTTTCAGCTTTCTAATGAAGTTGTGCTGCATTCAATGAACCTTTATGCTTCAGTGAGGTTTGCTGGTTGCGGCACTGTGTGATTTTTTTCAAACAAAAAAAAGCTTCAGTAATCTCTGGAATTCCAGCATCTCAAAAAATTAATTTCTGTTGTCCCTATACCGAAAAATGGTGGTTTGGGTTGGATCCTCTCATCCTGGTGTAGCATGGTTCACGGGTGTTTCCCCGCGGATCCAGTTCCGGCCTCAGTTGTGGTCCTATTTCCGTCCTATTTCCGTCCCATTTCCGTCCCATTTCCGGGTTTGCAGCCAAACTATTAAAAAAATCACGTCTTGATAAATAATTGAAGAATGTAATGCCTTATAGTCTCGAATTGAGAGTAAACAATAAATATTTATTTGTAATTATTCTAGTTCAAGACTCCATTTATTCACTATTTGGGAAATTTCGAAAAAATGAGAAAACCCAAAAAAAATATTTTACGTCAGAAGGATAAGATATAAGAGAAAGAAAGCTATACTGAAACTAATGACAATGTACTGAAAATTAAAGACAGCATTAAAAGTACAGTCTAATGGCAGTATAGTGTATACTAGTAGAAAAGAAGTTTTTACCGGTAGGAGTGTAGAGTATACTAGTGGAGTATAGTTTATACTAGGAGAGTATATTGTATAATGAAGTAGTTTAGTAGGATATAATATACTAATAATGAAGAATGTAAGTAATTAGTCTGGGTGTGGAGTGCTTCGAAGGTACGGGTGCGAATGGCATTGATTGACGTCTTGTGCCTTATCGATGAGTCACGACCTGTATCGGCGACGCACAAGCGCAAGGAAAGCCGCCATACAAGTCTCAACACCCTATATATTTTCCGTCCCTCCACTTATTTCTCATATACCGCACTTTTCATTGAAACCCTCCGCACTTTGACTAGGTATTCATTTGGACTCCTTAGACTTAGTAATTACCACCAATTGAAATAATGACTCAACAAGTACTTTTATTGGGCTCCGGCTTCGTTGCAAAGCCTACCGTCGATATTCTTGCTGCCAACCCCAACATTAACGTTACGGTTGCATGCAGAACCTTGGACAACGCCAAACAATTGGCTGGTTCAGTTGCTGATGCTGTCTCCTTGGATGTCAACGACGAGAAGGCTCTTGATGCTGCAGTTGCCAAATCCGACTTGGTGATCTCCTTGATTCCCTACACCTTCCACGAATTGGTGGTCAAATCGGCCATTCGCAACAAGAAGCATGTGGTCACCACTTCTTACATCAACCCTAAGTTGAAGGCATTGGAAAAGCAGATCGAGGACGCTGGAATCACTGTGATGAACGAGATTGGTTTGGACCCTGGTATTGACCACTTGTATGCCGTCAAGACCATCGACGAGGTTCACAAGGCTGGCGGTAAGATCAAGTCGTTCTTGTCATACTGTGGTGGTTTGCCTGCTCCGGAGAACTCCGGAAACCCATTGGGTTACAAGTTCTCTTGGTCGTCGCGCGGAGTGTTGTTGGCATTGAGAAATGCTGCCTCTTACTGGTTGGACGGAAAAGTGGTCAACGTGAAGTCCGAGGACTTGATGGCCACCGCTGCGCCATACTTCATCTATCCCGGTTTCGCTTTCGTGTGCTACCCTAACAGAGACTCTACAACCTACAAGGAGTTGTACAGTATTCCAGAGGCTGACACGGTGATCCGTGGTACCTTGCGTTTCCAAGGTTTCCCAGAATTCATCAAGGTTTTGGTGGACTTGGGATTCTTGAGCGAGGAAGAGAATGATGTTTTCAAGACTGAAGGCCAATGGAACGATGCGCTCGCCGCTTTGATTAGTGCCAAGTCCAACTCCGAAAAGGATTTGATTGCCAAGATCTCTGAGTTGGCCACTTTCAAGGACGAGGCAGACAAGGAAAGAATCCTTTCTGGTTTCAGATGGTTGGGCTTGTTCTCTGACAAAAAAATCACCCCTAGAAACAACCCATTAGACACTTTGTGTGCTACGTTGGAGGAGTTGATGCAGTACGAGGAGGGCGAGAGAGACTTGGTCTGCTTGCAGCACAAGTTTGGAATCGAGCATGCTGATGGTTCCTACGAAACCAGAACCTCGACTTTGGTGGACTTCGGTGACCCTAAGGGTTACTCTTCCATGGCCAAGTTGGTGGGTGTTCCATGTGCCATTGCTGTGGAGCAGATTTTGGACGGCACCTTGTCGAAGAGAGGTCTCTTGGCACCAATGTCTCCAGAGATCAACGACCCAATAATGAAGACCTTGAAGGACAAGTACGGCATCTACTTGGTCGAAAAGACTGTATAAAACAGACAAGAATGTATAAAGAAGAATTCTATGATCTAAATTGGGCTTGGCTAAGTTGGACCCTCTGAAATAAAAGCACACCCGTAAATCCTGTGACGTCAGCACAAACAGTCCCAGCGCAAACCACACTTTTTCCGTATTGGGTCAAAATAAATTAGTTTCCCGAGATGCTGGAGTTTCAGAGATTACCGAAGTATGTTTTTAGTCAAAAACCTTAGGTGGGTACTTTTTGGAGGTCATGGAGTAGTGTCAATTTCGACCACGGGCTCCAATTCCGCGGTTCCCATTGATGGCTATATATCCTAGTCTAACTAATCTTATATATCACCATGTTGACATGGGTAATTTTACTTATATAAGTGAAGAGCACTGCACTTGAGTCCATTATATACTAGCACACTGCTTGATTCCTGTATAAGGAGGATTCTGGCAGAGTACGCGATTATGGGTAGCACACTACCAGTAGGAATGATTGAGCTTACATTGACGAAACTACACTTAATCAACGTAGATCTGAATAGTCACGTGGATAGTTTAGCTTTGTCACTTTGCTTCGAACTAAGCCTGATTCGTCAGGCTATCCAAGTAGCCTTAGAATCCTCGTCAGGCTATCCAAGTAGCCTTAGAATCCTCGTTAAGCTGCCACGTAATGAAGATACACAGGGGAAACACAAGATGGATCAACAAAGCTTTACATTTTTGATCATAGATCAAAAGAATAAAAAACAGTTTTTCATTGTTTCTGAATGATATTTTGTTGATCATAACACCAAATTATAATTATAATCGTAGGTATCATAAGGATTAGATGCAGGATATAACAGAAAGTAATCGTAAAGGACAAAGCTCATATCATATATGAGCTAGTAGCTATGAAAATGTACTTTATACTAATTGCAGACCAGTATACCTAATTCTGCATATAGGCAATATACTACTCCAAATAGAGAACAATTTTTTCATTATCTACTCATAATCCGACTCATCTGAATACCCAACAGAATACTCGTCAATCAACATGGAAAGATCTTCAATTAATTCTCCTCGATCCCCGCCAATGGCATCCATGTGGTCCTGCATACGCACCCGGCTAATGATTTTGCGGTCTTCTTTGAGTTGGTCCCTGATCAGAGAACTGGTGCCAAATTCTGTCACAAATTCTGATGCCTGCATGATCTTTGGGAAACTGTCTATTCCCAAAATCTCCTGGAGATGACGGTTTTCGTAGACATTTGCAGTGCTAAGAAATTCGTGCTTGGATGCAGGACCACGGACTCCATTGCACGAAAAGTCCGCCTTGGCGGTGTTGGAAAACCCAAACTTCAACTCTTTGGGGGTTGCGCTGGCAACATCAACGATTCCCATATTATACAAGTTTTGGATTTGGGAAATGTCGGAGATTTCCCTAACTCCACATGGTTCGGCCTCCTGCTCCAGTATGATGCGGATCTCGTTGACCACATTCCGTTTATCGTAGCCCCGAAGAAGATTGCTTTCAATGGTAGCCATCTTGACTTGATCCTGCATGGAGCAGTTAAGGCCCCAGAGCGAGTTCATGAAAACAGACTGGACTGCACACAGATGCCAAAGGTTTCCGGGATCGTAATCGACCGAGAGCATTTCGCAAGGCTGCGGGACCCGCATAGGAAAGAAGAGTGTGGAGTTGCGGGCAAAGTCAGCAAAGGTTTTGATTGCTCGAAGCCGGGCCACGTGACCGGGAGTCTTGTGACCGTAAAATCCGTAAACCCACAAATTGTATTTGCTCTTGACCCCGTTATTAAAGTACTCATCTCTCAAGTACTGTATCATTTCATTGGTGAAGGAGCCCCACGCATTCTCCATCTCGGAGAGAAAGTTGACACCCTGTATGCAGTCCGCACTCTCCAAATTCCTCCGGAACACATCATCGATATTATCTGTGAGAGCAGAAAATTCTTCTTGGCCTGTAGAGTAGCCAGTGAAGGTCATGCGGGGGAAATTGCGGTGATTTCCGTCGTCCTGGAAATTTTGGAGCTCGATCAACGATTGTGGCTTGTATATAAGCTTATTGTAATCGGTCCAGTATTTCGTGTTTTGTGGGGTCAACAAATCGGCAGATGTCGGTAGACCTGAATCGAGATTTTCCTGGTATTCATTCTTGGAATGGTGCTTTAGGTCGATGATGTTGCTTTTGTTCTGCACAAGGGCCGTCGGGTCGGTTTTCTTTTCACTGTATTCATGTTTGGAAAGCCCGCCATAGCCTCCGGAATACTGCACGCTAGCGTGCCGAGGGTAGTAGTTGGACCGGCCGTTGATGCGGACCTGGTTGAGGAAAATGTTGTTGTGGTGATTTACGATACTGCTTTTGCTGTACGGGATATGGGACTCCTGCACATTGTAGAGCTGTGTCACTGCATGGCCCGCTGATGGCGAACACGACAATGTAAGTACTTCGTGCATGGTTCGGTGGTGGAGAAGAGTTGGATGGAAGTGTGCAGGAGTTTGAGAAGAGGTCTGTACACCTGAAGATCCGTACACCCAGTATATATCAGCCACACCCTCGTAATGGGTCAAATTAATCTATAGATAGTATCCGGAAGTCAATGTAGTGTTGAATTGATTTGGTGAGACGTGAGTGAATTATAAGTTAATGTAATAGTAGTCACGTGACTGATCACGTGACTCGCAAGAGTATACAGCACTACACCATACGTTCATACCATCATGAATGCTTTAATATTTTTTTGCGGTACAATATGCAGATCAATAATTGAGTCAAGCGGAGCTATGCAAACAAAACCCTCAAGAAAATGGCCAGTTTACAGAGGAAGAGTCGCAGTCTAAAGCGATAGCACTAAGCATTTCACCAAGCTCATGCCCATACTGCCAGAATCAACTATCACACTAATTTTTGACGGTCTTACTAAGGTTTAAATAACCCCATATTTATTTGAATTTTTTTCACCGTATGTTATATTCTATGATTTTGAAATTGTCATCATTATACTAATTTGTTAATCAGTCAACATGATGAATTTATACTCAAACTAGTCTTCATTTATGTTATATTATTTTGTTATTTTCTCATACGCTTCTGATACAACTTTCTATTTTTTCACACTATTATAATACTATTGTTATGCTGTTGTAGTATGAATGCGTGGAGTAGCGTTAAAATGCCAGGAATTTCAAAGATGTTCCATTTTTATTTGACTCAATCATCAAGGTAAAGAAAAAATACCCGAAAGCTAAAATAATATTCAAATTTATGGCCAATTCAAAAAAGCAATATCGGGACTTATATGCAGTTCCGAAATATTGACTTAGGTCATTATCTCCTTTCTCAATTGGTTTTCGGGAGTCTAAAAAATTTAAACCTCAACTTTGGCCCAAGGTACGCAAACCTGTTCAAGGATTTTAAGTTTTGTTTGGTGAATAGTTACAGGGTGTAATATTTTGTAACGGCCAATCACGTGAGCAATCCAAAGTGCATCAATATCATTCATTTAAACCAAACTATTTACCTATAGGAACTTCTAGGGTCAATGAGAGTAAAGCCACAAGCTTCAAAATGTTTAATCTTTAAAAAGGGCGCGTTGATTTAGCTCTCTTCTGAAAGGTCTCTTTTTTAGTGGTCTCATTTTATTCCATTGATCCGTTTTAGGCAGCAGACACTATATTTGGGGCAAGTTTTGTTTGACTTCTTTTCCTGGGTATTTTATTGCTTTAAAATATTTATCTGGATCTTTTATATAATTTCTACAGATCATGTCGGGCTGCAGAAGTTATTTTAAAATACTTATAATCTCCTTCTGAGGAAGAATGCATTAATTATAAACAGATGGAGTAAAAACGTATCAATAAAAATGTAACGCAATCAAAATCTTATTGTCTTAAATAATAAAAAAGAAATGTCTGTAGGCAAATACTGTAGAGGAGGTCTGTAATAGAAGTTTATGAAATAGTGATAGACTTCATGGTGGAACTTTTTTTTTCTGTCTGCAATTTCCTCGAATCATTAGTTACCAGAGATTCCACCATTTAAAGCCAAAGAAAAAAAGATACAGATCAAATCCTCGGGAGGTTGTGTGACATTTGAATGTCTGGCCAGACGTCACTTCGAATCGCATGGGGTCATTCTTGGCAGGTTATTGTTTTTTTCTACTATGGTATTCGTGATCTAGTATTGTAAATGTCCTTGGGAATATCCAAAGGGATAAGCTTTCCAAACTCAAACCATTAATGGTAAATTTCAAAATGGAAAGTATATTCATGAGTAACTGTATTAGTTGGAAATACTCAACGAGGAATTCGGATAAGTTTAAATTTTAAAAAGGTAGAACAGAGATGTATTTATAAAAGACCGACCCCCTGACAGAACAAGAGCTGGTTTTTATCTTGTTAATGTGTAATCAACAGGAGGGACATTATTTATCTCTGGTAGTGCGCGACCCATAATCACTCCTGATCCGTCACATTTCGTACATTTTTGTACATCTTCACCAAGGCAATTTGCGCAATCTGCTGAAGTTAATGCTGTCCTTAAGACAAATTAACGCTCAACGGGTGACCACCATTATAACAACAATAAAGCACTCACGTGACCTAACAATTATGAATTACTTACGTAACAATAAAGTTGCGCGCACGTGATTTGAATATCATGCTACTGGTCACGTGTACCTTCACATGACACGTACTATGCGAGATTCCACGCACACGTCGCCTTTCAACAGCTCAACCACCATGTTGATACTCCTGTTCCTCTTTCTTTTGGCGCTCCTGGCTGCAGGGATAGACCCCTACGACGTGCTTGGCATTGACCGTTCGGCAGACGAAAAAACCATTAAGTCTGCCTACCGCCAGTTGTCTAAGCAGTATCACCCAGACAAAAACAGCTCTCCAGACGCCCACGACAAGTTCATTGAAATCGGAGAAGCATATGAAATTCTCAGTAGCCCCGAAAAAAAGCAGAATTATGACCAATATGGTGATCCTGAAGGGATGGGCATGGGTGGCATGGGAGGATTTGGCGATTTTTTCAGCCAGTTTCACCACGGCCAAGGAGGAGGCCGTCAAGGCAAGCCCAGAGGCCAGGACACTAATGTGGAGTTGAATGCTTCGCTTAAGGACTTTTTCCAGGGCCGGGACATGGAATTTGGCCTCAAAATGAACGATATCTGTGAGTCCTGCACAGGAAGCGGCAGTGCCGATGGCAAGCGCAAAAAGTGTACGAAATGTGACGGATCAGGAGTGATTATGACCCGGCAACAACTTGGTCCGTTTATTTCGCAGTTCCAATCTCCCTGTGACATGTGCAGGGGTTCAGGATCAACCATTGAAAACTTGTGCAAAACGTGTCAGGGTTCAGGAATTCATGAAAACACCCGTTTCTACAGTATTTTCTGTGCCCCCGGTACTCCTCGGAATCACGTGCACACCATGGAAGGGGAAGGGCACCAGAGTCCAGACTGGATCCCCGGAAACTTGCATTTCCGGTTCAAAGAAAAAGCCGAGGAAAACTGGGGCTTTCGTCGCATCGGCAATAATCTATACCGGACAGAAGTGCTTCTGGCGAAAGAGGCTCTTTTGGGAGGCTGGTCGCGCAAAATTGCCAAATTCGATGGCGAGGAAGTGGAACTTCTGCGGAAAAAGGGTATCAGTGTGAAGGACGGCAGCGTGGATGTTATCGAGGAGCATGGTATGCCTGTTTTTGGCGACGACACCCATGGCAAGCTTTATGTGGAGTACCGGGTTTTGCCGGGATGTGGGAGCTCTTCGGAGAAGGATGAGTTGTGAAATCAGCACTTACTTATCTGAAATCGCCAAACTGAAATGTGCAATCCACTATAATTGCATAATTGGACTAGTAGATTCAACTTGAGTCAAAGTGGGAATCTTAGGTGTTGAATTTTAGGTTTGTCAAATGGAAGGTTTTGGGAGGGTTGACTTTGATTTCCTTTTGATAAGTCCAGCTGGTTGCCTATATACAGGCTCATTCGACCTTTTTGGTGTGGCTTGTTTTCTTCGTTTTAAAACGGTTGAAAAGCCCTTGCACCACCAAAAAACATCCCAAAAATAACGCCGCAAAGGTTACGCCATTAGTTCGGCTGGAGTCCTGCATTGCATTTGGAATGGCCACCGATAGTTGGCCTGCATCTTGAACATGGTAGAAAACAGAGTTTTCCGTGAAGAACTTCTCGTAGGTGCCGCCAAGATAGTGAAAATTGTCGAACGGCGATTGCTTCAACAGTAATGCATCTTCCAAGACTTCACATGCGTAGAATACCGAAGGTTTATCGACGGTCACGTGCGTAATGGATTCCTCTTTAGGAAGCTGGTACCGCGAGTGGAGCGTCATGTTGAAATTGAAGTGCTTCACTTTCGAGCCCAGCTTCGAAAATGCCTTTTTGGGCTCGAAAAGAAGCTCGTTTCCCCATTGCAGCACTGAATACTCGGGAAGCTCCAAGTTTTTTGGCCCGTAATTGGCCACAAGTGAAAGTTCAGCTGGAATTTGGTAGGGATCCAAAAAAACCGATTTTTCTAACGTCATGTGAGTGTAAAGCTGACAGTTGGAAACATCGCTGTCCGTCGGCTCCTGTACATAAGCATTCATCTCTAAGATTGGGTGCAAGCCATTATCCACGATTTTTGATGAGGCCCGGGCTTCAATTTCACGATGACGAGGCTTGATGTGGAATAAAGTCTTGGTCAATTTGTCTGATGTTTCGGTCTCGTCGCCCAAAATAAGCCTTCCTCCAGATAAAATGATATCATCAGGTTCAGACTGGTCCAAAACAGAAAAAATACCCACCTCCGTCCGATAGGATGGGTCGGAAACAACGGTTTCGGGGGCATGGGAAAGCCATTTGAGTGAAAAGTCGTCTTCGGAGCGAAAATAGTCGATTTTCAGCCAAGTTTTGGGCATTTCGAGCCCGTGAAAAGCACTGGGGAAATTTGTGGCGCTAGAATGGTAGTAGAACGAATTATACGCCAAAATAAATGCATCAGAATTGATTTCGACTCCCAATAACTCATATAGTATACGCTCCAATTGGCCATAGAAAGTATCTTTGTCATCAGAGGCACGAAGGCCTTGTGGGACCGCATATACATGCAAGCCCAGACCAAAGTTGTACGAAAAGGGAAAGCTGCTGCGGTCGTCGCCGGTGCTGATTTGGATCCGGAGATCTTTGATGTAGGAATACTCGTCTCCTAACAGTCCGGTGAGCCGCTCTTCCTGCACATACTCGCCCTCCGGATCGAGTTCGAGTCTGGTGCTGCTGACTAGCTTCACGGCATTATCGTTTTTGTGGATATACGTGATCCGGCGTCTCATACTCGTCTGGAACTAGTCAGTAGTGGGGGGGGGGGGGGGGGGGA
>NLAC01002026.1:10198-76773 GCA_002374635.1 Metschnikowia sp. 04-218.3
GGGGGGGGGGGGGGGGTGCGAGATAAGTGGGTGTAATGTGGGGCGGCACGTGATATCGCACGTGATATCGCACGTGAGCGTTTTATCATAGCCCACCATACTCTTAAACAGGCTTATTATTATTGATTCTTAAGATATTATTGATTCTTAAGATTTTATTGATTCTTGAAAATGTAGTGGTAAGAGAAGGAAAAAAAAGATTGATATAGGTATTAGAGCATAATAAGGTAGGTGGTGTTATATGCAAGACTAAAGCATTTGTAACACTTCACACTAAGGATATTGGAAAATTTGGAGAAACCAAAGAAGCGCTCAATACGAGAGAACGAATCCCTGAACGGCATTGTTTAGTCGACTTATTGTCTGGTAGAGACAGTGTGATTATATGCAGGAGACACACATCAACAATAGTTTCTAGATTCTTGCACTCTCAATACATGAATAGCAATATTTCTGATTAATTCATTGTAAAAAATATGATTTGAGGAGTTTTTGAATTGATTTTGGAGGGTTTAATGCATGTAATAGAATTTATGTGTCTACAGAAAGAGTCTTCTTGTGACATGAATGCCCAACAGAATGAAAAAATATCCATATTTTTATCGGGGTTTTATTGGTCCTGTTGCTGTTATGTATGTTACCTTGAAACTTTTCTCTACTAGTAAAATTCGGCTTTCTTTACAAGTAAATCTCGACTATCCTCATTTAGACAAAGTGGGCTTATGTGCAGGTAAACTGTGTATAAGTCCAGAATCAAATCTACTTTTTATAAAATTGCTGCACTAGTCTCTAGTATATGTATTGCACTGCATGTAATCAATTCTTTCCGAGTTAATTCGACAAGTGTCTCGATATGGTGATATGATGGTGTAGGTCATGGTAATATGAGCTGCGCACTACCCATAATAAAGTGCACGCAAGACTTACCATAATCTACAATAGAACCCAAAGTGAAGTCTTACTCTATTAACATATCAATTTAAGCAATCTGATTGAGCTGGGGTTTTCATTTTGACAACTTGGGCTCAAAACTTTGAGGTCGTGCGCGACCCACAATGGAATGATGGTCTATGTATTCGTTAAACTCCATTCGTATAGTACAATCTCGATTTCATTTACAGTCTGATACTAAAATAAATTTCATTTATAGTCATATAAAATAATAAATTCATTCATAGTGATTTCCTAATTGGGACTTATATCGGCCAATACCTTCAAAGTCCTAGCAAATACCTCGTATTGCCATATATGGATCACCTTGTCATTATAACAAGAGTGGAACCTTATAGATATCCACAGGAGTGCATCCAGGCTGGGCATCAGCATCGTACAGAATAGCGGTGAAAATATTATACTTGTGATCACCTTCACCTGCAAGGCCGGCACAACCATAAAACTTTCTGTTAATCACCTTATTGTTCTCATCAAATTCAAAGGAAAAAGGGATGCTGTCTTTGCCAAATCCCATCCATTTGGAACCCACTTGTCCCAAAAACGACATGGCCTCATTTTTTCCTGTATATGCAAGCACACCATCCAAATTGAAGGTCTGAGCAAAGGGTGAGTTACTGTAACCCAAGACATTGTAGTCACCATCGACAGATTCTCCGTAGAGATGTCTCAATTCTCCGTTTACTTTAGCTGCAAATAAAATTCCCTTACTCTGTGCAAGTGCACCAGAAGCAAAGAGAGCGGAGATAAAGGTGGTAGATTTCATTGTTTTTGGTGTTTTTCTTAAAAATTGGTCTTTGAAGTTTGAGAGTTGTTGATTGAAGATTGAAGCTTATTGATTGATGATGTTGAAATTATTTCTGGGAATGGCTCTTTTATAACTGGAACTTCCCCACTTCCACTGTCCCCACTCTACACTACTTTGTCTCACTGTCCCCACTCTACACTACTTTGTTCCACTGTCCCCACGTGCTATTTTTGTTTTCTGTCACACCAATTTTTGCGATAATAATGGATAAATCTCTCCACACTGCTGATAAGATACTGAATTAATTTGTAAAGGTCACGTTTTGAGGAATCTACTCGAGGCAGTCTATAAATATGCGGAACAATAAGACACGGCTGCGAACAATGGTTGAATGTACTGCATATTCTTGAGGTGCATATACGAATGGACAAATGATCCTTATTAGCATTGTTATGGAGAATAAGCCCGAGGGAGGCCTCGTCTAACCCTCGCTTAATCTTCGTGTAACCTTTTTTTCAAAGATATGATGGCTAGGGGGAATATATAAGAAGGAATGTGGTCTTAAGGGAGATTATCGAACAGATCAGTTGTGAGTAGTAAATCAGGGATTTTATAGTATCATTTAGAATCAGGAAAAATACAAGTAAAAAAACTTCGAAGTTCCACTCTAAATTTAGAGTCAAATGCCTTAAACATTCCATTTATGCAAGTGTTTTTGGTTGCGCGTATCAAACAAGGCGACCGAGAAACGGGTAAACAATGCAAAGTCTTGCATACACCACCAACGTGTCATCAATTCAGTAATTTTCTTTCTTCCACGTTTGAGAACATTTCTCTACATCTTACACAATGTAATCCAAGATTCTTCTGACGTCCCCGAAACTGTTTCTTTTGAATTTTTACTCTTGTTATGACCTTCTGTTATCAGCTCGCAAGTTTCTACTGGCCACTTTAGTATAAATTTTTAACTTCCATTTTTCCTATAAGCTCTTGGATTAACCTGTTCTCAGGTACTCGACAATAGTCAGATAACCTTTGTCCGAGAGGGTGCAGAATAAAGAACACGAGTTGTTTGTGTGCCGGACAACACATGAATAGGTTGGACCTGTACAACAAACCCATTAAAATGCAAGGTTGTATCGAGTAATAAAGGGCAGGTTGCGGGGTGTGATCATCTGAATAAATCCCTCGGGAATGAAAAGCTTCTAGTCACAGGTAGATTGGAGTTATTACAGTGTGAGATTTACTCTGAGAGAGACCAGTTGCAGGGGCCTGGCTCTTTCACAAAGTTAGTGATTAGTCGGGAAATCGTAGACCAAAAATTCTGAATGGATAGAATACCCCACAGTAGGTCTAAAAAAAATGCTACACTACCACATTATTAGGTTTTTTTTTTTTCCCTACTGTACTCTTCACCATTTTTCCTTTAGACCACTCCATATTAGGATAAGCATATTCAATGACTGATAGCTCCTTTACCCTATAAATACTTATACGGACTAGATAATCTACATATTTGTATCTACAGAAAATTCCAATTTCAGTCATAGTTCCATTTATAATAAAGTGTGTGGATCTTTTAGTAATCAAACTCGTGTATCCTGCATATAAATCACCAAACCTTGACTCAAACAAACAAAAGACCGATCTTTTGCTCAAGAATTGGAGTTATAAAATTTTATAGTTTGCACTCGTATGTGTTTCAGAGAGTGTCAGTTTGAGCGGGCAGTACCCAACATGCCACGTGACGGACATTATCACATGCAATTTTTCGCACTATAAAGTGCTTGAATTTCACCTACTCCACACTCTAAGAAAGTATGTATTTATGCAGTGACGCTAATTGGAGCTATACATCTGTTCAGTAATGCATCATATCATGAGCTGATAACCGGATTTCGTTTTCGTCTGCTTTTTGTCTTCTTCAGATCCAATCAGATCTAATGGTTTAGCTTTGATGTTTTCGTTCCAAATGTCTGGTCCAGGGGCTGACCCAAGGGTTAAATTGATGGGTTTGTTTCAGGTCTGTTTTAGGATCGATTCATTTGTTTGCTCCAGTTTCACCATAGTTCTTTATATACTAACTTTAGACATGAAGGCCAGTCAAGTGACGTACCTTGTGCAGAACTTCTCCCAATTCGTGGAGTTCACGCCCCAATTGAGATATGCTCTCTTAACAATCGTTTTCAATCCTGTTTTCTGGAACATTGTGGCCAGACTTCAGCACAAGACCAACTTCTTGTCCAAAGCCGTGGGTGGCCCTTACAGAGGATGCTACCTCTTGGCATTGACCATTTTCTCCTTGGGAATCTACCGTGATCACGTGTACCACGAGGCCTTATTGGCCCAGCCCACCTACCTTCCGTTGTTGACGTCAGATGTGGTCAGATACTCGGCTTATGCCATTTTTGGCTTTGGCAATGTGCTTGTTTTGTCATCTATGTGGGCCTTGGGTGTGACCGGCACGTATTTGGGTGACTACTTTGGCATTTTGATGAAGGAGAGAGTCACGTCTTTTCCGTTCAACATCAACAACAACCCCATGTACAACGGGTCCACGCTCTGTTTCTTGGGCACGGCCTTGTACTACGGCAAACCCACCGGAATCTTGGTCTCTGCCTTTGTTTTCATCATGTATAGGATCGCCTTGCTCTTCGAGGAGCCATATACTGCCAAGATCTATTCTGCCAGAGAGAAGGCAGAGTAAGTTCTTGATGGTGCATGAGAACTATGATAATCACTCGGAAGTGATTTCCTGAGTATTAGAAGTGATTATGGTCTATTCAATGTGATAGACAGATTGTTCTTAGAGTATCTGTTTTGCAGAGTGACCACTATGAAGTGATCATGAACTATCAATGATTTAGAGTGCCGACGAAATTTGGAGAGAATTATTCAGAGATGTGGATGACTTTGTGACGATGACTGTGGATTTAGAGAGTCTTTGAATTACATTGATTATCAGGTAGTCATATTGAAGATTCTGTTTATCCAGAGTGATCAGAGTCTTTTTCAAGTGATCCACTACTCATAGCTCACTAAAGTCTATATATTAAGTGTCTTAGTATAAGTCAAAGTATGATACATTGATAAGCAGTGATATATAGAGATATAATTTCCAAGCCTTTATGATTTATTTAAGCGAACTATGATCCAACAAAGATTCTCTGATTATTCGTGTGTTAGTGCTCTTGTCACGTGATCCATTGGTTATACATAATTGTGTATCGATCTACTGTGTACCTGCAGAAAGATGCTTTTTTAACTTAGGAGAAATATGAAACCAATCCTAGAGCATTTTTATATGATTTGATTTTCACAATTCTGACCGTATTCCTCGTTAACCTAGGCCATATTTATATCATATGCCGCGTTGCATGCAGGACCTTTTATTATAGACAAATTCAATACTACACACTTACACTAATAGAGTGATAATGATGTAATTTTCAATAATAGTTTATTTTTATATTATTTTTACATTGATGACCATTCTCCGGACTCACCAGGCTCTTTAGGCCAATTCTAGTCTAGTCTATTCTGGTGTCTCTTTTGGTGTCTCTTTTGGTGTCTCTTTTGGTGTCTCTTTTGATGTCTCTTTTGGTTTTTTAGGCTGGTCACTCAGATCAATTTTCTGAACAGTTATGGTGATTTTGATATAGTCTAGACGATAATCCTGAAGCCAAAGAGTATGCACTTGTACTATGCCCTGTATACATGAACTATATACAATACAAGTGACGACTAACATACAGATAAAAACCAGTGGGGCTCTATCAGGATTTAAAAATTAGCTGATACAATATTTAGTTAATTTCAAGTCTTTGATTGTACCAAATTACTGGAATTAGAGATATGTGGTGCGGGTATATGCAGGACACATGAAAAATGTTCAACTTTTCTTGTAAATCCTCAAATAAAACTTCATAAATAAAAGCAAGGTTTGATTTTTTTACCAGAGTATTCTATGAATCAGCAGACTATTTTATGAATTCTTGGCATTGGTGAATATTTCTGGTGCGAATTTGCAGTAATTGAAAAAATATGCAGACTGTTTAACAAAATATGATCAATTCATACCATCCATTGAAATTCAAAGTCAGTCAAATTTTATGTGCCTAGCTCTATTTAGACAAAATTTAGACAAAATTTAGACAGAAATAAAATTAGACACCGTTAAAATAACCTCTTGTCTTTTTTTTTTGTGGTTCGCTAGAGGTAGATGGACATCCACACATTTCATCTCAAGTATGTTCATATCACCAATAAAATGTGCTACACACATGGCCATGGCAAATCTCCCATAATAAAAAATGGCGATTTTCACCTTCATTTCTATTTTTAAAAGGAGTTTTGGAGGCAAGCCATGGTCAACATACCAGCTCCAGACCAAACAGTCATGATCAATTATACACTGGTTTTGTAGGTCTAGCCAACGACTCGGGATTTCGCTCTTCTCCCCTCTCTCTTTCCCACTATACTATTAATATTTCTACACTATTTTGCTACCTCTCTTTAACTTTATTTCTCTCTGTATTTCAATTGATCTCTATCTTCTTCTCTATTTCACTTGATCTCTATCTTCTTCTCTATTTCACTTGATCTCTATCTTCTTCTCTATTTTTACTTACCTCCGTCCCCATTTTGATTTGAATTAATTCTATGTTCCACAAAGAGCCTCTGTCGCCAGCGACAGCCACTATGCAAAATCAAAAGTAGACGAGCCCAGGTCCGCTGAATACTTCAACGAAAGTGACTGGAACTTCTCGCTCTGCGTATAGAAGTAGAGCCCGTTCATGGACCCTGGGGATATACGCGTCCTGGCTCCCAGAATAGGATCTTCAGGGCCGCTACCAATGTTCAATACAATATAGTAAAAGCCCTCGAACGATGCTCCCGTCAACTGCTTTACACGTGAATCGGGTAGAAGAAATTCCTCCTTCCACCGCATGTAGATGTACAGAGGGTCTTCGATGCCCATTTGGATGAAGCGTAGTCTTTCGCGGAGCTGAGCCTCACTATAGTTATTGGGGCACCCGGTCAACTTCTTCCAGTGCTCGAGGTCGTTTTTGGGGAACGACGACCAGTGGTTTTCCTCGGTCATGAAGGAGTACTTCTTATTTATCTGCTGGTCCGAGGAGCCCCAATCCAGTCGTTGGAGGGGATTATTGATGATCTCGCCTTTGAAACACGTGGTTATGAGCGGGTGCTCATTTGTGAGCCCAGAGATCTGGAAGAATCCCGTCACCACCGAACTCTCTAAATCCACGGTTTTAAGGTCCACTTGGATGGCATACCTGGACGTCCCGCTTTGCTGCTGCCCAACGAATTTGGCGTTGGGCCGCAAATACGTATTGTTCAATACTGGACTCCGGGGAATTCGGATCTGGCTGTCCATCAAATATCGGGTGTACGGGTCTTGCCGATAATGGAGTTCAGGTAGCGAACGAACTATTCGGGATTGCTCTAGTTGCTTTGCAAATGGGATCTGGAAATACGAGACGTCGTATCCATAGTTATTAATTTCGATCCGCTTGAGTTTGTTTCTGACCCACTTTGAGATGTTGCGGGGTTTGGCCTCATCGGATTCGGCTTGAGAAACGGGCATTTCGAAGTGGTAAATGATTAGATTGGTCACAACTGGAGGTATGTCAAACGAGGTTAGGAAAGGTTTCATAAAAGCTTTGGTAGTGTTTTGGTCTTCAATAGGGTATAAACGAGTTTGATTTAAGTAATCGATGATTGGATTCAAGGGTATGATCGAGTTGATTGGAGGATCGGCTGATTTCAGTGGTGGTTATGTCAAAGAGATTTTTGGTACGTCCACTAGTTACTTATGTTACGGTTTGGCACTTTGTTCTGGCAGCAAATGAAGTTTATTATGCAAGCTCGATTCGGTAACAATCAAATCGGCCTAGGACTTGTTAGGCGCTGTGCCACAATAATATGGGGAAGTTGCAAGATGGATATATGTGTTTCAAGGGAGTTTCAAATCTGCAACACAGATCCGTTTCAGATACGTTTGAGGTTTGTTTCAACGTGTAAGACTGTAAGTTCACGAAAGGGAGGACGCTTTGTTTGCGGGCCGGCTTGATAACGGAGAGCAAAGTGAATTTCTGCGCAGACTCCGTGCGCGGAGTACGCGAGAATGGCGGACATATCGGGGGGAGGGGGGGAAGTGATAAGCACGTGCGGATACTGCGCATGAGATGGGTCACGTGAAGATTGCACATGCACGAACACGTGATTGAAAACGTTTAAAAACGGATTGAACCATGCGAACACGTGCCGGCTCACGTGAAACACTCACACGTGAATAGCAACACACGTGACAATCTTATCCCTTACCATGAATGTTCCCGCTACACCGCTCCATTCGGGGCCGGATGAAGAGGTCACTTTGCCTACCGAGCAGATGCAAACCAATGACATCGACCTAAACCCCGAGCTCGAAGAGAGCGACGCCGAAATCAACACCCCCGAGCCTCGGGCCTCGGAGCCTCGGATCTCGGCATGGACAATTCCCTTTGAAGACGCTTTTCTGAGCCTAAAGGAAGAATTTTCCAGAAAGGAGGGAGAGCCCATCCTGTATAGACAGCAGAGCAAGTTCGTGTCGTACACGGATGGGGAGATTCTTCACATTCAAAGGAAATTCATCAAGTTCCAGGCCAACCCTGAAAATGCATATCCACTTGAAGCGTTGTTTATAGAGGTGGGCCATGTGATGGAATTTATATGGCGGTCGGTCAATACAAAGACGGCATTGTTTGGCCAAGAAGAGTATTATCTCCGGATCCTCGGAGATATGGAAGAATGGCTCGAGTACTATGCGTTTCCAGCGGCTTCCCACGTGACCTTCTATATCCAGTTTTTCAATTTCTTCCAGCAAATCGATACCCACGTGTCGTTTTTGGTGGATGGGTACGCGACTGCAGATAACACACTATCTAAGCTTAGCACTACTGAAAAGGTCCGGCTCACGCCTTTGATTAACCGTTTGAGGTTATTGGTGATTTCAAAAATTGATAAAGCTCGCGAGGAAGGTGTTAGCGATATCATGGATCTTGAGATTGGGAGGTTGTTCGAAGGCCTTTTGGAGCGTCTCTAGGTCACGTGATATCAACAAGATATTAACGAGTTCTACAAAATTGATCTCAAACTATGTGTACAGGAGACAATGTTTTGGCTGCATTTAAGGATGTATGGTATGATGTTTTGTATGGAATCATATAGTAATATTGTGCCTTTTTAATATGGATACTCCATAGTAGCCTGCATACTATACCACTTCTGTTGTTATAGAGATATGGACCGGCTCATAACCAACACGTCTTCTTGTACTTGGGCCTATTTTAGGATCCCAGTAGCCATTGAAATTTTCAAGATTTCAAGAGTTGAAGATTTGAAGATTTCAAGAGTTGAAGATTTGAAGATTTCAAGAGTTGAAGATTTGAAGATTTCAAGAGTTGAAGATTTCAAGAGTTGAAGATTTCAAGATTTCAAGATTTCAAGATTTCAAAGTTACTATAAGTCATCAAATAATTTACTAATAAACCCTACTTGAGTCGGTCCCAAGCTTCAATTAGCTCGAGAATTGCCAGTCCCATTACTGCAGTTAGTAGTAGACAAGTTCCAAGATGGAATAAAAAAAAAACGTAAATACAGTAATTTCATTCTGCATCATGTCTTAATTTATGTGTCATACACGTCATTGTATTATGAAATTTTTATGGTGTGTTTTGGTGTTTATGGGATTTTTATAGTGTGTGTATATGGGATTTTTATGGTGGTGTATGGCAGTCTTTGGATTTCGTGCGCACTCATCATCAACAGTCATCTACTAACATGTGGCCGTGGAGTCAGAAGGACGTGGCCCAGGAAGTCGCGCCAAGTCTCCAGGAATTCTATAGTCAGAAAGAGCTGCAGCACACGCACTTGACCGATACACAACGGAATGCCCAGATAGGGAAGGCGCTAGCGAGGCAACCGGATGCGTACGACCATGAGTTGGAAAACCATAAGCTCCATGAAAATGGGCGCACCGTAGCGACCATCAACTGTGCCGAGCTTCAGCAGGCAGTGGTGGATTGTTACCGTGGTTGGTCATTTCTTCGGGGCAACGAGTGCTCGGCGGAGATTGGCAGGACCACCAAATGTCTTGATGTGCAGCAGAAGGCTTTGAAGACTTTGCGCTATGAAAAGTGCTACTCGAAGAATCATTGCCGGCAGATCAAGGCTGCGGTGGATGTGTTGTTCATGGAGAACTTTGGGCGTTTGGGTGAAGGCTTGGATGAACCGTCCAGTCATGTGCGCTTTGATGCTGATTTGGACCTTTTGTTTTCCGTCATCTGGAAGTGATTTTTGCCCATGTATATATTTAAAAGGATTTGATGTGAAGCGTCTAGAGATGAACTGAAGCTATTGGACAGGAAGTGTTAGCAGTTTAGTCTATGCTAGATTAGGTATTAAGACTATTGCTCACTAGTACTGTAATAGAACTCCACACTAGTCTAGCATACAGAACTGATTCTTGGCTTACTACAATACTAGAAAATGCCTCTTTCTTTCCGTAACTGAACAGTTCAATAATTTTATTAGAATGACCTCTTCCTCTGCTATTCTTCCTTTTGACAATGAGTAGACGAGTTAGACGAGATAGAACCTCTTCGCATTGTTCTCTATAACAATAGTCTACCTGTTTCATCTTGATGACCGTTACCATAAACTTTTGAGTAAGTTGGAACTGTTGGTCTTTAATACCTTTAGTAATTATGGAAATTTAGTAGTCATCTTGTTAAGCGTGTACTAAGAAATTGCCATTTCGTGTGTTTAAAGTGAGCTAATTTGATGCCGTAAACCCAAAGAGCGGGCTCTCATTCTTATACTGTCCAAATGTGGAGCCTTTTCCTTGGAACCTTCTTATACCAATTCCGACTCGTAACCTACTTTTGTTGGGAATCTCTTTTCCACAGAATCTCTTGAAAACCTCCTGTTTCATCTGAATCTTGCATACTGCCCGTTCAACAAGTAGTAATACAATAAATGTTGAACAGGCGAGGTATGTAACATCCCGCATATGTAAATATGCAGTTTTCAGATAAAACAATAAGGGTACTATGCAGAATCGATCCAAGGAGGTATCGTCTCGAGGAAAATTCAGTATGAATTGTTGAGATGAAACGGTTGCTACGCGGAATTGGTTGCCACGCGGACTCGGTCCAAAGAAGCTTTGAAGAATGAGGCCACAAAGAAAGTATGTCGTAAGATCTGTCTCTGGAGATTTTAAGGAGTAACCAAGTTATAGTCCAAAAAGGGAAAATATACACATGTATGGAGATCCTGCTACTTGAGTCTAAGCCTTGAGTTTACGGGCAGTGAATTAGCTTAATTAAAAGGGAAACTTTCCTGGTATTAGTTTAGCAACCACAACAATATAAAGAACTAAGATGACTACTATATCTCTCGAATTAGAAGATTTAATGGAAGACCATTATGGTGCCAACCTATCAAAAGATTGTGAACAATGCCCAACAATAAATACAGGAGAATATTCCAAAAGAAGTAATACCACATTACTATACACACTACTGCTCTCTACTAAACTATTTCGGTGGTATTAGTAGTGTAATGGACATGGATTACTACACTACTTATAGACCAGTTGATGGACTATTACTCAAGTTCTTCTTGGTTCGAGACCCATGCTCAGATATATGGAAATTGGAAGATTTCTCTATTCACACTGCTTTAATATTTCGAGTAGGTGTTCTGGTCCGTTTTCAATAGACTTTAATATGCTTATTACCGCATAACCACCATAATTTTCCATTCGTATTTTCCCGGAACTATCAATCCTGAACAGTCTTTCAGTAGAGAAATGCCACACAACAGAGTAATAATAAAAGAGTATACTGCATATACACAGTGTACTAATACCGAATACTAAGTAACTAGAGGACTTGGTAGAAACGTACATTCATTAATATACAGGTCCCCAGAGTGAGTCTAGACTCAACTAAATGACTGACTAATTTACTACTTTATACTACTCACTATACTAGGACCAAAGTACCAAGCACTCCAAGTGAACTAATATTATATTAGTATTTTTGGGATATAGTACCACCAGACCATTTGGTTAGTATATTATAGTGGTGTATATGGATGGTGTGATCTGGCTTTTGCTCTTGGACTACCCCACTGTCCACTTGGTTTTGCCTGCGTGTATGTGGTTGGAAGAGTACTTGAAGAGATGCGACCGTAAGTTGATCTTGGCGTCCCTCTCAGGATTTCTTTTTTTTTTTGAACAGTGTGTTATCCAACATGATCGACATGAGAATGAAGGTGCTCACGCAATACTGTGGAAACTACAACTCATGAGTCAAGACCCGTGCTGAGCAGGATGTCAACCAGATGAAGTAGTTCTACAAGCAGCACGAGGAAATCGTAGTAGTATAGTAGTATAGTGATACTTAAGGTTTCCACTAATCTTCACTATTGAGGTAGAGTAGTGTCTATTACAATAGTATATTAGAGTGGGTATGTTTCCACCTGGGGATTGTAGGCAGTACTGGTGAAAACTACAATATTTTTTTTTTTTTTTTTTTGAGACAGGAAGCCACAGGATACTCTAAAATTAAACTGGTATCAAAGAAAACACCCACGATTAAATCACCAGACCTACCACTCGTTTATATCATCAGGCACTGAGTTTTAAAGCTTAGACCATTAACTACGTACTACACCACACCAAGATTTTTTAATATATGGAGAACATACTGACGAAATCCTTTGCGGGAACTGAAGAGATTGTTTTGGCCGGGGGCCACTTTTTCGTAGTCTTCAAAGAATTCCTTTGCTACATCCTCCACCATGTGCAGGTCCACAGGCTTTGGATCAGGTGCAGCCTTATAAACCATTCAGTATTCAAAATGAAGGTCTTTTAATACTTTAACTTTAATTTCAAACCCCTTACCCACCTTCTGTTTCTTGGACCTTTTGCAAGTCCATGATCAGATCAAGTTCAGCCTGCACAGAGACATTGGAAGGGCATAAATCGAGCATTTTCTGAAAACACTTGGCTGCTTCAGATAAATTCGAATGTTTCTCAACAGTAATCATCTGAAAAAGCAATTTGGTTTTAATTCCTGGGTTAGTGTCGTACTGATCCAATCAGTCAAGTCAGTCGAGCAGTTGAGTCAGTCGAATCTGTATACGTAGCTGATATCAATGAAGTCATGAAAGATATAGAAATCATTCAAGAACGTATTCACTAAAAATCTTTAGTCTTGAATCTTTAGCCCGAATTGGTAATGTCCTCGGAACCTATTCAGGTTTTGTGGCTCGTTGATTGGTGCTACACTTTATTTCAAATACGAATTCTGCCTTTAGAGTTGTAGTGCGATCCACTCAAAAACTAGAGATTGATTTGGTGGGGTTTTTCTATTTAATGATACTTAGAGCTAGAAAAATTGAAAAGATTAAGGCTTAGAAATTTATTGGTAGTGTAGCAGCAGCAGTAGATGTAGGTTTATGCTGTGGTGGACTGGTCTTGTGCACTATTAAGTACATCACGTGATAAAGCTTCCCACAAGTCTAACTTCCCGTCAAATTTCATCAGCGTTACGAGCCCTGACGTGCTTGGAAAAACGTACACCTTGGGTTTATATTGACAATGGCTGTGGAATTTGCGGGCACTTATTCCCGTCTGGAGCCCCCATTGGAAGCCCGCGACATTTTCGCCCATATACCGGCAAAAAGTCTCCCAAATGCCTTTGCCTATGAAAACAAGAAACGGGGCTTGACTTTGGCGAAATTCAGAAATTAGCCGGGGCACCCCGTCTAACTTTTCCTGCAGAGAGAGCTCCTGCGCCTGTTTCGTGCATCTCAACACCAAATCAGTGAATCCAATGCCAAATTGAATGAGCTGATAGTCGTCTATGGGTTTGGCATGACAAGTTCCGGACTTATCAAATATCTCGTGATATAGTATTTTTGCTTCTTCCAGAAGTTTCCTCCGGTGTTTTATCACGGCACTGCATACAGCCAGGGCGTTGAACAAACGCCAGAATAAATTCGTAGCATGGGCATAATGGTGCTGAGTTTGCGAAGACTGTACACCAGGATTAAAGCCTATAAACACCATTGTAAGATGTTCCTGTATGGAGGGTGCAAGATCTGCAAGGTCCAGATAATCTTTCGGTTCTGCCTTTAATCGTTTACGTCCCAGTTCCTCTAGATGCAAACTGGACTTCTTTGGACGAAGACCGGGCCTTACACTCACCTTCTTCTTTGCATTTACATCCTTCTTTGCAGGCTTGCATACCTGCCCCCCTTCCGTGTGCCTGAAGGACTGTATGATCTCATGGAGCTTCTCCGCCATGCAGATAAAGAAGGCGAATTCTCCAACTTAAGGCGCGCGCCGGTATGCAGGTCCCACAATAAACATCATCGCATATCAACACGTAAACATCATCGCAGACCAACACGTAAACACCTTTGGCTCCATCTACTTGCCTATTATTGGCTATTATCCATCACATTCCCCGCTAAATCAGCCATAACTCCTGCGTGTTCCTGCACAGAGAAACACCAGTGCCTACTCCTTATATCAACTCACATCTACCCTGAATCCACTTCAATCCTCCATTATGAACACACATGTGCCGCCGCCCGACAGCCTGCACCCGAACACGGAAACGTCCACGCCGGTTAACCCATCTCAAGCTCAATTCGCCTCCATTCAAGATGATCCTGCACACAGTGGACTTTCTCTGAATACTCTTCGAATCACCGAAAACAGCTCCCCGATTGCCCTCAATAGCGGGCCTGGATGGACTCTGGTGGCTACCGCTTACGAAAGCGCTTTACCTGGAGGCCTGAACATCAAGAGAACCGGAGGTCCTGCACACAACCCCGATTTCTACACTGTTAGTGAGTTTACTGAACGTATACCGGCTCAAGTGGCAGCAATAAAACGTCCTGAGAAGTCTTCACCCTCTAAGAGTGATGGAGCAAGCTCTGGGATAGGTCGTGCCCATACCGGTCGTTCTGTGCAGGATTACTTCTGGGATCCACAGACGCCTTACGTTCTTCTGCTCTATCTCCAGCTCTTTTTCAACATCGCTATCGTGTCGCTGGTGCTTGTGCTACTATACAAGTTCGTTACCACGGTCCGAGCCGACGTGCATGGAAAAATGGAAACTTATACACTGGATGCAGTCCGTGAGATCTCTCGCTGCCTGAGAGAGTACTTCCGGAACAAGTGTTCCCTGCAAAACAGAGCCCCTGCGCTTGAACTGACCTGCATGGTATGGGAGAAATGCATGAATCGTGATCCACAGCAATTAGGCCGCTCCCAGATCACTGCTGAGACGTTTGCGCAGATAGTGGACGGTTTTTTGCGCCCTATATCCTGGAAAGCGCTCGTTTTTTTCACTCTTTTGACGCTAGGTGCTTTAGTGGCCACCAATATTGGCTTTGGGAGCTACCGCAAATATGCCAGAGATGACAGCAGACGTGTAGCGTGGTTGGAAGAACAGCTCCACACGATGCAGGAAGAGCTCATGTCACGTGAGCCAACACGTGACCCACAATTTTCCCGGGACCACGTTCTTGCGGCCAGTACTCCATTCCAGCAGCCAACGGCAAGGTTTCTCAACAGCAGTATGTTCGCCAACGAGTCTCCGCTTTCAGGAAAAGAGCGGCGGATGTGATAACCAACCAGACTAGCTGCAGGACATCATTTTATCTGCAAAGCCACGCGCCGTGCATTGCGCACCCTTGAGATCAGCTGCGCTCGTTTGAGATCACCTACGCACCCTTAAGATCAATTCCGCACGGTTGAGTCTTTGCCATGCACCCCGACGCAGCCAAGAAGGTGGTCAAGCGGCAGTACTCTCGCAGCGGCTGCATAGAGTGCAAACGACGTAAGATTAAGTGCAACGAAGACAAGCCCACCTGCGCTAACTGCGTCCGGGTCGAAACGGAATGTGTATACCCTGAACCCAACCACCGGAACAAGGCCCGTAAACGACGGGCCCCCAACGACCAAATAATCGACTCCAATTACCTGCTGCCCCTCCCTCATCCTGCACACAACGGGTTTCTCGACTTTGACATGTCCGTATTTGAAAATATCTTTGACGACGCCAATACTTTAATACACGGCGTGGTGGACTACGAAAATCAGATGGTGGACCCCTCCACACTCTTCCAAGAACCTCATCTGGACCTCAAACCGTTCCACTCCAATATCATACTCAATGAGATGCCCAACGACATGCAGGACAAGAAACACTTCCTTTTCTTAGACGAAAACGAGCTACAGAGCTACTTGGAAGACCCAAGCCTCGACTTCTATACTGGCCAGGCACGTGCTAACGCGTCTGCATCTATAGAAGAAAAAAAAAGTAATCGTGAGCTAGTGGAGCTTATCATTGATAAGTACAAGTTGGGTGCGGATGAGGTGCATTATTTCCAGGACTTTGCCTTGGGCCCAGGGTGTGCATATTTTTTTCCTTTTGCTGCCAATTGTGAGGAGGACGAGGTTATGAAAGTACTCTTGGAATACTGCCAGTACTTGAAATATATGGTGTATGCCATGATGGCAGTGAGCGCCCTGATGAAGTTCCTGCATATGCGCAACGACGTTGACGATACGTGCCAACGCAGATTTACAGCTATCTGCATGCGCTTGCTCGTGCAGGCATTTACGGATCTCCGGAATAATGTATCGTCCTTGTGGAACGTGGAGGGCCTTATCTTGACCATCTTGCTTCGAACGATGCTTTTCTCCGACATGACCGTGGTGGATATGCTGTGGCTCCTGCACCTTGACAGCGCAAAACAGCTTCTTTTGAAGTACAATCTGCTCAAGGCGCAGATCCTGCTTTATCGTCCAGATCTGCCCGGAATTACCATCGCCAAGCAGCTCTTTTTCTGCTACGACTGGTCCAATCGCATATCGCTGCCCGTTAATAGTGTCAAGCCGGGTGACGCTCAGATTCTTCGGGATCTATGGGCATACTCTGGCTCAGACCAAAACCCGCTTCTTTCGTCGAAAGATGCTCTCCACCACCTTAAAGTACTTGTTCCTGCACAGAACAACGTCTGGTTCAACATCTTCAACGGGCTCACGCCTGCACATGAGCTGGCAATCCATGAGTTCTACATGGTTTTCGGTCAACTTAATGCTGCAAATGTCGTTGAAGGCGCCGAAAATGCCAAACCCCCATCGGAATTTAAGACCCAGGCTTCACCTGCGACTATATGCAGGCTCATGTCACTTCTCGACACTGCTCTCCAGCAGAGCGTGGTGCCCGGGATTTCGGGAGAAAATCAGCTCCTCATCCAGCTCGACAGCCCGGCACACCCCTTATATCCCGATATATCCCAACGTATCGTTTTGCCCAGCTCGGCATACGGCGTAGATACCAAATCAGGCCAATACTTCTCGTGGTGTGATGCTGTGCTGAAGGGACATGTCTATTTTCTCTATTTGAAGCTCTTAACATGCAAGGGGCTTCTCTACTTGCACCGGAGTCATCCGTTGATTAAACGTTTGGTTCGGAAGATCATAGGATTGATGTTTTTCGTTAAGAAAGCTCCGGAATCCGCCGAAGAAAAGTACCAGCTATGTGAGAGCTCATTTGACTATCGAGCGATCATGATCCAGCTTCCTCTTCGTCTTTGTATAGCACTTACGGATGAAGAGGATGATTTTGAGAAGTTGGAGCTCTTTTTTCGAGGCATGGTCAAGCTAGGGTGTGGCAGTTGCACTCTTCCCTTAGCGAACATCCAGAAGAACCGGGAAGAGTCGAAAATACGGCGAAAGCGGGCGGCACAGGGCCTCAAGGACGAAAACGAGCTCGATTACCATGCTGATGCGTATTTTTATTAGGATTGAGATTTAATTCTGTATATAGCCTGATCAATATGAATATCGTAAAACTTTTCGCCGATGATATGGGCGTTGGGGGGCCCAGGATGCATAATCTTAGAGGAGTGCAGCTTTCGCAGCATTGTGCCAGCTCAATGCGGTAAACGCATGTGGATCTGATACATGCAACTCTGCGCTGCATGCTGCGAGAGATCATCTCAAAATCGTCTTTAAATGCACAGCGTCCGCCCCAATTACATGAAGACCTCATAGGATTATGACCAGCCCCAAAGGCATCCCTAGCATCTTTCGCTATGCTGATACTTCCGACATCCCTTATGTGGCGGTAGGGTCTGTTTTCGTCATTTTGGCTGCTCTAGGATCTCCTGTGCAGACATTTATCTACGGAAAAGTATTCCAGAAGCTTGCTCACTTCTTATCGGGCCAATACGCAAGTCCTGGTGCTTTTAAGAAAGAAATCCTGTATTTATGTGGACTTATCATATCTGTGGGTGCCATAAGATTGATCTTCTCGTGGGCAGGAATCATGGGATGGCTTCTTGTTGGTGAGAGAACTCAGCGCCGTGCCCGGTTACGTCTTTTTGACTCACTTTTAAAGCGTGATACCGAGTGGTTCTTGACACAACCCAATTTGGTGGGCTCGCTTACCGTGGTGTACAGATGTATTGAGGAAATCCGGAGTGGTGTCTCTGAGAACATGGGTTTGCTCGTGCAGACATTTGCATCCATCGTGTTCTTTTTTGGCCTGGCCATGTATGCGCTGTGGTCGCTTACACTTATTGTGGCAGCGGTGATTCCCCTTATGGCGACATCCAGTTACGTCTTTGGACGCTTGATCAGTAGCTTCGCGCAGCAGGAGAACCGCTTGTGTGCAGGTGCATCCAAAGTGTTGGACTGGTGTTTTGCCCATCCTGACGTCATGCGTGTGCTTAATGGCAAAGAACTTGAGATGAGGACTTTTGGGAAGTTGATTGATCAATCCGCTCAAAAATTTCGCCGTCTTTCCGCCGCTCTCAATGGAAATTCTGCTTTTCTCAAACTCCTAGGCAATTTGGTGGTCATGGCAGCTCTTCTCTTTGGAAATTTTTTGGTTAAAAAGGGAAAAGTGCTGCTTGGTATGGTTGTGACTGCATTCAGTTCGTGTCTTTTGTTTGGAACTTCGGTGTCATCAGTTGCAGACATTCTACTGCTCTTGAATAAAGCCCACGCGGCATGCAGGACCATCGATACTCTGTCGTGTTGGGGCACCAAACCCGACCCAAACGAAAGTTCTGAAAAGGTTCAATCCGTTGCAAACTCGCTGGTTGAATCTATTCACAGTTCTGCAAAAGATTTTGTGCGTGCCCTGGCTTTTCTGGTCTCTGAACCTTCTTCTCCAGAAACTCACATGACCAAAGAAACATTCTCATCAACATTCTCATCTTTGAAAAGGTCTTGGCCCGAAAATTTACAGTCGATCAGTGTTCGTGGCGTCAATTATGGATATGGAAATGCAGGTCACGTGGTGCGGGACATCAATGCCCAATTTACTGCCGACCAACTCAACTTCATCGTGGGGCCTTCTGGCTGTGGTAAATCTACACTTGCATGTATACTTGCCGGTTTTTTGCAACCCGATTCAGGGTCTGTGGAAGCAAATGGAGTCGACTTTAAGGATATGGCACGTGACCAGGTGATACTGCACATAACTTTGGTTGAGCCCCATGCCGTTGTTTTCTCACGGTCTCTTCGTCAAAACTTGCAGCTTGCATCTGCTGATTTAGACCAAGCTCTCATGGATGAGGCCTGTACTTTTGCCGACTTGGATGAATTGCGGGAGGTTCCTGTACTTATTTCCGAGAATCTTTCCGGAGGACAGCTCCAAAAAATCAACTTGGCACGTGCATTTGTCCGGAATAGCCCGGTGTTAATTTTGGATGAAGCGTTGGGTTCAATTAACAAAACTGCCAAAACAGCAATTTTTCGCCGGCTTCGTGAGTGGAGAAAGAACAAGTTGACTATTTTGGTCACGCACGACCACTCAGAGATCCAATCCTACGATCAAGTGTTCCACATAGATGGTGGCATAATTAGTGAAAGAGAGCTTGAATGGAATGGTGAAGAGCCCAAGGCATTGGAACTTGCAGGACCTGTTCCAGAAGCGGAAAAACAGGAAGTGACACGTGACTATGACTATATGCACAACCCTGCAATTTTAAAGGATTTGGAAGCCAGTGGTACTCCCGAGCCTACAAAAACAGTTTCTGCAAGCTTGCCCAAGCTCCTTCGGTTTTGGTACAGTTCGCTGGACAGCAAAGTGCTTGTGTGGGTAGGACTAGTTGGGTCCTTGTGTGCAGGAATCCTTCCTCCAGTTCTCTCATACTGTTACTCCAAGTGCCTCTCGGCAATTGTGGCGCTGAGTGTGGCGAGGGCAGTAGAGGTTGCAGGTGTGCCTGCAGAGTCAATGCCAGCTGGCAACAGCCTGCAGCAGGGCCTGCATTCAGTGACGTTCTGGGCGCTCATCATCGTGGCGGTGGCGGTGGCGGAAATGGTGACTGAGTTTGCAGCCAAAATGTCTCTAGACTGCGCTGCAGAACAGTGGGTCGTGCACCTCCGCAAAAAATGTCTTCACATCATCAACATGCAGGACATGTCGTTTTTCCAAACCCAAAAGCTGAATGACCTCAATACTTTGCTTCTCAACGATACCCGTGACTTGCGCCACTTGGTGCTGGAGTTCTTGTCAGGTTTACTTTTGGTCGTGTCCCTCACACTAGTGGGAATTATTTGGGCCGTTGTGATTGGCTGGAAATTGGCTTTGGTGGGTGTCGCATTTATTCCTCTTATTATGGTCGTCACCATCATTTACGGGATTGTGCTTCAAAAATACGAAACCGCTTATAAGGATGCTGTGGCAGCAGGAGAGAAGTTTGCACACGAGGTCGTGGTCGGGATTCGAACCGTGCACCTGTACGCGCTCTTCGAGGCCATGACACGTGACTTTGAAGCACACCTTCAAACCATCTACCGATATGGAGTGTATCGCGCCTTTTCTGGTGGCTTTGGGGTTGCTCTCCTGGAGTTTTGTACCAGCGCCGCTACTGGAATTGTGCTCTATTTTGGTGTTTCATTGGTGGGCAGCGGGGCTTATGTGCAGGCACAGATGATTCTGGTCTTAACAATGTTAACATTTACGGTGACCAGTGCTTCATCTTTGGCACAGCTGCTTCCTGAAATCTCCCGTGGGCAACGTGCAGGTACTCTTATTATGCAACTTGTTGCTTTGGCTGAACTGGCAGCAGAACAGCCGGTGTGTCCTGCAGATATGCCCAGTGGTGCATTGAACGTGAGCTTAAGAGACATCTGTTTTGCATATCCGAATCGGGAAAGTTCTGAATTCCGCCAAGTGCTTCGTGGAGTCTCGCTTGATATACATGCAGGAGAAACCGTGGCAATTACCGGGCCCAGTGGATGTGGAAAGCTGACGTTAGCGCAGCTCGTATCACGGCTCTATATGCCTGACCGCGGCCAAGTCTTGGCCAATAACATTGACATAAACACCATTGATACGTTGCAATACCGGGATTCGGTGTGCTTAGATCTACAAGAACCACAGTTTTTCGAAGGCTCAGTCTTAGAAAACTTGACTTATGGTGTGGAGGTCAAGGATGAGAAGGAGATCCGGCGTTGTATACAGGACGCAAATGCAGAATTTGTATTTGAGACAGAAGCAGGGCTCAGCACCATTATGAAAGGAGGTAAAGGGTTTTCTCTGGGTCAATTACGGCGTCTTTCTATTGCCAGATCCTTACTTCGAAACCCCAAGGTGCTTCTTTTCGATGAACCAACTGCCCGTATGGATGTGGAGTGCATAGAAGCGTTCCTAAGCATAATTGCGCATGAGTCAACGCTCCGCCAGTCCCGACCAGAGCTTACAGTGATTGTAGTTACTCATGATTCCAGGGTAATGCAACTGTGTGGACGGGTAGTTGTGCTAGATGCAGGCCGTGTTTCTTTAGACGACCATTTCGATACGCTTGTGGCTGAAAACAGTGAGTTCGTCCTGTACATAGGTCTCCAAGCCTAATCAGCCCAGCTACACAATTTATATTTTATGTACGAAAGTATTTCCACAATTTCTACTATGATCGGTGAATAATTATAAGGAATCATTAAAGTTCAAGATTACCAGCTACTTCCTATTGGCAGACTACGGGTCGTGCCATACTCATAAATGTACTAATGCCACAATAGCGCAAGAATCACTTCATCCACTCCCATAAATATTACACTACTACCTGTACAATACTTGTAATAGGTATCTTCAGAACCTGTTAAAAGTATCCTCCTCCTAAATAATTTAGTCTCTAGGATGGAGAAGAAAAAGGTGACTTCGATAAATCATTCCTGGATACAAAGATGTAATGGAAAACTCTGGAAACAAATCTACAAAAGTAAATCCCAATGAGGAAATTATGAAAGGAGGCTTGGGATGAGGGATTTTTGAAAGGATAATCCGTGGAAACAATTCCAGAATTTGGTCTATTTATAGTGAGGAACTTCTACTGAGTTTTGAAGAGTATCGAGACAGCTCAGCTTGTGAATCAAAAACCAGAATTTCCTAGAATTAGTTTAGAAAAAAAAAAACGAATCCAAGCTACAGAAATGAGTTCTAAAGTTTCACGGCTAAAAAGACTTCTTGAATTCCCCAATAAGTCTCATATACAGGATCATGAGACATTTGAAATTTATAACAGATTATGACAGACTATAGTTTCTTACTACAAATATGAGCTTTAGATTCTTAAAAAGTATACTTCGACTATGTATGAAAGTACCTCCTTACTAACTTCAGTCTCACGTAGTCCAGTAGGTAGTGTCGAAGACCACCAGTTTCATCAGTATCCTGCATATTGAATCAACTGAGTTGTTTGGCGTGGTTCTTAAGGTTTCCATAGATTGGTACCCGGATGTAATGGTTTTTCATTAATCGTTGTACTTTGAGAGATATAATTGTCATCTTGGTTCTTTGTATTGTTGTGGTTGCTAAACTAATCCCAGGTAGTTTCCCTTTTCACTAAGCTTATTCCCTTCCCGACAACATAAGGAGCGGGATCTCCTTTAATATGTATGTTTTCCCAATCGGGACCGTAACATAGTTACTCCTTCAAGTCTCTAAAGATACATTCAAAAAGCCACCGTTTCATCTCAACCATGTATACAGAAACCTCCTCAGACCCATACCTCCTTGGATCGATTTCATGGAGCACACTTATTGTTTCATCTGGTAAATGCATATTGACCCATGCGATATGTCTAACATCTCTCCTGTTCAACATGAGTTACTTATCTTCTCACTGGTTCAACATTTACTAGGTTCGCATCCTCTACATTACAAACAATAGATAATCCCATGTTTGTCATAATTTATTAATTCAAAGTGGATTATAAACCCTGTGGCTAGACCATACGAATGTATCTATGAAGGTATTTTGTACGAAGGTTTTCTACGAAAAATAAATGTCGCATTAAACTAGTGCAAATGCTCTGAGCTAAGATATTAACATGGACAGATCTATGGTCTGTATAATCAAGTCGACATAAAATAAGATATAAATATAATTAGTTATAAATTTAGCTTAATTTAGTCTTGATGTTTTAGTTACTCTAATATACCCATCTCCCTCTATTAAACCGATAATTTTAGATAATAAACCTTTATAATTTAGTTTTGTAGCTATTGGATTCCCGTTTTGAGTGGTAATTAAAAATAGATTTATTATTAACAAGAAATAGTACAAATAATTAAAATTATTATTAAAGAATAGTACAAATAATTAAATTTATTATTAAAGAATAGTACAAATAATTAAATTTATTATTAAAGAATAGTACAAATAATTAAAATTAGTATTAAAAACAAAGGTACAAAAAATGGTAATATGATTAACGGAACAATATCTTTTCCTATAAATGGTATAGCTGATAATAAGTCAGTTATAACTGTAGCACCTCAGTTACAAATTTGTCCATAAACTAAACTATACATATTTTGACTGTACATTAAGCACCATTTCAAACTCCCATTAATATTTCAGTCTGTAGTGATTCTTCTATAACTGTCGGTCTTGTTATTTACTTTAACCATTTTCACTAATATTGCCATACTACATATATTATAAATCATTTTTATGAATTTCCCTAACTATAATCTTGAATTATAGATAGAAAACTTTATTGAGCATTTATAAATAAATCGACTATTATTATATAGTAATTTTAATCCTTAAAAGAAATATTTTAGTATGATTTGATATATATACTAAACTTGATTTCTTCTAAGCCCCAAATCCAAACCACACAAGGATCTATAAGTACACGTGGGCAAAATCAGCTTAAACTTGAAAGATATTGTAAGCACGGTTCATGGAATTATCTCCTCCGGAGGTGGAGGCGGAGGATACTGAGCTTTTAGTCGTGGTACGCTCTCCAGGATTTCGAGATTACCATGTCGTGGAGTTAAATTTGGCTGATTGTTTACTTCATAAGCTGTAAATGTTCATAAGCTATAAAATTTCATAAGCTATAAATGTTCATAACCTGCAAATGTCTTTGGTGTGTAGTACTGTAATAAGCGTAGACCGTTTGTTGTCAGCTCAGATATTTTTTCGGAGTCGCTAAACTAGAACCAAATCTTTTCTTTAAAGTAGAAAAATACCCTGGAAAGGAAATATGATACCTTCTCATTTAGTCCTATGGGGTGTTTCTTTTCGGAGATTATTTAATACATCCTGCATACTGCCCTCGCTTGACATCTTGCCAGTTCCCAGTCCCAATCATTTAGTGTAGTACTAGTAATAAAATGATTTGAAAAATCAATATAGAATTATACAGGAAAAAATGCTATGACTCTCGAAATAGCTACTGTCCTGCACATACTGCTTGCACCATAGTATATACAGATTCTACACAGGATATACAGACTATAAATTAACTATGTAATCTATTTATAACTTCTTCCCGTATGCACTTATCTACTTTCAGCGCACTTAAATGTAGGACCCACATACTAGCAACAAGTTTCGTCTCTAAAAAACTTCATCAACACGTTTTTCAGCCGCGTTATATGCAGGATCTCCCATACTAAAATGCTTAAACAAACGGACACTGCACCACAACCAAAAATTCCCAATTTTTTTACAGCCGTTGAAAGGTGTTGACAGTGTACCAATGAAATTAATTTTTAAAATAATTATTTTAGGGGTGTACGGGTTTATCAGATGCCTTTACTTTTGCAGTTTGGACTTAGCCAGTAAATCGTCTAGTCATCACTTCAGACATTGTACACAGGATACTTGAAACAAATCGAAACACCAGTCATTTCTAGATTAATATAGGACTTAAGACTTTAGATAACAGTAATAGAATTGGTTATGAACACTTATCACCTTTACTTTGGTTATGAGCACTGATCATATGACAATAATATAATATTCAATATATTTTAAAACCATTGAGAAATGATTCTGTTTATATTTTATAATTATAATCTTGGTGGTTCTGGTGTAGTTTATTATATAGTATTAAATTATACTGCATGGTGCGCGCTCATAACCATCCATACCACTGAGTCTTAATAGACTCCTAAACATCTTCTTCCTATTACCATAATATCTTATTAGGATATCCTGTATACTAATGTCTAGGGCTAGTGATTGACCATTGCTATGCTGTATTGACTTAATAGATACAGTCAGATGAAGTCAACCGAAAGTCATATTCTTCGTACCCTAGTATGCTAGTGACAATGGCCATGGTCAGTTATGGACAGTCATGATAATGCCACCTTCTTGTTGATCATATTCTTGGCCCTGATACTGCACTCTACCATTATGAATGCAGGAATCAAGAGGTGCGGTACGTAAAAGGCAAAGAGCACCCACTTTTCCGAGCTCGTAAGCCCATGGACCTCTGCCTGAGCAACCACATACGTCAAGCATTTACCCGTGGTGAAGGTCAAATTGAATCCGTAGATCATCAAAATCACCAACACCTTGCGCAGTTTCTTATACAATCCATAAACCGAGAGGAAGAAAACAGGCAACAGGAAAAACAACTCAAAGAGCCCAAAGTTCTGGATCCAGAGCAGCGGATTCTACAAGAGGAAACAATGGTTTACATATTTGATCAATAAATAAATTACTATTATTATTATTATTATTGATATGATTATTATTTAAATATGGTACAAATTCATTATGTATATATATTCATTCTAAATCTAAAGCACGTTGTATTGTTTTATTAAACTACAAAATAGTAAATTTGATGCTCTAATATTAGATATAGTTCACATTTTATTATTATGTTGACTTAATAAAATCTTATTTATATTAGATCATTTATCTTTATGTTTATATTGTAATTGTTTAACTGATTCTTTATGATCTTTTGTAAAAGCTATTTTTAAGAAACTTTCTTCGGAATGTTTATATCCATAACTATTATCTGTTTCTGTTAATATATTATAACTTGGGGATAATAAAGAAATATATAAATCTCTAAAACTAATAGTTCTTGCAGGATAATATTCTAATATAGCAAATATAAAATTCTTTAAACCATAGTTTATAACTAATTTTTTTATTCATTTAGAACTACGATAAGTTACGAGCCATGGGTACAACCCAATAATTAATACAAGAACATTAAGCTGTTAAGACCCACTTTTTTGTATAAAACATTAAGCTCTTTAGACCCACTTTTTTGTATAAAACATTAAGCTCTTTAGATCCACTTTTTTGTATGAAAAGGGAGTGGGGAGAAGAAATCAAAGATAGTTAATGGTGGCTAGTCAGATCACCATTTTCTGGGTATTTATATGGTACAGTCCAAGAGTAATTTCGAAAAAGTGTATTGTAGAATACACAAACGATGTATCCAATCTACATCATAGAAGCAAGGAAAACGGAAAGGATCATAGTAAAAAATTATCATCAATGGAACAATCTAGTGAGAATGATAAGCTTTAAAAACGTACGAATTCAACTAAGCCAAATCTTTTTGTAGAAGTTAGTAAGAGATTTCAAAAAAAAAAAAAAATACGATGAAGATTAATATTACAACTTAAATAATCTGTTAGTAGATCCATATTTCTTAATAGCTTGTATAACGAAAATTTAAATAATAAACCTGGGAATATGATTGATGTGCACTATATCATATGGTTTGAAAATTGGGCTCATAAAAATCACAAACGTTGAGGTAAAAAAACAAATGGATAAATTTCACTTCAATTAAAAAAGAAAATACCTCAAAACATGATAAAATATTTTTTTTCTAGAATAAAATAAACTAAATTAAATATGGTTAAATGTGTATTTCATGGTACTATTAATAGACCATCACGTTATGGTGGGAATAAAATGAGTCGATATTTAGTTGATATGATAACTAAATCACAATTATTATCCAATAAACATTATATAATAGCCATAAAATCACTTAAAGTACATGGTTAATTATATAGATAACATGGAATTTAATTATATGCGTGTATGTGAGCCTCGCGTATTATATACAGTCTTGCATGCACGTTATTCTACATTTCTTTAAACTAGACCCATGGTTGAATTTAAGGTCTGTATTTTTTAAGGATATGTTTGATTTAGGGGTGTAAAGGCAGATAGTAGAGCCATCATCTAATCTTGATAAACGTACTTCACATAGTCATGAAATTGAACCAGTTGAGAAATTCTCGAACCAAATTTCCGACTAAAAGACCAACAATTTCCTTATCTAAAATTAAAAAAAAGGGTTGGCCTTTAAAAACCAGAGAAGGCTACTGATTAAACTCATCACTCCAGGGACTTTTTCTGACCAGGTAAAAAATAGTAGTAATACCTTCCCATAAGAAAACACATCCAATCTGTATTGTTGTCCTACATTCATTTTACCAACTAGTTCGTGTTCATACCAATTAATCAGAACAATATTATTTGCATGTCATAGGTCATTTTTTGGGAGACGATATATGATAAATAGGCTTAAATACAGGTACACCCAGTGCAGTTTCACCTGTAAGTATTGTAGTAGACGAATAATGTTTAGCTTTGACGGCCCTCGGAACAGTAGTAATAATGGCCTCCACGTCTTCTTCTTCCGTATAATTCGCCTGAGCTATTGAAATCTCCAAATTCTCCAAATCATAGACTACATAGACATTCCGGAGAAATGTATCACCCAAAGAAGCTTCTGGAAAGTAATTGCTGTCTTCGTGCGCCATAAGTTTCAAATAACATATACCTTTGTAATCCGATACCAAGTCACTCATTGGAGTCCTTATTCTAATGCCGGAAAATTCGTACACTATGGAGTTCTTATTAGTCATGTATGAACAATCCACCTTATAATTGTCCATTTCTGGCCAATACTCTGCCAGCATCACCTCAATTAAAGCAAAAAATAGAGATTTCGGAAGCGACTGTTGAGAATCCCCCGAGTCCAAGGAGACCCCTATTGGCTCATCCAAGAAAACCACTCTTTGGGTACTATTTGTGAAGTAAAGTTTGTTAAGAACAATAGTGGGGTCTTTTATCTTGTAATGTTTAAATGTGTTCACCATCGGAACCGTTTGCAATTGGCCAATATACTTCTTATGATCAACAGCTCCAAATAGAATAGATCCTTTCTTAGCATTTGGACCGTTTAAGAACATGGAGTATGCCATTTTTTGGATATAACCAGCGTTTTTCAATGCCGCAGGAAAATTTGAATATGTATATCCTTCTACGTCTTTCATAGTAGTTTTCTCTGGATGGCTAAGTCCCAAAATCCCCATTTCGTCCAGCGTTGCATTGACCACAGCAAATGGCATTCTCACACGTAATTGTGACGTACCAATCAAATCAGTACCCCAAACACCACGAGCTGCCGATTCATCGATATACACAATTGAAAAATTCGGATCGGGTTTGAATACCTCAAAAGAGCTGGAATTTGCCTTGTTGAAGGATCCTAGGTCCTTGCAATCATCTGGATGCAGATGGGTTCTTTGCCAATGTGAGGGTAAAACTTTTTCTGTTCTCTTTTCTTTCATAGATATTTTGGATTTCCTAAAAGTGCCTGTTTTTAAACCCTTTGGTTCATGTTTCGGGGTGTCACGTTTTGAAGAGACCTTTTTTTTAGTCTGAAGGTCACAAATAGCGTTTCTGTCTATTACCCATGTATCAGTACTTCCCGTATCGACTAAAACCTCACATTTGTCTTTGTTGGAACCTACAAAAAGTTCCGTGGAGTAGTAGTATTTTTCATTTACTAGTGGGAGTACTAACGAACCATCAGCCCGTTTGAACAATTCCGAACTCTTATATGAAGAGCTATTTTCATAATTATCACCATATGTAACTTTAAAGTCCAATTTGACCCCTTTTTGCTTTCTTGCGGACTTCCCAACGCTTGGGGAGACGAGTGCGGCTGAAGCCATTTCCATTAATGACAAGAGTGAAAGGTAATTTGTAAGCATTGTTGATACACCACTAAAATTACACTAATCTGATGCCTATATATAGATTTATTAAAGGAGGTCGCTTTATGAAACTACATGACCTTTTTTTTAAAAAACTGGCTCGAATTTCCTTTTGGATCTTCCAGGTTATGTGAAGTTTAAGAGTGAACACGCAATGCGTGCGCCATATATATGCAGAGATCCTCTAATATGCAGTCCATGTTCATCAAATATACCACAATGAAAAGCTATTACGAAAGGTTTAATGATATAAATCTCAATTCAGTGTGTGGATATAAATAAATCATATCTGTTTAATCAATCAAAAACATACATAGCTTAAATAGATTTTGTGCTTATTGCCCTTTTATTTTATACGCTAATATGTACCATTCTCAGAAGATGCAAATTGTCCTGCAGATATCTATCAGCCTCAATATTCGTTGCGCGTCATTGCTAACACTCGCATATGTAGCAGAACCAATCTCTTTGGTCTTTAACAACTCTAATAAGTATGGTACTTTAGTGATAATCTCATTCATTTATATTTTTATGTAAAGCTAGTTATTTTTAGAACTCCTTTCTATTTCTGGTATGACTGAACTATTTTGATACCTTCAAAACTGAGTGGGAAACTCCTCGCTTTATATAGACCAATGATTAGAATCTGGAACCATGGAACAACTTTCCATCGGATCTATTCCTCCGGCTGCTGTGATTAAATCCGTGCTTATTATCAAGTGGTTGTCATTTGCCTCTGATAACTCCGATGAAGGACTTATCTCCGGATATCTCTCATACACGCCTTTGTGCATGACTCTTTACGAACGGCTTGCTCTTGGGGATCTATTATTGGATACTTCCTTCGCATCTTGTTGCAGATATTTGGTTACTTCAGGTCCGGTTTCGCCGGTGGTACCCGTATATTCAGGAGTAGCTCTTACGTGTCAAATTCATCTGCACCTTTGCAATTTCAACTTCTGATGTGTATACTGATCCCTCGCAGTTCAGTACATTCAACAAATTTCTTGAACAAAAGTATGTCATGTGAATTTTTTTCATAGCACCTCCGCTAGAAATAGCCACATTACCCAAGATGTTGCCTGCATTGATCATCCGGGATTCATTATGTGGAGAAGAAGAGTAACCTAGAATGAGATAGAATGAAGACGTATGATGACGAGATAGAGATTGATAAAGAATTGTGGAAGTTCCCAAGACTTGAAAGACTCATTTCCAAAATGACTCATGAATGAATCTCGGTTTTTTTTGTTGAACCAGATCTCAATTATCAATATCTGGCCCAAGCGGTGCGAGATTCATTGGAAAATGCAGGTGTGCAGAAATATTTTAGAGTCTGAGGCATGACCACATCTTCGCATTACCATTGTTTGGACTGAAATTTGTAATTGCCAAGGAAAGTCGGTTTATAGGAAGACAAGTGGTCCCAATAAGCTTCTCATGGCTGGGATATGTATTCAAGCCGAGCTGCCATTTTGAAGATGTATCAATTACAATAATGAGATCAAGCCACTTGTTCTTTGCCTCTTTTATCGCGTCCACTGCTTGGGCAGACTCCGTCAGCTCAGGAACTTTCTACTTTGGATACTGCAATCTGCAATTTTTTACACCCCTTACCGGAACTCCCTATTCGACCTCCTCGGGAACCAAAAGCTTCTTTACTTTTGCATTGCCGCAGGAAGAGCCTACCGAGTTTACTGTAACTAAAGATAACTACGTTTATGGTCTGAATGGGGAGGGGGTTAGGCTTGACTACCCCTTTATGTATTTCGGAGTTGCAGTCAAACCGACTCGTTTTAAATTGGATCAGGATGGCAAGATTTTGAATGGACGTTTTCATTCATGCAAACTGTACCCCCTGGGAAAAGAATCCTTACAGACGATTTACTTCGGGTTATCCGTCAATTTAGGTCGACTGTGTCAGGAAGTGTGCGTCTACCTCTGGAAGCATCCAAAAAATGAACCTAAAATTCCTGAGGTGAATGTGCCTGCATCTGGAAACCATGATGAAAAAGATGGTAAGACGAATGGTAAGGAAAAGAATGTTACCTCCAATCTGTCATTGGATTTGGTTGCAAAGATTAATGGTAAAATGGTGCCTCTTGAGACCCACAATTTTCAACATAATGGGGTAGATTACAGTGTGACGAGTTACCATCATAATGTTAGCGACACTGATGGCTTCAAAACGAAAAGTATCTCCGCTATCGGCACGGACTCTTCTAATGATGGCTACGTTGTGATAAATGATGAGAATTTCAGTGTCAGTCCTGCTATTCTGAAGACCAATTTATCGTTTGATGAGCATGGGAAGGTCCGCGATGCTGATTACTTTGCGTGCCCGATCTTTAAAGATGAGGATATCATTACCACAAAGAAGATTTCCGAGAGATGTGTTTCAGTGGAGATCTACCTCTCATCTTACGACACAGAAGCTCCCAAGGTATGATAGAGCTTTATCTTGGGAAGGAGAGCACATTTGAAGAAGAGAATATGAATGTGTTGGGAAAGGAAGTATTTGTAGCAGATAATAGTGAAGTATTGAAAAAGTTTATCTGAAAAAGAAGAACTCACTTTCATATCTGTGACTAAGACGTCAACAAAATACTTTTGCCCATTTGGAAATGACTACATTGTTGGATTAATTATGCCAAGAAGTCAAGCCTACCATAGCCCTGATTCTGTACACAGGCCAAGTTATGAATTATCAATTTGAATCCTCAATAAACCTCCGCATCTCCATACTTATTTAACCAGTGTTCGTGACATAATTCAGATAGTTGTTGATGATTTATCACCTATGAGAAGATCCAATTTAAAACATTCACTGCTTCATGGAATATTTCTGACCAAACTTTGTTCACTAATTCTTCAATTTTGAATAACCATCTCGGTTTGCCATGAAGCATCCGATAAATTCTTCCGGCTTGTTCATTTTAATCCTAAAAAAAAGGATTAGTAAGTTACTTCTCTTTCTCTAGCCTTTGAGAAATCAACCCACAGCTCACTTCTGATTTCTCTCTCCCATTTTCCGATCTAATTTTAAACTTGTAATCATCCATAATTGTTCATATGAAGAACAACTTCCTTCACTGCTTTAAATTTCTTGATTTCTCTTTATTTATTTTTAACTCAGTTATTGATTGTTTGCCTAAGTGTGTACTTGAGAGCATTGCATGGAATAATAATACCCATTTTTCAAGAGTGTATGGAAGATATACACTAACTATGTCACTTTTTGCCCTGAATCTACTACTTTAACTGTGACGGAGTGTGAAATTGTCTATGATCCAATGGCTGTTACTGTTTCCGGACCAATCACTTTGACAATTAACGGCACTCTTCTTGTTCCCAAGATCATAAAAGTACCCAGAAAGCCAACTGTAGATGAAGTCAAAGATATGGCCCCTCCTGCACCATCTGTAAAGCATACTTTCAAAGTGAAACCATCTGCAAAGCTTTCTGAGGATTTGAAACCAGCCAATAAGCCAACCAGTGCTTCTCAAGGTAAACCACCTGTAAGTGCTACTTTTCTGGATGGAGGAGTATCAAATACAATTAGAGGCATCACTATTCTTGGTTTTATTGCTCTCTGGATCTACGCTCAGATAGTCTTATCATTTCCCTTCGTTTTTTCGCCTTTGGAATTGGGATTTTGTACAATTAATGTACGGAAGACAAATAATATATCTTTCCCAATGTTATCAGACGATCTAAAAGTTGCTGAAAATGAGTTTTGAGTATGAAGATTCGAATATCTTCTTTCGAATATTGGGATTTTTATTGTTCTTGAAGGTCTTGTATTCTTTACCAGATTTCCTTTTAATTGGTCTAGTAAAACACTTCTCCTCTTAATTGGTCTAGTAAAACACCTCTCCTGTATATAGTGCCCAAATCCTTCCTTTATCAAATGGAGAACTTATACAAGAATCTGTCTAAGATGACTTTTCCTTTTTTTTATTTTTAATAACTTCAATACCAAATTTTATAAAGATGATATTCTCATTCATAAGATCCGTTGGAAATTCCCGAAAAACGGCTTTTGTTCATTTTATATGTATTCTCCATTCTTTCTCTTTGATTTGGTGCACTTTCAGAAAAACATCCTTTCTTTTTACAGCAGAAACATACCAAATTCGAAGGTTACCACTATTGTTGTCGAGATTATCATACCTTCAAATCAGACACGATACTCCTCTCTCTTAAAATGAACCTAGAGTTGATTGCCCAATTGAAAGGGAGATATTCCGTAATTTGAATTTGAATGTTGTTTATTAGGGAACCAAGTATTTCCTTAAACCTATTTCAGATACATTAACAATTTGTTTAGTCACTTAGACTTCCATAATGAAGTACATAAGGTAAAATGTCTTCTCATCTTTCTGAAAAACGAAGTTCTAAAGTCCTGATTCCGTTCAAAATCACTTCATTAGATATCTGTATAGGCATGAATATCTTAAGATGGCTGTATAGACTGTATAGGAATGAAAAATTTAGATGGCTGTATAGATTGTATAGGAATGAATATCTTTAGATAGCTGTATAGACTGTACAGACTGTAGAAGGACTATGGGTTGATTCAATATTATCAGTTCAATATTTAGCCATTTAAGAGTTCGGTTAATAAATCTGCCATTTCAATACGTTTCCATTTTAATTTGAAGTTTCAATATTCGATCTAGAACCATGTCATTCAAAAGTATCTAAAGACACCGGACTGTGATACGCCAAATCTTCATGAGGTTCTTCATTCTCGATATTTCTTCTCTCCATTAATTTTTCAGTCGTTTTTTTTTCAATAATTCTTCTCTCTATCAGTCTTTGAAATGACTGAAACTCTCAGATATGATAGTGTTCAGAAAAGTGACGTACATATAGCTTTGCCATTTCTTTGATAGTTGGTCTTTTGCTCATCAAATTACTCCGTCATTCTGATTAAAAGTATAGTAGAAATATAATATCCATTTAAATAACTAAAGGTTTATGTCCTGTTAGACTTTATGCCTTAGCGAATTCATAAGCTGGAATTCTTACGGAATTGGTCTCTAACAATTTAGTTAGTATGGAACTTTAGCTGCTTCTCTCAGTTATTTGTATTATAGTCTATATCTAAACTAATACTGAGAAATTACTATTCCGTCTCTTTATTCAATACCCGTAAAAAGCTATTGAATTGGACTCCTCCTATATGTAAGACTCCAATCTGTTTCATCTGGTTTTTGCTTATATGCAGGCGCGCTAGTATGCAGTATATTCAGAGATGTACTGGTTTCTCACCTTTAACAAATCTAACGCATACACTATATACAGGATTATACTAAATTCACTTTCTTTACTCTACATCAACTCTTGGTTTAAGCCAATGACTTAACGTTACAATTTTTGTTTGCTCTCTCTCAATCTTAAATTCATACCATTATAAGAGGCTGGCTGACTATACAGCCTGCATGACTGACAGTGCCTAGAGCTTCACGTTGATGTAAGGCACCTCCACGTCTTCGCCCTCCTTATCGTCACAGCAGATCTCAAAGATAAGGTTCTTGGCGTGTGCAGGCAAGGGCTTCTTACTGACGGCCTCGATCAACTCCGAGAGCTTCATGCCCAACCGATCCTTGACCTTCTTTGGGGGGAAGAACGATGCATACAACAACGTCACACCATACGATAACATCAGGATCTCCAAGCCCTCATTCTGCTCGAAATGGTCCACCAACTGTTGTAACGTAATGTCGCCATGCATCTCAAACCGGTCCCAGATCTGGTCAAACTCTTTGTCATTGTACTTTCCCTTGGCCGACTTGACTGGTTCTGAAAAACCAAAGAAGGGGAGTGCAAGGTTAACAAACCCATTTTTATACTTCTCCACATCGTCGTGTTTGGCCACCACCTTGTACAATTCAAGACACACCAACCCCGTGACCATGGCTGTGGTAGTAGCAATGGCTGGGATGATTTTGCCTGCAATAAACTTGGTTTTGGATGCGTTTGCAGGCTCAATTCCATAGTTCAATGCTCTGCAATTGGACGCTGCCGTAATAAATTCGATGTGATGGTTTGTATCGTCATCCTTTTCAAACTCAATGGGGGTCAATCTGTAGCCAGCCAAAGTAGAAGGTTCGGGGAGTGTGGCAGCGATTTTCTGTACCTCATCCTGGTCAATGGCTCCCGAAAGCTTCTTGGCTTCTTCCTCAGCCTCGGCTTCACTGACGGCAATCTTGACTCCCTCTTTGGGAACAAATGGCTTGGGTGCATATGACTCCAACACTTTCCTGTACTCGTCAGCAGAAGCTTGTTCTTTCAAGCCATAAATGAATGCCAAGAGGTTTGCTCCGCCAACAATAAAGTTAAAATGGTCGGGATTTTCAAGGTCAAACTCCAAAGCCTTGGGTGCTCTCTTGGGGCCAGACCAGAAAGGTGCACCTGTGGAAGTCACTGCGTCCTCGGGGAAATTGTGCAAGAGCTGCTTGATCTCGTGGTTGTACTTGGCCTCGAACTCATCCCGGGCCCACTTGATGCAGTCCGCAAAACTGTACGGTCTGTTGTTCAAAAGACTGGCGATGTTAGCCAAAGTACCCTTGATGTCGGGGTTTTGCTTCAATGTCTGCTCCACGTAGTTGGGCTGGCTCAAGTACAAGTTGACTGTGTCGGGCGAATCGGCAAAGTAGCCCTGGAACAATGACTTGGCCCACGCAATGGTGTGGTCGATTTTGTTGGGGAACGACCGTAAAGTACACAAGGGAATGGACTTCTCTGGAGGATCCTGAGACGAAGAGTAGGATTCCGTCAAGTTGGGAATCACCACCTGCGTATTACCCTTGGTGCCCAAAGTACCGGACTCAAGCAAGGGCTTCTTGTAAAAAACGCACCTCCTGTCCACATACATTCTGGCATCCACGTTATCCAAAGCATTGGTGACGAAATCCAATGGCTCCCAAAACGCATCGCCAAAGATCTCCTCGGTATCGGCACCCACCTTGTCCAATTTGGCGTGGATTTTACCGGCCAACTCGGGGTTCATGGCACTCACGGCCTTGGCTGCAATCTCACTCTTGAATCCACCCACATCTTTAGGCCGGAACAAGAATTGCCGGTTCAAGTTAGATTTTTCGATGGAGTCGTTGTCGGTGATGAAGATAGCACCTTTTTCGCCAGATCCCAAGCCCATCATGGCCCAGTTTTTCAACATCTCGCACCCAATGGCTCCCGAGCCCACCAAAAACACCTTGACGTTGGAAATAGCTTCTTGGTATGCCTTTCCGAAAACAGCAATCTGGCCATCGTATCTGGACCCAATTGGCTTGGTTGTTTCGGCATTCCGGGGGTAAGTTTCCGCATTGGGAAGCGACTCCAACGAATCGAAGTACATGAACTGCTTGACGGGTCCAAACTTAGACGAAACACACTTCAAAACTTCCTGTGCCACCATTCCTCCCATGAACGCGACCATGGCAGGCAAATCGCCCAGACTCTGGAAGGCCAACTCGCGGAGAAGATCCCGGTTGAGTTCTGCCTCCCCTAAAATTCCTGGGTTCTGTGCCCCGACCTCCTCGGCATACCGCACCATTTCATTGGCATCTTCTTCATGGTAAGATCTAGGCAATCTTCCATTGCGAGTCTGGAACGCTTGGAGAGCCTGGAATCCCAAATGTAATTGCGGAGGACGGTCAAATTTGGCAAAGTCCGAGAAAAAGTATTCTGGTTCCGCCAATTGTTGCTGCAATGACTGGAACTGCACCTTTTGCGGCATCTTAACCTGCTGGTACAAACCACCTTTCTTGTACACACCGTAGGATTCATCAATGGGGATTTTAAAAGCATAAGGTCCCAAAACCTCGATTTTGAGCGGGGTACCGTTGTTCAACTTGTCCATACCGTCCACCTCAGAGAACTTAACATAATCACCATCCTGGAGCCCATGACGATTATCATCCAACATGGTCACGTGGCCATTCAGTTCGATATCAGAAACAATACCTGAAAGAGGTTCCTCCCCATTGGTGTCTATCACGGAGAAATTGTCGCCGAAATCCACGAAAAGCGACGCAAACAACCCCCGAACATCTGCAGCGATGAAACCAATGTCGTTTTCCCGGGCAAATCCATCCATCTTCACCTGCTCCTCAAGCGACATATCAGTGGCAACAATACACTTGTATTGACGCAACGAAGCCGCAGAGATATCAGTAACAACGGAGATTGGCACGTACAGATTGAGCTCCTTAAGTTTGGGAGCAGAAGCCTCGGCCACCGTCCGGCCGCTAGCTACATCTTCAGCGCTAAGAAAGAATTGAGATGATAAGTCCCGGAGCTTCACTGGGTTGGGGTCATAGAGCGCTAAGGATTTGACGCCGGCCAACGCCACATTTTTGGCCACCTCCACACCGAGGCCTTTCAAACCAATGATTAACACATTGGCGTTTTGCATCTTGAGCATGGCCTCCTTTCCGAGGACATACAATTGTCGAGAGTATAAGCCCTCGTCAATTTCGGGCGTATCGATCTGCATTTTGTCCGACATTGCTGTTGTACAATGAGGATGGATTGCGAAGTGTTCACCGTGCGATAGTACCGTGCCATGGGATGTACGGATCTATGGGGTGCACAGATCTTGTATACAGACGTCTTATATGCAGGTCCAGATCTATTATTCCAATTCTACAAGCTAAAAATCCCAAAAAAGTCTTATTTAGATTCTCAAACAGCTATATTGAATCCATTTGAATAGTGTATTTGAAATTTCAGGTGTTTCCCATGTTGAATACACTCTCTAGCTCTAAAATACTCCTCTTTCACTCTCTTCATGCTTACCATAATCTTTAATAATTCTACTCTACTGTATTCTATTCTATCTCCTCCAATATTGAACTAACCACTGATTACTGCTCAAAAACAAAATTCCTGCATATAACAGCTCGACTTCCTATATCGCTGGAATAGTCTACTAAAGTACAGCTAATTCCGTTTCTTCGACAGTTCCCAATCTAGAATATCTGTGTCATCCTTCATCCCTGTATATACTCATTTATATTGTATGTGTGTTCATTTTGACTGTATTCTTCAGTACACTATCTTATGTGCAGGACTACCATTATTAGACTGAAAATGAATCAATATAAAGGAATGAAAATGGGAATTCGACTTCAAAGATTTATTTAAAGGTATAAATTGATTCAAGATCAACGTAATTTGGTGTACCTTCGTTTTTCCTGCATATAACCGCTTTGGGTATTTTCAGATGAATATTAGGAGCTATATGGACAGAAAAGGAAAGAATAAGTCGTGGAAGTTTTAGTATTTAGGGTTTTTGATTTAAATAATGCTTGTCTTCTGTCAAATTTGTGTATTCTGTCTAATTTGTCTAATTTGTCTAATCTGTCTAATCTGTCTAATTTGTCTAATGAATGTGTCTTGTAAATCTGTATTAATATGAGATCACGTGATCATGTGGATTGTGAATATTCATTCATAGACCATATCTACCCTGAAATTTGAGAATTCTAATGAAGATTATCAAACTATAGCTTCCTAAGAAATAGATGCAATTCTGATATTTGTTCCTCAATGCAGTCATGGTCCTCTATATGCACACTTTCGGCATTGTATGCAGTCCGAACGCATTATATGCACACCTTTGTTCTTATCTGCAGTCGCTTGCAGAACATTCACAAAATGCACGTCCCCAAAACGAATTAGACCTGCAGTTGGAGCAGAACAAATAGCAAAAAAAGTCTCCCAGGGACGAGTCGAACGTCCGATCTCAAGATTCCATCCATTACAGTCTTGCGCCTTAACCAGCTAGGCCACCGGGAGTTTCTTAAAGAAATACGAAATTTCTTACAAGATCCTAAACACTTAATTATAGTTTGGAGGGAGATAAACAGATGGGTCTATAAATAAATTCATTTAATATTTGGTAAGATAAGAAAGAATAATCTGTCTAACTCTGTCTCACTTTGTCTAACTTTGTCTAACTTTGTCCAATTTTGTCCAATTTTGTCCAATTTTGTCCATTTTGTCTAGTTTTTCTCTATTTTCGTATTAGGAAATGTTGGGCTTGTTCTAAGATCCATACAATCCTAATTTTAAAGCCGTGGTTGCAAATGTCTATTCAAGACACAAAATGGCACATGTTGAGGACCATATCTGGTAGGATTTTGGATCTTTGGTTCCAGAAGAAGGTTACTAGATGCAAGTAGTGTATGGAGGCCAAAAAATCAGCTCCAGAAATGGACTATGGAAGGAGACTCCAAGGAAGGAGTAATTCAGAAATGGACTATATAAGGAGGACATCCCACCCATTAAGTTTAAGGGGACGAAATTAATTTAGTTCAAAAGAGAAAGACCGCTTTAATAAGTAAGCCTCATTTCGGCTTAAAAATTTGATGGATAATGGATTGAATGCATTGGATTGGATGCAAACCTCGGAATTGCCGGCCAACACCCGTACACCGCGCTACCCCAGGAGAAAAAAGGTCCAATGTAAAGTCCTTTTTTTCTCATGAAATGTTAATGAAAATAATATTTTTGGAATCCTGGAATTCCGGACATCATGTCGGTAAATTTGGAGCTTGAAATCTTCAGTGGACAGATATTTGGACTTGATTAGCTGGCCAATTCCGGTGCCACTCTCACATTCCGAGGGTCTTCTATACACTCCACTATACTCCATTCAATTTTAGCTAGAAAAGAATCCTAAAAGCCTCTAGAAACCAAAGACTCGACTATAAATTTATTTCATAAACAAATGAAATCATACGCTCCATTCTACTTAAATTTAGTATTTGGACTGCATATAGCACATTCCTGTATATAATAAAATGATAAACTCAAGTATAAACTAAAGTTTCACAATTACCAAATTTATTGAAGATCATAAGAATAATGTTTCCAACCTATTGAATTGCTTATATTAATACCAAATAGATTGTATAGATTGTAGTCTGTGGTGGTATATAATGTTATATGCAGTATAGATTAATATGCAGTATAGAATAATATGCAGTCTGTATTTATATGCAGTCTCAATGAATATGCAGTACAGCATAATATGCAGTCTCAATTAATGTGCAGTATTTATAAATTAATCAAATTGTTTAAATTATTAACTCATAAATTCTCCATTTTCAAATAATTTCCTCTCTTTTTTTTGGCATTTTTTTATCTCTCATTTTTCTCCTCCATTGTTCTCTATTTACTTTTCTTGGATTTTCTGGTGTACGGGTTTTGCTGCGCATATCTGCGAACTCAACCTCCAAGTAGTTCCTTCACCCTCATGAAGTTCCTTTACGTCGCTCTAATAGGCCTTGTGGCAGCTTCACCGGCGGCTATTAAGCCATCAGGTGATAATGATGGAAAAGAGCTTCCTGCAGAACTAACAGACGTAACGTTTGATGACGTCACATCTCAGACGTTGTCGTTTGTGGAGTTCTACTCGCCCTATTGCAGCCACTGTAAGCTGCTTGCGCCAATTTGGAAGGAGGGCTATTTCGGACTGTTGGAAGAACAGGAGACGCTTAAAATTAATATGCGTCAGGTTAACTGTGTGGAGTCTGGTGATCTCTGTGATCGGGAAGGTATCAATTACTTCCCCAATTTAAGGCTTTACGCGCCGGATTCGAACAACTCGGGCAAATCCAAGTTTGTGGATACGTTTCCTCGGGCTTTGACTCGAACCCCGGATAATTTCCGCCGCTATTTGATTAATTCTGTGGCTGTGTATAATGCAGATGCGGTGGACCTTCCCAGTTCTTCAGAGGAGGTAGATGTTGATTTGGCAATGCTGGTGGTGGCTGGAGAATTAACAGAGCCTTTTTTCATGGCTCTTTTCTCGTCTTCTTCCAAGGAAACTGCTCAGAATAAGTTCCCTCCCAGTTGCTTGAACTGCATGGAGCACAAGCTCAATTGGGATAAACTCTCCAACTTGGTCTCGAGTCTGGCCCGGACGGGGCAATTGAACTGCCACTCCTATAGCATCCTCTGTGAGAAATTGGGCTTCCCGGCTTTGACTCAAAAGGACTTACTGTTGAGTCCAAAGTATATCATGTTCTTGCCCAAGGATGCAGGACTCATCCGCTTCGACTACCCCGAAACAGACGTGTCGGTGAAAGAAATGAAGGACTATGTGGTCAAGCTCGCCAACAACTACCAGTATACCAAGATGACCGTCCGGGACCTCGAGGAGTTGAATGTCTTACCGCATGAGTTGCCTAATGTGCCGGAAGACCATTATTATCCGCTTTCCAATAAGCTAGCACTTGTGTTCCATTTCGAGCAGAAGGTGATCACTCCCGAGGATAAAGCCATATTACCATATATATTGGAGATGGTGACCAAATCCCCTTTTGATATCCTGCTCTACATGTCCAGAAGCAATAAGTTTCCCGAAGCTTTTGAGAGCCAGGCCCAGGGTTTACACAAGTTTGTGAATTCTGATGAAACGTGGGAACAAGAGTCTACTTTTGACCGCAGGTTACACCTCGTAACCTCCATGACAAACAAACCCACGCTCTATATGTTCAAGGAGCACTCGCTAGTGCCCAACATCTACCAGAACTTTGCGTTGGAGGCCATGAGAAAACCAGATGAGATCAAGGACTTTGTCATGAAGAACCAGTACCCATTATATGGGGAGTTGACTCCTGATTTGGCACCCCACTACTTCCCATCTGGCAAAACCACCAACAAGAAGAACGATAAGGTGGTGATCACATTCATCCTGTCGCAGAATGCCCAACACATCAAAGATACCTTGTTCAACCTCTCCATGGTGGCACACCAGTACACAGTGGAGAAGCAGAAGTACTATTTCCAACAGATACTTGATGAGCGCAATGAAAAGGCCAAGGACATTGCCAAGCTCAAGCAGGAAAACGCAGATACCGTGGATATCATCGAGGCCATGCGCAAGAGCGTGCCCCATTTGTTCGACCACAACGATGTGCTATTCACATATCTCGATTTGGAGCTATATCCCGATCTCGTGGACCAATTGGGACTCAACATCGATGGAAAGACTTATAAGCCGGGCGACACGCTTGTGGTCAGCAAAAACAAGGTCACGTATTGGGACAAGGACTCCACGAACGAGCAGCTCACGTGCCACAGGGAAGTCTTGAGGCACATTCTCCGCTACTTGTTGAGCCCATCCCTAGTGGACGAGAAAACCAGTTTCCGCTCCAAGTTGGTGGGCAGCCCATACCACCGCCATCTACGCATTGCCGATATGGTTCACCAGCACGGGCTTTTGGGGTACTTGGTTTTCTGTATCACAACGTACGTGGTGTTTGTATTGATGCGGAAGGCTTTGAGAAGGCGCCGGGTGTTTTCCAGAAGGGCGGGCATTATTGGGGTTCCAAAGGCAGACTAGGTGGAAGACTAGCCTCAAAGTATCCTGATTTATCAAAACATAATGTCAAATAATCGATCAGATCAAATTGCATTAAACTCGCTTGATCTTCAACTGTGTTTTCAGAAAAAAAAAAAAACATAAAATGGACATAAAGGCACTAAATGGACATAAAGGCACTTAATGGACACCTGAATAGAGAAATCATGTTGCTCCTGCACTTAGTCTCCCATCCATTCAATCTCCAAATCACTTATTCAATACCCCACGCTCTTCTTAGTACACAGAATGAATTCTTTTCTAATTCAAAGAATAACCGTTTTAGGAAAAGTATTAACAGTATGAATTATTGTAGAAAAGTGTTTCGCGGGAAATGGCTCTATTTATATTCTTCGCAACGCCCCCCCCTGCGCGATTTACAGCCATTTTTTTACAGCCATATTTTTACAGCCACCCCCGCGCGAGAACATATAAAAAGAGGAGACCCCCCCCCCTTGGCTCGCAATTTAGTCAAAATTTTGGACCAGTCTTTTTTACACCTTTGATTCTCATCTTCATGTGATCTTCACTAAATTTCAATTGTCAAGGCAATTGTCAAGGCAATTTATGGTAATTGTTATGGCAATTTTTAAGGCAGTTGTTATGGCAATTTTTAAGGGGCCAAAACCATATTTGAAAATACCCCTTTTTAAGAATTCCTGATTGGTGGAACTGGATATACTGAGCTTTTGGTAAAGAATTGGTATCGATGAAAATATTGACTCTATGCTTGGAATTGTCAAGGGCTTGTTTTGAATGTGGCACGACTCTTGGTTCAGCAATTTCTATACTATGATATACATTGGTGAAATCATTGACTCCAATGTGTTGTTTATTAGGTGATTCAGAACTATATTCAGTCTATGACTCTGAAACAATGTGGTTGATAATATGAGTCAATTCTACAACTTGAGACTGAGTCAATTCTACAATTCTGAGTCAATTCTACAATTCTGAGACGGAGTCCATGAACCCCATTCCATCTGTTCATGAGGTCTATAATCCTGTGTGTCTAATCCTGTGTGTCTGAGTCTAATCCTGTGTGTCTAATCGTGTGAGTCTAATCCTGTGTGTCTAATCCTGTGTGTCTAATCCTGTGAGTCTAATCCTGTGAATTTGAGTTTGACTTCAAGTCTGAGTGAGTCTCGGGATGCATAGTGCAGATTCTCAATTCTGAGTCTATTTATAGTGAAGTGAGTCTGGCCGGAATCTTAACTGTCTTGACTATAAATGAATTCTAGGTTTAAGTATGAATAGACTATGTTTGTTCATGGCTCATAACCTTCATTCCATTACTGCATTGGCCTCTTTATCCATGTACAATCACAATGTACTAAAAGGATGTGCATATTTTTATTATCATTAATATGATCATTTCAGTGATGAAGAAATCATACAATAAGCAGTTTAGATCTCTTGCATCATGGTCTAATTATACCACTTCAATATCCTGTGGTACTAAACTGTCGATATCAATAGATCATTGGAAATACCTCACATGATCTCTCTATCCTTGATTTCAATTCTAGATCACTTTCCTCATTGACTCCACTTGAGGCTGACCTCTAGTCATCTCAATAACAACTCAATCTCCAATATTGAATCTTCAATAACTCACTCTCCAATATTGAATCTTCAATAACTCAATCAATTCAATAACAACGATTAAGTTAGAGAATGGCGAACACGGGCATTCGTTTCTAGAAGGCGTCTGTATGCAGGCGAGATCTCCTGTACCTGGAACAAAGGGCCTGGTTTCCCCGATACTCGTGAATATGGCGGAATCACTGCCTTGGCAGGAATGATGGTGTCATCTTCAATCACACAGCAATCGTTGATCACGGATTGTTCTCCCAAGATGCACCGGGCCCCGATCTCAACCCGATTGCCCACCTGGATCAGCCGTACAACGGTATTTTCCCCAATATAAGTATAGTTTCCAATAATGATTTCAATGCGGCCATTATTGTTTTCTAACTTTTCCTTTTCCTTTTCCTTTTCTTTCTTTTCTTTCTTTTCTCGTGCTTTCTCCAGTTTTTCGAGTTTGGCAGGGGGAGGTTCTACCGAACTGTTCTTGGCAAGATGGGTAAACTTGCCGATTCGGATGGCTGGCCCTTCGGAAGCAGTGGTAACATCTCCATGGAGTGTCACGTGCTCACAAATAGTGCAGTTTTCCGATATGAAGATATTCGATGGGTTATTGATGTTGGAGTCCCGCGAGATGCGGTTTCCAGTAGATGTTTCGATCCACGACATCAATTATTCAATTCTGACGTAATGTGGATTCAATGTCAATCAATTATGATTGGTCAGTGATTTCTTTTCAAACTCAATCTGGAATAATTCAAGATTATAGCTTGAGATCTGATGTTCAGTTGGTTCACTTGCTTTTATGTCAATTGACTCTGACTTTTTGTTCGTCCTTAGTTCTTATTCCTGACTCGGACCTTTATCAATGACACCAATGACTTGATTATTTGGTCAACTAGGGGTTCTGACAAATCACCAATTCTTTTCCTTTAATCGAATTGCTTGGTGAGTAAATAGATACTTCCACAATTGACTGATTTCTGATTTCCTTCTAGTTTTCAAGACTCTTCCTGGTCACTTTTAGGGGTTCGAACTTCTTTAGATTCTTTCAATAATGACCTTCAATGACCTTTAATAACCTTTAATAATGACGTCAGCTCCTTTTCAATACTCAGAGATATTTCAAAGACTCAGACTTCTTATGACAATTTCCTAATCCGTCCAAAGAGCCACTTTCTTGAGTTTCGTAGATTCAACTTTAACCACAATTCTTTTCAAAACACCAAAAATTCTCTTCAAAAATTCTCTTCAAAAATTCTCTTCAAAAATTCTCTTCAAAAATTAGCCCAAAATTTCCACCCAAATAAATTCCAGATTCTCACCTCCAATTTCCTTCCGTCAACACTGGATTTTGTAACAACTCCTTTTCAACTGGAATTTTATAACAACTCCTTTTCAACTGGATTTTTATAACAACTCCTTTTCAAAGACTTGAATTTCACTAGAATCAAATCTCCCAAACTTTAAATTCTATTTTCTAATCAAGTTGAATTGCCCAATTTTTAAAGTTATTCTTTCACTGATGTTGGTTATAAAATGTTGGTTGTAAATTGTTGGTTATAAAATGTTGGTTATAAAATGTTGGTTGTAAAATGTTGGGTGTAAATTGTTGGTTGTTAATTGTGTAAAAAATGTGAGCGCGCAGTAAAAAATGGGAAGGAAAGAAGGGGTATTTATATAGTGCGCACCAAGGGGCTTTTGCAGCCATTGCCACCCAAAATAATATAAAAGAGGGGGATCCGCACCAAACCATTTGAAGCATTTATTTTGAATATTTTCCCATCATCAATTTTCCTTTGAATACTCCTTGAAAACAGTTTTACAGTTTTACAGTTTTACAGTTTTACAGTTTTACAGTTTTACAGTTTTACAGTTTTACAGTTTTACAGTTTCATGATTGTTTCACTTTGAGACTTGGAATCGTCGGTGTTTCAATAAGCGAATCTATTCCTATGAATAAGGTTCCTATTAATAGCCTACCAATGTGAGTCCCATAAAAATTGTGGATTCTAAGAAAGTGTCACCTTCATAAACTTGGTGTTGTTACTTTGAAATGTGGGCTTGAAAACCAAGGTGTACGGAGGTGACCACGCGAGGATACCTGGTGTACTGAGCTTGCTTACAATACGAGCGTCTAATAGGACCCACGAGCCCACGACTTTACGGCGCGTCGCGCCCTATATGCAGGAGTCCCATGTTTATACGTTGTCTCCATCCACGTTCAAACCTCACACACCATGTCTTTATTCAGAATCGACTGCGGATACCAAAACTACGACTGGGGCAAGATTGGCTCATCTTCTGCTGTGGCTCGCTACGCTGCGGCTTCCAACCCCAACACCGTCATTGACGAGTCCAAACCATACGCTGAGTTGTGGATGGGCACCCATCCTTCTGTTCCCCTGAAAGTCGTCGACAACAAGGACTTGGACGGAAAAGTCTTGAGGGACTTGATTGGTCAAAATCCCCAAAAGTTCCTTCATCAGTCCATTATCGACAAGTTCGGCTCCGACAAGGAGTTGCCATTCTTGTTTAAGGTGCTCTCCATTGAAAAGGTCTTGTCTATCCAGGCCCACCCTGACAAGCACTTGGCAGCCCAGCTTCACCGCGATGACCCCAAGAACTACCCTGACGACAACCACAAGCCGGAAATGGCCATTGCCGTAACGGATTTCGAAGGTTTCTGCGGCTTCAAACCTTTGGACCAGCTCAAGAAGGCTTTGGAGACCGTACCAGAGTTTCGCGAGTTGGCCACGGAAGAATCTGCCGATAGATTCTCTGTTGGAGTTTTCATCGACGTGGAATTTGAGCAAGAAAGTTGCGAGGACTTCGAGAATAGGTCATATTTGCAGGAGGTCTTCGGCAACATCATGAATACTCCAGACGATGTCGTTGCAGAAAAGGCAGCCAAATTGGTTGAAAGAGCCGAAAATACCCCTGAGCTTTTCAACCTGTTGAACCCTGGCTTGGCTGATTTGATTCTTAGATTGAACAAGCAGTTCCCCAACGATGTGGGCATGTTCTGTGGATGCATGATGTTGAACCACGTACGCTTGACAAAGGGTGAGGCCATGTTCTTGCAAGCATTGGACCCCCATGCTTACATAAGCGGAGATATCATCGAGTGTATGGCTGCTTCGGATAACGTGGTTCGGGCCGGATTTACTCCCAAGTTCAAGGACGTCAAGAACTTGGTGTCCATGTTGAACTACACCTACGACCCGGTGGAGGAGCAGAAAATGCCCTTATTGCCATTTGCCAAGTCGTCGGGTGATGCAGAGAAATCGGTCTTGTACGACCCCCCCATTGCGGAGTTTTCTGTCTTGCAGACCATTTTCCACCCCAAGGCTGGCGACGTTCAAACATTTGATGGTTTGGAGGGTCCTTCCATCATCATTGCCACCAATGGATCCGGATACATCCAAGAAAAGGGCTCCGACGAGAAGATGGAGGTCCGTGCCGGATACGTTTTCTTCGTTGCTCCGGAAACGGAAATCGTGATAGAGTCCAATTCCACCGACGAAGCCTTCACCACTTATAGAGCTTTCGTGGAGGCATAAGCAAAAATGCCTTTGTTTAGAGCGTTTTTTTTTTCCGTTAGAGCGATTATAAACCCCAGGTTAGGTAGTCGCCTGTTTATAGCCCTGTGCAGGAATACATTCGCACACCATCAACACTTCTAGAATACGAAGCCCCTGTTCCATTTCTCCCATCTTTAGAGCGTTATTAACCTTTCTCCAACCGGAAGTCAGTGGAATCATGAGTAATTCAGAAGAGATACTGTACACAGGAGACCCCCAGATGCAGGCCACCCCGCCAAGCGAAACACCTGTACAGTCCACCAACCCCCAAGCCCCCCACACGGATCTGGAAATTGAACCACCCATCAAGGAATGGCCCAATCAGGTTGAGACCAGCGACTTGGATACCCGTTCAGTGTTTGTCAGTAATCTCAACTACCACACCGGCCCTGCGGAACTCGAGGAACTTTTTGCCGATGTCGGTCCAATCCAAAAGGTCACAATTCTCATAGCAAAACACACGGGATTTTCCAAAGGTCAGGCATACATTGCTTTTGAAGATGCACTGAGCGTGGAGCAGGCGCTAAAAAAGAGTGGTTCCCTTTTGAACAACCGAGAAGTCAAAGTTCACCCGAAATATACCTTCAAAAACCCAAGGGTTTCAAGAGGCCGAGGAAGGGGCCGGGGTCGGGGTCAGGGCCGGGGGAGGGGTAAATCCAGCTAGGCAACTTCCCTAAGTCCACTTCCAAAAATTCAAGAATGGAAGTCGGAATTATGAGATAAGGTGAAACCATGATTAAATGAAATGGCGAGATGATGTTTTGTAGATCTAGCCCACTTTGTATGAGTCGTTGTCTGAGAAGGTGAACCAGAGAGACCCCAATTGATATCTTCAGGCATTCATGAATTCAGAATATCCATTCAATTAACACCAACAAGGAAAAACCAGGACCACGGAAAATCAGGACCAGGAAAATCAGGACCACGGAAAATCAGGACCAGGAAAATCAGGACCAGGAAAAAGGAATCTGGGACAAGAAAGGTTCAGGGACACAAAGATAAATCAGGACAAGGAATTATCATGGTGAATAATGCATGAATCGATTGGCAGCTTCAGATTACACTATCTCATTGATAGCGCCCCCCCCCCATCTGGCCTGCATATAGGCGCGGCATCGCATGCGCAAAAATCCATTAAATCCATCTCAATACACCTCATCACGTCTCCATCCACATAAATGGCCAACCCAAGACAGCGCAGAAAGGCCCGGTCGTCCATCGGCCGCCATACCGTCCGTGACAAAGAGGCAAAGAAAAAGATCACATTGCGCACAGATCCCATCCTAAAAAAGCATTGGGACCCCAAGTTGACCTTGAAGCAGAACTATAAGCGTCTCGGTTTGGCCGTCAACTTGAACGGTAAGTACAACATTAACGAGCCCATTTTGGAAACAGCTGAGCAACGCAGGGAAAGGTTGGACATGGCCACCGAGCCCCCTGTCCAAGTTGCTGACGATGAAACCGACCCCGAGAAAATCCCCCTCGGCGAAGCTCGCCTCATCCGTGGTGAAGACGGCGAGGTCAAGGAAATCGTCTATGGTAAGATGGAACCCAAATCCACCAAGCCAGTGGAGGAGTCAAACCACTCTGTGATTCAGGAGATGGTGGAGTATGCACAGAACCGTCCTCGTAATGTACAAGAGTTGGTTCCTTCCGAAAGAGAAAACGACTGGCTTTTCGACTTGCACGAAAAGTACGGCGACGATTATGAGGCTATGAAATGGGACAAAAAGTTGAACCAGATGTTTTTCAGTCAAGGCCAATTGAAGCAGAAGATCACGAGGTGGAAGAAGTTCAATGGCATTCAGTAAAGTGTTCATTTGAGTTTATGTCACAGCATTAGACATGGCCCCAGATGATCAAGCCAGCTCTTCAAGACGATAAAAATAGCTTTCCAAAATGATCAAGCCCGCTGCATTGGAGTTGTGATTTGAACACCAAGAAATGTCCCGATTCACCCCTCCAGTGCCCTTGTGTTGAAGATAAGCAAACATAGCGCAGTAATATTTGACTGTCTTGTTGGTTTTGAATTCAACTGTGTTTTCAATGAATGAAGGTTTCTCTGGAATGAATCCGATGGTTTGTTTGATAGTAATTCAACTTTCTGTTGGATGGAAATAAATACAAAGGTGTCGTTTGGCTGCTAGTGCATCTAGCGGTTCCGATTTGGTTGGTATTTGAGTCCTATTTGAAGCTTAGTAATACCTTGGTTCCGCTTCGCTTGTTAGAAGCTCTCACTGTTCTGATTCCTTGGTAATAATCATGGGTTTGTAATTTTTTGGTACAGTCCCTCTAGAAGTGAAGTCCATGTGGTGTAATCCAAGTTTTGGTAACAAGTCTATGGTAAGATCCGCTTTAGAATAAGACCCTTAGAAGTATTCAAAACATTACTAAGGAAATCATTGCCAGTTATATTCCACCAGTAGCTACCACAATATTTTGCACACCATGCATTATTGTAAATCTATATGGTGCATAAAGTCTATATAAGGGGTCATCCCCGGCAAAAATGGAGGCTAAAATACAAGAAAGTAAGAATGATGAGAAAGATAAGAATCGTTCCACTTACGACATTTCGTTGTGCAAGACCTTTTCCATGATGGCATCCATGATCGGGCACAAGTTGGAGGATTTATAAAGCTCTGGCAAATTCAGATAGTGATTTTCGCCAGAGGTACTTGTTTCGGTCATGTTCAAATCCAGGTTCTGGTTTTCGATCATTTCCACAAAGGTTGGATCTATCGGAAGCTTTCCCAAAAAGGGAATATCCAACGTCTGGCTCAAAGCCTCTCCTCCGCCAGAAGAAAAGATATTAGTGCAGTCTGCGCAATGGGGACATATGAATCCAGACATGTTCTCGATGATGCCCAAAATGGGGAAGTTGACCTTCTTGCAGAAATTAATCTCCTTTCGAACATCTGCAGTGGCCACTTGTTGCGGGGTGGTGACGATGATGGCTCCATCAACTACCTGGACGTACCGGAGCTCCTCTGCTATGGCAATGTGCTCGTCCGAGGTACCGGGCGGCGTGTCTATAAGCAAATAGTCGAGCTTATTGCCGTTGTGCCAGATTACATCCTTCAAAAACTGACGGATCATGGCAGTCTTTTTGGGGCCTCTCCATACCACCGACGAGTCTCTGCTGCCAAGGAGAAAACCTAGCGACATTAGCGAGATGGAGCCGGTGACGGGACTAGAAGATGCTGGATCCGTTGACTCTGTGCGCTTGCATACAGCAACAGGCACCCAACCCTGTGTTGATTGATGGACTTTCTTATTCTCCACGCCAAACATCCGGGGCATCGAGGGGCCGGTCAAGTCGATATCTAGAACACCCACATTGAAGCCTTTGAGTGCGAGCGTGAGTGCAGTTTGGGTGGTGACTGATGATTTCCCAACACCACCTTTTCCAGATAGAATTAGGATCACGTGCTGGACGTTTGAAAGCGACCGGGGTGTTTCGGTCTCCATGCGAATTATTTGAGAAGGGAACTTGGGATGGGGTTATCTGGTTGGGATTACTAAGTGCGGCCTTGATAACTCAGCGGACTGCAGATAACACACCAGACTGCAGACAATCAATTAAGCTCAAAACATTGTCATGATAGCCGGAAACCAATCCTTCAAATCTTTATTAGGGATGGCATGAGACTTGGCACCTTGTTTCAAAGGATAGTGGTGATAAGTGCCTATAGAAGGTGATGATAGTATCAAGAACCATAGTTCATGGATACATATCAGAGTTAAAACAGTGTGATTATAGTTTAGAGCTTGTCACTAGATGCTTTATTCTGCTTCATATAGATATCTTTTGCTTAATATGAATTATGAACGGTGGGGTGTGAATAAAACCCTATTTTGGGAAACACCCGTACACCAAAGTTAAAAAACCTAGACACCATTTTAGAAAAACCTAGACACCATTTTTGAAAAACCCAGACACCAAAAACAACCCGTACACCAAAGTTCAAAAACCCAGACACCATTTTTGAAAAACCCAGACACCAAATTTTCGCAAAACATCCGTGCACCCGACATTCCGAAAAGACCAGTGCACCCGACATGTGCAAGCTGCACGACATTATAGGCCCGCACACCCGACATGATACATGCGGCAACACGTAACTGCGTTGCAGAGCATACCGACACGTGCAACACGCACGTGTCATATCTTCTACATTGACATCAGTGCACCGCCTACAGAACACGCAACACAACCTACATTAGCAGCATGGACTCCCGGTACTCCACATCAGCCCATCAGCGGGATATTCGAACTCAACTCTTCAGTACTCCCCCAAACCAGTTCCTGAAACATTTCGATAGCAAAACTCCCCTGCGTACTCAGTCTCCCTACGAAAAACCCACCCAAATCTCCGCCAAGCACAACGAAGCCTTTTTGCTGTCTTTAGAAGGGCAAAATAATGACGACATGAACCAAATGAGTCTGAAAGTATCAGCGCTTAAAAATTTGGGTGTTCGAATGGGTACAGAAATCAATAAATCCATGAAACTCAATGATGATATCACCAATAATTTCGAGTCGGGTAAAATCACCCTCAAAAATACCTATAATAAAATGGTGGTAATGAGTCGGCGTGCTGGTATTTCATGGAAGGTATGGCTTCTTTTCTTTGCATTTTTTTTCGCTTGGTGTTTCTATGTATGGGTGTTTTAGAAGATTGGGGGAATTCTTGGGGATTTCTTGGGGATTTCTTGGGGATTTCTTGGGGAATTCTTGGGGAATTCTTGGGGATTTTATTGGTTGAAAAAAGGAGTAGTTCTGATTCAAGATCGAAATACACTTGAAACAGAATTAGCATTTGAATAGCATTTATCAAATTGTCAGTGAAGAAGATGAACAAACAACAAACAACATAACAAGAAAGGATTGAATGTGAAACAGAAACAGAAACAGAAACAGAAACAGAGGATGAAACAGTTGATTTGAGGCCCAAATTTAACCCAGAATATGTATATCAGAAACTGAACTGAAACCATCAAAAGGTGCATTGAATGTGAAACATAATGTGAAACATAAAGTGTGTTTTATGAATAATTAGAACAGTGAAATTATACAATGAATATGAAAGTATATTGAATACTGTCAAAGAGAAAGAGAATGTGAAAGAGAAAGAGAATGTGAAAGAGAATGTGAAATAGAAAGAGAAAGAGAAAGAGAAAGAGAAAGAGAAAGAGAATGTGAACAATGGTCTGAACATGAATTTGAATGAATTTGAATGAATTTGAATGAATTTGAATGAATATGAAACATTCATTCTTTTCAATACTTCTTCGGTACTTTTCCAATTTCAGTCTGTACCAGTGCTTGAGATGAATCAGTGATTAGTCTTTGAGAACCACAGAAAAACGAATCTTATTGTGATAATCACCTCAGTCCAACGCATTCTCTGACTTCATTTCAATCAAGCTATAGCTTTGGAGAGAAACATTGAATGAAATCCCGGTCCACTGAACCATTTTATCCCTTGAAACCTGGCCCAGTCACTCTCCAGATCCAATGGTTTGTTGAAGTTCATGAAGGAACTTATAGATGGAGTACAATTCACAGTTATACTCAATTCCATCATGTTTTGCTTTCTCTTCAAAAGGCTGATCAGTACCAAGGTCGTTGGCACTTCTTCAGTCTTCAGTCTATTCTGACGGTTAGTAAATGGGAGGAGTGTTACTACTGCAGTCTTGGGTAACTGACAGTGTATGGAACAACATGTGCTTTGCTCTGGTTAGGTAACAGAGAAATATCTGCACTTCTGGTTGATGTACTCTGGGTTTTCATCGCTCATGACAAATAGTACTGGATGCAAGTTCTCGCTGACTCCGGCATCAAACTATAGGCCTTTCAAGTCCTTTGGCTCCATGGTTGGTTGAGATGGATCCCTTTAGCAAGGCTCGGTAATTGTCCACTTTGAGGGACGATCAGGCGATATCAAATGCATTTTCTTTTGGAGCATCTTGAGCTCCATCTCTGGTTCGGCCTCAAACTCTTTCTGGAGCCTGGAGCCCGGAATGCATTGGCCCTCGCCTGTCTTTCCCTTTGGTATAGAAGCTAGTATAGAAGGCTAGTATAGTCTAGAAGTACTCTAGTCTAGAAAAGTCCTCCAATCCTTTGTATTCTGGTACATCTGACTCTGGTACATATTCGTAGCCCAACTTCCAGTCTCTTACCCCAGTAACCAATCGAATGTCCAATATTGAATCAGTACATCTGATATATTTTGATGTCGAGTCCATTTCTCAATCCCAGGTTCCCCTACCGTCGTATTCTCTGTAGTTGGTAGATACCCAGAGCACTGCAAGTCGTTCCAGTGTGTAAGTATGGATTCAGAAGGAGTATGGATTCAGAAGGAGTATGAATTCAGAAGGAGTGGCTCTATGGGCCTCTCCGGTCCAAGTTCATCCAGAGAAGAGCCACCCTGCACTGGTCCGAGCATCTGAAGTTCCAGGAATTGACCTCCAAAGATACAGGCAACTTCTGCATTGTTCAGAGCTCCAGGCTCTCCAATCTGCTAGCCATTTACACCATCAATGGCGAAAAGACATCATAGGAAAAATCGTCCGGGGTTAATCTCTTTTCTGGATAATTGCCAATAATGAATCTTCAATTCCAACAGATATTTATTTTAAGAGTGACCCTTTTCAACAGAAACCTTTTTCAAGAGATATCTTTAAGAGATACCTTTTTCAAGATATACCCTTTTCAAAAGATACCCTTTTCAACAGAAACCTTTTTCAAGAGATACCCTTTTCAAGAGAAACCCTTTTCAAGAGATACCTTTTTCAAGAGATACCAATTCCAAGAGAAGCCAAAACCAAGAATAATTCTAGATTTCTTTTTCCATGAGTCGTTGTGCAAATCCGCTTTTCCTTATCTTCAACGTTTCATCGTTTGTTATCCTGTGGATGCCTGGAATGGCCGATTTGTTATGGACAGGATATAGACCACTAGTACTTTGATTAACCTGCATCTAGACCCACACATTAAGAAGGAGCCTGAATAGTAGATGGAAAAGGGAATGAGGTACAGGATAAGGTCAAGAAGGGAGATATTGGAGATCCTGTAGAAATTAAAGACCCTATAAATATTGGAGATCCTGTATATACTAGAAATCCTGTAGATATTGAAGATCCTGCATATATTGATGATCCTGCATATAGTATGGCAATAGATGTACTGGTTTTTGCTTTTCAATGGATTTTGAGCCAAGTTCTTAGGTAAACCCCATGATTGTATCGTATAGTACTGTAGAAATTATTAATGTAAATATTCTTTTAGTAAGGGATATCTCGAAATGTTCTCAGCTTGTCTTTTTTTGGGTCGTAAAAAGAGAGGGGGGAATGGCTGTATTTATAGCCTTTTTGGGTTTGTGTACAAAAGCACAAAAAGCGCAAAGCACGAAAATCGCAAAGATTACGAAAAGCGCAAAGCACGAAAATCGCAAAGATTACGAAAAGCGCAAGAAGCGCAAGAAGCGCAAGAAGCGCAAAAGCTATGCAACAAACAAACTTGTGTTTCAGAATTAGTCCAGTCGTACTACTCTTGTACACTACCCTTTAAACCATTCACAAAGACTATTACTCGTTATTACCCATCATTACTGAAGAGTACTGATTTCTGACTTTATAACCATTTTAGGGGTTTGGCCAAGTCTTGGGGTAATTTCGCTATTTTTTTAAGAACCTCCCGGTGGCCTAGTTGGTTAAGGCGCAAGACTGTAATAGAATGGATATCTTGAGATCGGACGTTCGACTCGTCCCTGGGAGACTTTTTTGCTTTTTATTCTGCAATTTTTGTCATTTTGGAGTTGCAAATAATGTTCTGCAACAAACTGCAGGTAAGCTCGCTGGTACTGCAGATTGATACGCGGGTCTGCAGATAAGTTCTTTGGTACTGCACACAAATACCCAAAACTGCATATAATTGTGCATTGTAAAAAACCATACCTCTGTAGATGTTCTGCCATAGAGTCCTCTAATCTCCATTATTGTTTGCTATAGTTTTGTAACCATTCGTATTATATGTCATAGCTTGTATGCAGGTCCCACCATAAAATGTCATCAACTAGCTATACTTTCCGAAACGCGTATGTGCAGGATCGGACCGATTATCGTTTGTATACCCAACATTAACTCAAACATGTCACTTTCGTTACTTCGAAATTAATCATATTCCCAAGGTCTGGAAGATATAACCAATTTTTTGTGTGTTGAAAAGGCACCCGGTTGATTCAAAAATAGAAGTTAACCAACGCCAAACTCAGGATTACCCTTTTGGGAATCTGGTTATAGATATGAAGTTCCGGCGAAATCCTTCAATCAATCTATACTTTTCAAACTTATGCAGAAGATCCATATCCTCATACACTAAGTTAAAGTGTTAGTAAAGATGGCACAATTGGTATTATTGGCCATCATACTTCCACCACTTCACCAGTAAGAAGCAGTTACTTGGACAGAATGCAGTATCACTCAATTAGTATCATCAGTCTTTTGGAGAAGAACTTGGGAATCATATACTCATCATTCTTCAATAGAATCATGGGTTTACCCACCAATCTTCAATAGTTCCTGTTCTTCCACAAGAGTGTACTCGGCCAAGTCTTTTTCAAAACTTGTTTAAAGTCGTTTTCAAGTCGTTTTCAAGTCGTTTTCAAGTCGTTTTCAAGTCCTTTTCAAGTCTTTTTCAAGTCCTTTTCAAGTCCTTTTCAAGTCTTTTTCAAGTCCTTTTCAAGTCTTTTCCAAAACTTGTTTAAAGTCTTTTCCAAGTCTTCAAGTACTTCCATAAATGCAAGGGTTTCTCGGATTCTTATGATCTTCTTGTTTTTCAAGAGACAAATCCATCAATCAATTCAATTTGTTCTCCTTCCACGAACACAGCAACCTTTTCTTTATTTCTTTGAAACCCTTGGAGCCGAAACCTAATCCTTTTCAAGACTTTCCTCCAACCAAGCCAGGACCATCTTGATTGGTCACACACAGAAGAAGGTTAAGACCATGAACTTGTATGAGTCCAAGTCCCCGAAATCGTCCGATATTTTCAACAAGGAAGTCGGTCAAATGACCATGGATCATATTTTGTTTTTAATGGTTTCATCCAGGACTTTGTTTCTAATGGTTTCATCCAGGACTTTGTTTCTAATGGTTTCATCCAGGACTTTGTATTTCATTGGTTTCATCCAGGACTTCATGTTTCATTGGTCGCTGATAAGACACTGAGGAGTTAAGAACTCCGGTTTGGGACGCCTGAAAATGGCCACCACACACAAACTAGAGAGGTTTAAAGCTATTAGGCACATATTTGGTGCTAACCACAAAACTCCCTTTACCCTAAACAGACAGTTTCACTCTGTGGACAAGTGTTCGCAAGACATTCTTTGCCAACTCTCAAAGGGCCCAAAGTCCGTGTAGAAAGCCAAAAAAAAAAAGAAAAAAAGAGAATCGTCTAAACAATAACTTCTCTTCACGTTTCTCAGTAAAAAAAGCCCTATTCTCCCTTTTATTATTGGATAGTGGAGTCACATTCAATGTGTGGGACTAGTTTGTATGAGGAACACGCATAAAACGCACGAAATGTCACTAAATCGCATGCATAAATCGCACGAAGTCGCACCAAATCGCAGCCAAAAGTCGCAGCCAAAATCATCCACCAAAAATCCAAGTGCGGAAATTAAACGGGGGAAAGCGCATTATTTATACATTTACAACTTTGAGAATTTTGAGTTTACAAAACCACCAGGCTGTAATTTTACGAGTGTACACAAAAACTATTTAAATGAGCACAATTCCCATGCGATTTTGTGAGCATACAATTTTACAATTCCATAAACCTTCAAATTCACTAATCATTTTTTCTACAGATTCAAAAAATATAATTTATGAAAACAATTTATGAAGACAATTCCATGAAAACAATTCCATGATACAAAATTAGGTTCTAGAACATCCACCAATTCATGACTACAAACCCTAATACTTTCTTAAGTTTTTACAAAACACATGATTTTACAATTCACCAAAATTATGAGTCTATGGCTTTTCAAACATCTATGAATTGACAATTTGTCAATATTCAAATCTCCAAAATCTCCAATCCAGAATTTCCAAATTTCCAAATTTCCAAATTTTCAACTTATAAATTCAACAGTCTACATTTTTAGCAGATTACCAGTCCACAAATTTACGTGATTACTTTGGTATTTATACATTTACGACTCCACAAAACCAATTTCCGAGTTTAAAAGAATTACAAATTTCCGAGTTTAAAAGAATTACAATTTCCCATTCCCCAATTTTAACTCACTTTTTAATATCCATTGATTCAAGGCTCAAGTGTTTTACTATACCCTATGAAAACCACAATTTTACGACTCCACAAACATCCAAATTACGAATGTATAAATTTACGAATCTATTACTTTACGAGGCTACAAATTTGCATTCCTAAAACACACTGTTTTAACTTTCTACAATTTTACGAGTTTAAAGTTTATGAAAAGTTACAAAGTCTTTTAAAATCTACAATGTGACAACCAGTTACCGAATCAGCCACTTTATGAAGTTCTAGAAAAGCAGCTTACAAAATTGAATCAAGAAAACATCAAATGTTGGATTTCCCAAAAAGGAAAACTTAAATTCGACTCATCAATCGTTCTATCAATTTAAAGGTATACTATTTACGAGAGAAAGAGCTACAATTTTACGAGAGAAAACTACAATTTACGAGCAAAAGCTACAATTTACGAGAGAAAGTTACAATTTTACGAGAGAAAGTTACAAATATACCAGGAAAGCTACAATTCTACGAGAGAAAACTACAAAAATACGAGAAAAGTCTACAATTTTACGACTTTGCAAATTTCGGTTTTCACGAATTTACAGCTATTAAGATACCCAGTCTAAAAATTTCAATTCCAGGGAAATATCGGCTGAATCTCCACTTTTACGAGTCTCCAATTTGACGAGTCTAGACGTTTAATCCTAGGCATTTTTTAATTAATGAGGGTGATTAAAAGAAATTTCGAGCCTAGGGTATTTCCAATCAAATTCGTTTCATTGATTTTACGTCTGTTTCAGATTAAATCTAGTCTGTTTCAGGTCTGTTTCAGTCTGTTTCAGTCTGTTTCAGTCTATTTCAGTCTATTTCAGTCTATTTTATCTGATTCAAAGTCAAATTCTCTGAAGAATAATAGTTCTGATAAATGATCTACTATATCCAGATTAAAGTTTCAACGTGATTTAATTGACTAGAGGGTTTGAAAAACGTATGAAACAATATAATGGGGTGATACAACGGACCTGCATCCAAGAAATGGATCCGGATTGGGTAGAAAAATACGAGCCACACGGTTATATACCATCCTAAAAGATAACTGGCCAATTGCAAGGAAGAAATGAAGTGAGGAGAAGAAGAGTTCCGGGCTCATAACCTCCAATTTTCAATTCTAGATTCCCAAGTCCAAGCTTCAAACCTACTCACGGTCAAAGGTTTGAGATCTTCAATTTCCCCTCAATTTCCCCTCAATTACCCCGCAATGTTCCCCGCATTTTACCCCTCAATTACCCCTCCCAAACTATTCCTATATCAAGACTAAAATACACTCAAAAAGGTAAGAGTTGCAGTGTGTTTTGGGTGCGAAAACGCGCGCATAACTCCACCCACTCACCTCAATCACCAGCCAAAAACGAGCCAAAATGCTAAATACCCACACGTGACTTTGTATACAGGATAATTCGCGGGATGTACGGGTTTCGGGAGGTACGGATGTACGGGTGTAAGAGGTACGGATGTTGGAGGTACGGGTCCCGAGGCTACTCCAGCATATGTTCCCCGGATCTGGCCTTTGAAAAACTACAGTCCAAAGCACATAGTGAATAGTCGGTATAACTCGTGAAGATACCCGAGATATTATTGGTCCATGCACGCCTCCATCATCGACTTCGTTGTTCTTGGAATTGCTTTACCATGGAAATTCTACGTAATTCCATGATTGTGTTTTTGATTCTGGCACGACCACGTGTGTAGTTCTTCCTAGTAATGTATAGTAGTACAGAATGATATTATAGAGGTTATAGAATAGTATATAGTTGTTTGGAGTGTGTAGTACTGTATATAACTTGAAGTACTGTATATAATTGAAAGTACTGCATATAGTGTAGAGTACTGCATATAATTGAAAGTACTGCATATAGTGTAGAGTACTGCATATACGCATGGTACTGTATATAGCAAGTAGAACTGCATAAAGTCTGGAATACTGCATATAGTATATAGTACTGCATATAGTGTATGATTTATAGTGTTTATTTGACAACACTTCATAACACAATCTTACAACTCTAAACTCGTATACACGCCCCTTGCCTTTTTGGGCCAATATACAAATTTCCTGCCTTGCATCTTCAAATTTAGAACTTGAAACGCCTTGAGACTATAAATTTACTCATGAAATTACAGATTTGGGAGTGTAAAAATTACAAGTAGAAGCAACCAAATGAGAAGGTTAAACAATTGGCCCAATTAGGCAATTGATTTACCCAATTAAGCAATTTTTTTACCCAATTAAGTAATGGAAGAATTCAAGAAGGTGATGCAGAATATACCTATATGCAGGTCCGCAAATATTCCCTGCAGGACAATTATTTTATGTGCAGTCCTCTAGCATAATATTCAGTAAAAGTAGCTCCACAAAACCAGAAAGTTCTGCAGTTTGGAGCAGAACAAAAAGCTAAAAAAGTCTCCCAGGGACGAGTCGAACGTCCGATCTCAAGATATCCATCCATTACAGTCTTGCGCCTTAACCAGCTAGGCCACCGGGAGTTTTTTAAAATAATCCCAAATTTTGGCACAAACCCGATTTTCACCGAAATGCTAGTATAGTGGATTCTTCGCTTTCGAAAGGTTTCATATGTCCAAAATTTGGAGAAAAATGGACTAGTGTGCATTCAAAAACGGACTTTGAAAATTACGTGGTGTACGGGTTTAAACCAAGAAACGTCATTTTTATCAACAGCTATGATTAAACTTTAGCCTCAACTTCTTTATGTTCATTTACCGTTGAAATAGACTCCAAATTAGTCTTGAAATTCCCAATTTGGAAATCTTCCACTACCAAGTCCTGCACTAAATGCACCTCCACTCGTTTTCACTTCCAAGTTTCTACACCATTTCTACGCCTACCTACACTTTTTGAAGCTAAAAAGAACAAAATAGAGTAAATGGAGGAGACAAAACGACGTAAAACATGAAAAATTACCTGTAGAGGTATTTTTTTCGAGGGGAATTCGATTTTCCAGTGACTTATTCCACTTTTTTCAGTAGATTTCCTTCCGTTCTGGCCCCCATTGGTCCCAAATTGAACCCAAGTCTCCAAAAAAGAACCAAAATTGACTTAAAGTACTTTAAAAATCTTTTATTGATTGTCTACTCAATTAGTCCATTACACAACACTTGGACTCTTCAGGTACTATAAATAGAACTCCAAAACCACACCATTAATCCGTTAAAAATGGAGATAATTAGGGACATTTCAGGGCCCGTTTTCCACTAAAAAAGCATCATATTCTTTAAAAAAAAACCTAGTTTTCAGTTTCAAACCATGAATTTCATTTCTGCCTCTCCTGACAAATAAACCAGTACACCCCTAAGATATTTATAAAGAATTTAAAGAATTTATTTGAATATTTAGTGAAACAGTCCCAGTTTTTAATCATAATTGGTATAAAAAATGAAGATATATAAAAAAAAATGGAAAAAAACTATCAGAATCTCTAAATATGCATATAATTGCGAATCTATGAGATTTTTTATGCCTTAATTTTTCTTTGTATACACCAAAAAAGCTCCAATTTCGTTTTTTTTTACATTTCTAGGTTTGCAGAATAAGAGTTTAATCATTTATTCGTTTAAAAATATAAAAAAACCGGTGTTTTTATAGTGTAGTAATGGAGAAATGTTCAAAAGCAGTGGAGTAGTGGAGTAGTTTTTGGGGATTATTTTAAATCCTTTTGTAGATTTTTAAAAGGATGTAATTGTACAATTTTACGAGGGATTGCGTCATATTTCAACAATTTTACGAGAGAATGCGTCATATTTCAACAATTTTACGAGAAATTGCGTTATATTTCAACAATTTTACGAGGGATTGCATCATAATTCAACAATTTTACGAGAGAATGCCTCATATTTCAACAATTTTAAGAGAAACTGCATCATAATTCAACAATTTTACGAAAGAATGCGTCATATTTCAACAATTTTACGACTTGCCTCTTTCGGAACCTACGAATTTACCAACTATACCCTTAAAAATCATGGAAATCCAAAGATGAAAAATCAGCAGTCTACAAAATCGCTTAATTGGTGAAATCTTTGAATCTACGACTTCATAAATATTCAAATATCTACAGATTTCAAGTCTAGAAATGTACAATTTTACGATATTTCAATGTACAATTTTACGAGTTTCCTATTTAGGATTCAACATTTCAAGAATCTTCAAATTCATACACGACCAATTTAAAAACTCTAAATCCAGACTAAAAATTCTCTAAATTTACGAGTCAGTAGGTGAAAATCGTCTAAATTTACAAGACTATGCATTAAATTTCTACAATTTTACGAGATTATACACTAAATTTCTACAATTTTCGAGACTACAAAAGAAAAAGTCTATAAAATCCTATCGACAAATTTCGAATTCAAAAAGTTACCAACTTTGAAAAAAATCCACCAAATTCCCACTCTATGATTGTATAATTGGATAACTTGATGTAATTTCGGGCATGAAAATGCATAATTTCGTCATTTTAAACACTTTCAAGCGTCCAAAAATGTATAATTTCCACTTTAAAATAATGAAAAACTTCAATCTGACATTTTCTGGTTTGAGACTGCACATAGTTGCGCCTTTATAAGATACAATTTTTACGAAATCCAACAATTTTACGAAGCTACAAATTTCTAGTCCTTTTGAAAATCTATATAATTATGAATCTTTCATTTTAAAAATCTACTAATTTACGTGTATACAAGTTGAGAGAGGACAGATTTGAGGTTAAAAGTCCTATTTTTTTAACTCCACAAATTCATATATGCGGAAAAAACTTTAAATATGAAAATCCACAATTTTACGAGCTCGGGAAATCTGCAAGGTTACGTAAATCTACATTTACGAGTCCCCAAAGAGGAAATTCCACTATTTTACGAGAATTATACACATTTACGAGCCTTGAAACTTACAAGTGTACAGAAATTTGACCTTATAAGTTAAAATCATATAAATGTCTAGCTGAAAAGTCGAATTCCGCCACTTTAAATTCCAACTAAAAATCTCTAAAATCTCTAACTAAAAGTCACCAAAATCTCTAACTAAAAGTCACCAAAATCTCTAACTAAAAATCACATTCTGATGGTGAAAATTCGCCAATCTACCAAATTTGATCCCGAGTCTCTAAAAGTCCAAGATTCTCACTTGAAAATCTCCAAAAAACCACTGAAAAAGGCCCTTTTAGCACCTTTTTTCACGGAGATTCTAGGCAACTTCCACTATTTTTAAAATGTCCAGTAGTTGTCTGAAAGTAATCAGCAGGAATAAAAAATCATTACGTATTGGTGATTTCTTGGAAAGTGGTTGTATAGTGGTTGTATAGAAGCTACTGATAGACTAGAACTAGAAGTATTAGTGGAAATAGAGAATTCATAAGTAATGAAAATTTCTAAATATCATTCTATTTTGATACTCATTCTATATTCATACTCATTCCACTAAACGTTTTCTTTCCTTTGACCAATTTTGGCCATTTAGACGATTTTTTGAACGATTTTTTAGCCAGAAATCTCTGTAAAACCTTTTCCCCACGTTTAAATACCGATTTTGACGATTTTTGGACCTTTAAAAATGAATTCATTGTTATTAAAATCGACTTTTTGGTGTGTATGGAAGGCTAGAGTAGAGTCAAGGCTCTTGAGATGTTGAGATATTGAATGGGTGGAAATGGGAATGTATAGAACTTTTCTGAATTGGAATTTTTTTGAAATTTTATTATTCTTGTATACGCTAGAGAATCGTGGTGTACGGGTTGATTAAGACCGTCTTTTTTGTTTTCATTTTGATAACTTGTCTCGTTAAAAATCAGGATTTTTAAGAAACTCCCGGTGGCCTAGTTGGTTAAGGCGCAAGACTGTAATAGAATGGATATCTTGAGATCGGACGTTCGACTCGTCCCTGGGAGACTTTTTTGCTGAATTTTCTACTTTTGGAAAATGTTCTGTTTGTGGATTTTGTTCTGTTTGAGTGTCCAATTTANGAATTTTCTACTTTTGGAAAATGTTCTGTTTGTGGATTTTGTTCTGTTTGAGTGTCCAATTTAGGCTTTACTCTATAGTTGCAATCATACTCTGCGACATCCTGCAGATAGGAAAAGCGCAAGGGTACTGTATGTAGGTATAAATACTGTATATAGAACGATATACTGTATATAATCGAGAGTACTGTATATAAAGACGTGTACTGTATATAACCGCGAGTAGTGTATATAAAGAAGTGTACTGTATATAATTACTTGTACTGCATATAAACATACCATGTTCCTATAAAACGTATTGTCGTAGCTTCTCTGTCAATTCCACTGAGTTAATCGTATCTTATCATTATGTTGGTCCTGTACATAACACGATACTGCATGATGCATTTATTAGTAGTCACGTGAAAAAAATCACCCAACACTCATTCAAATTTCTACTTGACAAGAACAAGAGGTGACCCATTTTAAGGCCGTACATTTTCCAATTCTACTGGTTATGAGTTTTGGTCTCGTATTTATGCAAGTATTCATAACCATTGCTTGAAATCCTGTACTGAACTTTTTAACTTATTACTGACTCAAACTATCACCAGCCAAAACCATTAGAACTATTATAATTTTTGACTTTTGATTGTTTCGTTTAGGTACATTTCTACATTTTTACGAGCTAAATTGACAATTTTACGAGCTTAAAGACACTTTTACGAACAAAATAGACATTTTTACGTGCAAATCACCAATTTTACGAACGAAATAGACAATTTCACGAACAAAAACAACAATTTTACTAACAAATCATCAATTTTACGAAAACAATCCACAATTTTACGTAGAAATCAACAATTTTACTAACAAAATCCACCATTTTACGAGCAAATCCACAATTTTACGAAAATAATCAACATTTTTACGAGCAAAAACAACAATTTTACGAGCACAAACCACAATTTCTATAAATTCTACGATTTTACGAAAAAAATTAACTTTTTTACAAGTTAAATCAACACTTTTACGAAACAATCCACAATTGTACGAACAAACCAACACATTTACAAGGAAAATCCACAATTTCACGAAGCAATTCTTCCCTTTTAGGAACAAATCACCAATTTTACGAGGCAATTCTTCACTTTTACGAAGAAATCAACAACTTTACGAGTACAGTTTTCATTTTAACGAGTAAATTCAACACTTTTACAAGGAAAATCGACAATTTTACGAGCAAACCAAAATTTTACGAAGAAGTCAACAATTTTACGAGACAAATCCACACTTTTACGAGTAAAATCAACCTTTTTACGAGCTAAAGCCACAAGTTTAAGAGTTAAACCCGCAATTTTACAAAAAAAAATCAATATTTTAGGGAGAATTCAACAATTTTACAAGTGAAAGCAACATCTTTTCAAGTTAAACCAACACATTTACGAGGAAAATCGACAATTTCTATAAATTCTACAATATTACCAGCAAAATAGTCATTTTTACGAGCTAAATCCACAATTTTACGAGCAAATCAACAATTCTACGAGCAAATCAACAGTTTTACGAAAAGAATCAACAATTTTACAAACAAACCAACAATTCACAAGTTAAACCATCGCCCCAAACCCTTTTACTCTCCAAATAACACCATAATTTACCTCCATACCTCTTGGTAAATCATCAAATTGAACGCAACTCATCCATGATCTCAACCACACCTCTGTTAACCAATAACCTCCATTCTTCATGGCTAAAATCAGATTCAAATACCTGTAGAACTCTCCTATTCCCAATACCATACTCTGACTACAGTCATGATCACAGGAGATCCCAGTAGTATTACTGATACCAATATTATCTACTAGTACTAATTGAAACGTGATTAAAGGTACTTATACTACTAACACTATAATTATAAGTAGTCATCGTGCTGTAGTACTAATTGTAGCGTGAGTAAAGGTACTAATACTACCATTATAGTACTTCTAATGATAGTAAGTAATAGTACCAACTCTGGACTAACACTAGTACCAACTCCACTAGTAATAGTAGCTCTGGAGTAACACTAGTACTAACTCCACTATTAATACTAACTCTGGACTAACACTAGTAATAGTACACTAGTAATAGTAAGTAGTTAATAATTATAATATACAATTAACTAATACAAAACAAGAGGAATATTTTTTAGGTAAATATAGAATTAATAATAATATAACTGATTATGTAGATCTTAAATTAAATCAAATTAAATCAAATTAATATATATTATGGATTTACTATGCCTACTAGTAGACAATTAGTTGTGTATACTTGTAGAGAATTAGGTGTGTATAGTTATAGAGAATTAGGTGTGTATACTTGTAGAAAACTAGGTGTGTATACTTAAAGTGTAGTTGTACACACACCAAATTGACTCTAAGTACTACAATCCCCAGATTTGTCAGTGTTGAAACTACTCCATTGTGCATTATTTCAAGTGCTCGCTCCACGTAATGGTAAGAGCTGGTCATTTTGTTCTCTGAGCATATCGTCGTCGGTTTCATACCCAAAATCATAAGAGCTTGGGGCGAAGTCTTCACTCGATGTCACCCTCATGTAGCTTCCCTCCA